>MU159399.1:172123-186787 GCA_015888305.1 Antheraea pernyi | reverse complement strand
ACGTCATTTGCAGTAAACGCAGATTTTTCATCTATTTTTCAAGTCTCGGAAATCTAAAGTTTTAGAATAAAATAAAAATAAGAAATTAAAGAATTAATTTATAAGTCTTCTAAAATAATTATATTATAATTATTTTTAATCTATAATTATCCTTTTATTATTATTTTTATAATTAAAAGAACAGGAAAAAATTAACTAAATTAAATTAAATTAATTTAATTCAATTAATTAAATTATTTATTTTTTTTCTTATAAATGATTTCGCCAAAGAAGTTTCACTTCTGACATGTGTACTTTGTACGCACACACTTTTTTTTGTATATAATTGATTGTAGTATATCAACATCATCTCATCATAATAGCAATAATCAATAGCATATATTGCACCGTGTCCTCGATAAATAGTAATATATATTTTTTCCGTTGTTTTTGGATTGTACTGTGCTTACCATCAGGCGCATTGCAGTCATTTTGCCGTGCTAAAAAAAAAATAAAAAAATATATATTACTATTTATCGAGGACACGGTGCAATATATGCTATTGATTGTTCGTGCCCAGATAGGATGTACCGTAAAACTATGGCTCCGGAGCCCAGCACGCGTGGTTCGGGTATGAAAAGGAGAGGAAGGTATTAAATTGAATAGCTCTTCAGAACACTCGCCATCGACCGGTGAGGGATAGTGTGTCTCTCGGTGGTCGCCATTGTTTTTAGATTATACTGTGCTCACCATCAGGCACAGTAAAGTCACTTTGCCGTACTACGATAAAAAAAAAATATATCTCACCATGCATTGTTTTGTTATGTGTCAATGGGATAAGGCAGCGTTTTAGTTGAAAACTCTCAGGCGGCTTGGCTTTTTCCGACATTTCAACAATTTCCAACAATAACATATTTCCAACAGTTATCGTTATATTTCAACAAATTTACACCAAACCTTGACTAAATATATGGCTAAACCTTCCTTATGAATCATTGTGTTTACTGATGAAAACCACATGAAAATCCGTTGAGTAGTTTTTGAGTTTATCGCGAACAGACAGACAGACAGACGCGGCAGGGGACTATGTTTTATACTATGTAATGATAATATCCTCTATGTATTTTAAACTTCTTTTATACATATAATAAAAGTGTATATCTAACGTGTCTGTACTTTTAGATTTTGTGAAAAAAAATGATGTAGGTGTCTTGGAATAAGAAATAAAATACATTTCAATCATTTAAAAAAATGTCTGTGTGACTGTTTGTTTTAACACGCATCACTGCTAAAGTGCTGAATTCACGATAAAACCACACCAAGAAAATAATAAAGCATATCTTCGAGTAACATTTAGTCTTAATCTCATTAAAATCGGTTCACTCTATCAAAAATTATCGTGATTTTAATAAGGACGCAACTTAATTACGATAAAAAGTGGATAAATAAATGGACTTAATTTTTTTTTTTATCGTATCACGGCAAAGTGACTTTTCTGTGCCTGATGGTGAGCACAGTATCATCTAAAAACAATGGCGACCACCGAGAGACACACTATCCCTCACCGGTCGCCGCTGTCATGCCGGCTTGCATAAATGTCTCTTCACGTTACGCTTGAAGGACCCCATATTATAGGAAGGAGGGAACACACTGGCCGGGAGATTGTTCCACAGCTTCACGGTACGGCAGAGATAAGAAGTTGCGAACTTTTTAGTTCGTGCCCAGATAGGATTTACCGTAAAACTATGGCTCCGGAGCCCAGCGCGCGTGGTTCGGGTATGAAAAGGAGAGGAAGGTATTAAATTGAATAGCTCTTCAGAACACTCGCCATTATACAGACGGTAGAACACGCTCAGTGAGGCAATGTCTCTGCGCAACTGAAGCGGCTCTATAAATTGTGTAATGTCTGAATCATTAACAATGCGGACAGCCCGTCTCTGCAACCTGTCCAGGGTATCTAGTAGGTATTTGGCGGAACCGTCCCAGAGGTGCGAACAATACTCCACGCAAGGCCGAACTTGTGCCTTATAAAGGAGGTATAGGTGATCTGGCGTGAAAACCCGTCGCACCCTGTTCAGGATTCCGAGTCTCCGAGATGCAGTGGAGATGACGCTCCCGATGTAATCCCTGAGATTGAGGTCGCTGCGAATATCTATACCTAGGATATTGAGGCTGTCTCGCATTGCGAGCGAGACGTTCTGGAGAGCAGGAAGAGGAGTAAATGGAGATGTTTTGCAGGTAAACGCGCACACCTGTGTTTTGTTAGCATTAAACTCGACCAAATTGCTTGCTCCCCATGTTGATATGAGATGCAAGGACCGGTCGAGTTCAATCACAAGATCCTGCCGTCTCTTTTCTGTTTCCCTCCGACTGCAAGAAGGCTTGCTGTAATAGCACCTTAAGTGTAAGTCTTCTAAAATAATTATATTATAATTATTTTTAATCTATAATTATCCATTTATTATTTTTTTTATAATTAAAAGGACAGGTAAAATTGACTAAATTAAATTGAATTAATTTAATTCAATAAATTAAATTATTTTAATTTTTTTTTCTTATAAATTATTTCGCCAAAGAAGATTCACTTCTGACATGTGTACTTTGTACGCACGCACTTTTTTTTGTATATAAATGATTGTAGTATATCAACATCATCTCATCATAATAGCAATAATCAATAGCATATATTGCACCGTGTCCTCGATAAATAGTAATATATATTTTTTTATTTTTTTTTTAGCACGGCAAAATGACTGCAATGCGCCTGATGGTAAGCACAGTACAATCCAAAAACAACGGCGACCACCGAGTGATATACTATCCATTGCCGGCCTGCGAATAGCTGGATATGCACAGGCTGATCCCGAAACGCGACCCGCAGAAGCGAATCACTATGACGGGCTTTTTCGCCATATACATGGTGGTTGCGACCCAGTCAGGCTGTAAAACCCTACCACCCCGCTTTCGCCATTGCCTCGTTCGTTATTCAGTAGGGTGCACCACGTGCAGGTGAGGTTGACTTGGGTGGCTTAAGTCTTAGATGTTATTCGACATCCCTTACACCCCATATAATATCAAGCTTTGCTTTTCATTATCAAGCCAGAATATTTCAAGAATGTATTATATAACTGTGTATAGTAAATTGATATCGTTATCTAATATTTATCACACGTTGTGGTAAGTTTCGTCATGTCGCTCTGAATGAGTATTTGATTGCATCAATTTTGAATACACGTTACTATGTATACTGTTCATATTTTCTAAATAATTAATGGTTAGATTGATATTTCTTGGCAGAATTGCAAGCCCGTGACCTTTGCAGAGGAATATTTAAAAAAATCCACATTGACCTACATTGTAATTTGATAACACTAATGTCGAGTCGGTTAGTGTGCCAAAAACAAACAAACTCAAATTTATTATACCGAATAACAATTTCAACCATAACAAATCTTAAATTTGATTATTTAAATAAAAAACAAACGTTTGAAATTGAATATAACAAGAAAAGGGAATGTTTTTTTTTGTCGCAAATGAGAAATAATAAATACTTTTCTTTGTTTAGGTGTTTCCTTTCTTTGAATCCTTTGTATCGTGGAGACAAGGTTTTGTAACAGAATACAATGGTTTCCAAGCGGTTGAGAAACATTTTAATTTCTGTTTGGTTTTTCTTACTCGAACTGACTACGCTATTGACTTGGCAAGGTCTTAACAGCTTCACCGGACTACAATTTCTGTTGGTTTGTCCAAACTGCTTTAAAATATTTTTATACCATAATTTTGTATTTCGTTGCTCAAATTACATTTTATTAAAATGATGTAGACACATTTTATATGTAGCATATAAATTTGACAGATTTACATAGGCATTGCCCCTATAAGTTGGTATATTTAGATTTCTTATTTGTGACCATCCATAATTATATGCAAACGAAACTTTGTATACGAAATATCTTACAGTGATGTATCTTGCAAGTATTTATTTGCAGTATCATACAGCATTCATATTTAGTTCTAGTTTCTACCCGTGACTTCGTCTGCGTGGAATAGTTACTTTAGGCTAACGCTAACACGCACCGGAAGTTCTCAAAAGGAAAACCCCTGATTTTAAAACATTCTTTATTGGTGCTCCGTTGTTATTGATCTTATTATGGTGATATATAGTCTATAGTCTTCCTCGATAAATGAGTTATCTAACACTGAAACAATTTTGCAAATTGAACCAGTAGTTCCTGAGATAAGTCCATTCAACCAAACAAACAAACAAAACTTCCACCTTTATAATATTAGTATAGATGTAGGATTTATTTAAATTGAAGATTCATGTTACTATTTTACACTATTTTTTTAAATATGTTTTTCTAATAATGACCCTGATTACACAGTTAAATATCAGGTATTGCGTGTATTTCTACTTCTTTGGTCAGAGAATATTGTTTCCGTTATTACATTGCAATGAAATTTTTTTTGGCCTTTGTGTCGGTATTACATAATCTTCATAGATCCAGGTGTGCGTGTGTTCGTGAAACTTGTAAATGTTAAACTATAGTTAAACAAAAAAAATTACATGGCTCGTTTAAAAATTAACGTATTGAACTAGGTGGTTCCCGTGGATTTGTCCGCAAGAAAACGTTTTTATTTTTTGTCAAGATGAGAAATGTACAGTTCAATTAAGTCCAAACCACATTTACCAACAAATTACAAATATTTTGCTATACATATTGCAATGAATACAAAAGATAAATTTAATAAAATATGGTTCATAGGAACCGAAATGGTTAATGGTGGTAGAGCCACGCTGAAACTATTATTGGTTTCAACATGAATGGGTCGGCTCGCCCGGGGTAGTACCACCCTCTCATAGAAAACCTACGTGAAGTAACAGTGCTTGCATTGTTGCGTTTCGTTCGGTCAGTGAGAGCGCCGGAGACCCACCTTCCCTCCCCTCTCCTCTCTCCTCTCCCTTTTCCTCCCCTAACCTTTCCCTCCAAAAGATGGCAACGCACTTGCGACTCCTCTGGTGTTGTTAGTGTCCATGGACGGTGGTGATCACTTAACAGCAGGTGACCCACCTGTTCGTTTGCCACCAATGACATAAAAAAAAAAAATATGGGGTTATCCATCGAATTTACTTACTTAATCAGCCCATACGATAATATTATTTGATGATCACTTGACACCAGTTTTATTAATTTAGACAATAACAAACGTCTCCCGGCTGTAATACCGCCAAGCATAAAAATCTAGATCGTCAGACATATGAATGCTGGCCAATAAATCTTGTCCACTTATACCATAAATCATTAACCATGATTGTAATTTATTATTATATAAATTATGATTAATAATTTATAAACTGTGTTACTGATATTCTTATCTTTTGTAATGATCGATTATTATTACATAACACGATTAATGCGATTCAGTCAGTGTCATCATTATTATGGTTTATTCATTATGGGCTTGATTCACGCTCGCTAAGTTATTATTTCATTCGTAACACTTTATGATTGTCAGCTAAGGCTCTGTAGGCCGGTCTTATAAAATTGGTAGAATTTAAACAGAAATAGATAACGGTCCATAACATTTTGTTAGTGGTTTTTGCACACAGCGGCCGTAGCTCGTCAACTATCTTCGGCTGTGGGTTAAACCCGATATAGATATCCTGAATGTTTGGTTTTCACCTCTATGTAAACAGCCTTCGGTGGTGAAGCAATTCTTCTTCTTCTTACCCTTATCCCACATAAGTAGGGTCGGTACAACATGTTTGTCATGTTGTGGTATATGATTTGGCTAAATTTTTACGATCGGCCGCCTGCCTGACATCAACCCTCCTTGGGATTACTTTGTTGTACCACTGTATGTATGATTATTATTATATAGTTACGAAGTCTGATGGGCTCTTTTAACCTTAAAATTTTTCGTTCCGGTTAAAAACGAAGTTCTTCCAGATTATGGTTTGTATGCTATATTGCCATTTTTTTTTCAGGATTCGTGGTTTCAGATTCTTCACAGTAATAATAATATAATATTAGATATAATAAACCATTATAAAAATACAAAATATGAAAACTATAATAGAAAAATAGATGCAAATAAAATGGTGGTGAAGCAATTATGTTATGTTATACCTAAAATTGACGATAGGATTTACTATATCGTTTACAGAATACGCCATCCAACTCCATTGTTGTTCACCGTTCCATTGGAGCAAGGAAATTATGAAGAAGATAATGAAAACCAAGCCAAAATAAAATATAAAAAATTTGGACATTTGCGACGTATAATTCGTATTATTCAATCGTATCATTCTCATGTGATTTTATTATTAAGATTAAAATTTAAAAAAAAATCGGTATTAATAGATTACAGATTAAAATTGATATTCATATAAAGTTGACATCAAATCGTTTGTATGTTCCTAATTAATAAGTTTTGCACGAGTCCGTTTACTGATGACCTTTCTTTGGTCATGCATCTCTATTCTGATTTTAAAATGTTATGCAAAACTTAATAGATGTAACTTTTGTTATCGCTCATGTCTACAAATACATGAAAGACTGTCCTCATGTCCAATAGCATTTTTAAGAAATACAAATAAAGACTTGTTTTTATTAGATCATGGTACCTAATATAAATAGAATTGTTCGATATCGGTTATAATATAGGACGTAATACATTGACCTCCGTGTTGAATGATCGCACTAAAGACAAATAGCATGAGATATGCGCAATTGTGGAAAAATTTATACGATGTTCTTTTTGTCTTTAGGATGTCATGATTTATATACATATAGGTGTATATTAAAATCAATATCCTTACATATCTAGTTACATTCTATTGTTATTAACGCGTATAAACTCGCGGTCGATTTCTAATGTTAGATTATAGATACACTAGAGGGCCGGGCGGACGTTGTCCTTGATAATAAAAAAATCTAAAATTCAACCGCAGCGCTACCTACCGGGTCCAATTGTGAATCTAAACCATTCTCGGATCCTCTGGAACACGCACACAAAATTTCATCAAAATCGGTACAGCCATTTAGGAAGGGTTTAAGTGACATACACACGCACAGAAGAAATTTATATATAAAGATAATCTCACACACAGCTTGGAGTATGTATATCATTTGTTTAGTTACCATAATACAAGCTATAATTAATTTAAAGATAAATATGTGTGTGTAAAATATATATGTACATACACACTACACATACACATGGATATAAAATAATAATTATATTTATCACAACAAAATTCAAACTTGAGTGGGGTATCGAACTTTGTAGTTTTGGTAATTTACTAAATTAATGACCTCGACTCTAATAATTTAGTTTCTGTATAAATTTTAGCACATAAAATCAGCGTCGCCGTTTCGTGACGGTGTAAATTCGAAAAGGTCAATAGGTTGATATTATTATGACAAAAATCGACCAACTACGAGTCAAACTTACACACAGAGTATTTCACCACATATTTATATCTGTGTGAACTTTTAAATGGCCTCATTGATGCTATTTCCTCTATATCTGTACATTTATTAACTGTTATATCACCTTTTACTTTAAAAGATAATAGTTGTGTTGAGTATAAAAAGGCATTGTTTCTTTTTAGTTCAGTACGGAATTCTCAGCGTGAACCCTATTCCAAACTTTTACTTTAGGGCTTGTACTATAATCATACCAAGTTTGACACTTTTATGTAGTACTTTTCACGATATAGTGAAAAAAAAAATTTGTACTATAATCACACCAAGTTTGACACTTTTATGTAGTACTTTTCACGATAGAGTGAAATGAAAAAAATGATTTTTTTATTGTGCTTGTATAGAAGTTTTTCTTAACATTTTGTTTTATGATATTTTTATTGTAATTAACAAATATTCTGAGAAAATGTTGACCTACTATCTATGTACAACTATGGCCCAAAAAATATATATACTTTTGAAAGTACTCATAGGATGTACAGAGCACGAGTCTAGCGTAGTCGTCAAAGGTCTTCTGATACTCATTAGCATTTTATATACATATTCTTTTGTTATTTTTCATATTCTTTTTTTTGCTTTGGTAAGCAATCCTCATGTTTATTATTACTACCATTTGCAAGTAGGTAACTGTTTTTTAAAGTATTTTATAAAAAATGGTAGCCCCTTAAATGAACTTTACAGGAACTTTTTGTGACATATCAGAATTAATGATCCTATTATTAATTCTAACCCAACTCACTTATACAGTGTTGAACAAACTACATTACGGTAAGCTGAACTAATATCTGTTGGTTATAAATGTACATTTATAGCTATGTATGTATGCATACAGCGGTACTGCGTAAATCGTATACAAGTTTTTGGTCATTTTTATTTGTAATGAATATATTCATCGTAAGGCAAGTCTAACTGTCTGTCTGTCTGTCTGTCTGTCTGTCTGTCTGTCTGTCTGTCTGTCTGTCTGTCTGTCTGTCTGTCTGTCTGTCTGTCTGTCTGTCTGTCTGTCTGTCTGTCTGTCTGTCTGTCTGTCTGTCTGTCTGTCTGTCTGTCTGTCTGTCTGTCTGTCTGTCTGTCTGTCTGTCTGTCTGTCTGTCTGTCTGTCTGTCTGTCTGTCTGTCTGTCTGTCTGTCTGTCTGTCTGTCTGTCTGTCTGTCTGTCTGTCTGTCTGTCTGTCTGTCTGTCTGTCTGTCTGTCTGTCTGTCTGTCTGTCTGTCTGTCTGTCTGTCTGTCTGTCTGTCTGTCTGTCTGTCTGTCTGTCTGTCTGTCTGTCTGTCTGTCTGTCTGTCTGTCTGTCTGTCTGTCTGTCTGTCTGTCTGTCTGTCTGTCTGTCTGTCTGTCTGTCTGTCTGTCTGTCTGTCTGTCTGTCTGTCTGTCTGTCTGTCTGTCTGTCTGTCTGTCTGTCTGTCTGTCTGTCTGTCTGTCTGTCTGTCTGTCTGTCTGTCTGTCTGTCTGTCTGTCTGTCTGTCTGTCTGTCTGTCTGTCTGTCTGTCTGTCTGTCTGTCTGTCTGTCCCTGTGAACGCGCATCACTCGGAAAGTACTGAACCGATTTTGACGAAACTTGGCACAGTGATAACTAATGTTACGAGATTACATTTAGGATACTTTTTGTCCCATAAAACGCAATGGATTCTCCAGGATCTGCCTGTTTGTCTGTCCCTTTAAACACGTATTACTCTGAAAGTACTGAACCAATTTAGACGAAATTTGGCACAGTAATAACCAATATTACAAGGTTACATCTAGGATACTTTTTATCTTATAAAACGCAAGGGATTCTCCAGGATAACGGACGAAAGTAAAAAAAATGTAGTTCATGATATTCTTGACGAATTTTGGTAAATTTTCTTTGTGCTATATATAGCAGACAGATTAGCTAAAAAATTAAGCTATATTTCCATATGCTACTTCAAAAAAAAATATACCAAAAAAAACGACCACCGTGATTCGAACCGTCGGCCCCGTCGAAACATTTAAAGCCCCGTACGTTACAACTGAGCTACGCCTACATGACATTTCTGTACGTAATTATCGACCACTTATGAAACATTTATGTAGACGAAACTGTCACTTATGTTGTTACATTTATTTCATTGTATAAAAAAATTTTTGCTAAACAAAGGTGACAAGATTTATTTATTTATCTATACTATAATAAAACTGTAACAAAGCCAAATCTGTACATTACAAGGTTACATTTAGGATACTTTTTGACCCATAAAACGCAAGGGGTTCTCCATGATAACTAAAGAAAAGAAATTAGTTAATGTAACTAGACTTTTTTGCGACACTTTAGTATAAGAGCCAGCAACGTTGGAAGAACGAGAATTTGAGAAAAGTTGGTTCTTTAATATGAAGATATATTATGCCCTTCCAAACACGATTCAGGATACCTGGTAGCCGGTTAACGTTGTATTTTTTAATGCGAATTACACCTTTACAGATCAACATTTTGATTTATAAATAATTTAAGGAACATTTTTTGTCAGTAACTTTTATAAGTTTAACGTTTATACGTTATTAAAAACATGAATTTTTCACTGCCAGACAATTTTGTTATTGACAATAATGTGCCTGGTGATATTCTTTATAAACAAAATAATTCATTTCAAACCATTTTATTTTTTCCCTTGCAAAGAACATATTTCATTTTGTTAACCAGGCTCTTCCATAATTATGGCTATCTTTATTATACAGCCAGTGTTGCGCTAAGCTAGAGTTATAACTAAGTTATTCTATACATAGGTTTTGGTAGGGGGTAGAGCCACGCTGAAGCTATTACTGGTTTCAGGATGAATGGGTCGGCTCGCCCGGGGTAGTACCACCCTCTAACAAAAAGCCGACGGGAAGTAACAATGCTTGCATTAGTGCGTTTCGTTCGATTAGTGAGAGCACCGGAGAGGCCCACCTCTCTTCCCCTTCCTCCTCTCCCCTTCCGCTTCCTCCCCCTCCAACACAGGTTGGCAAGGCACTTACGACTCTCCTGGTGTTGCAAGTGTCTATGGACGGTAGTTATTACTTAACACCAGGTGACCCACCTGTCCGTTTGCCTCCTATGACATAAAAAAATACATTATATTTTTAATTTACCCTTTTTTATGTTGAAATAAAATAATATTAAAAAAAAGTGTGTGTGTGTACTTATGTACACGCATTAGAAGTTATACTTCTTTGGCGTAACAAGTAAAAATCTTTTCAAAAATTTTATCTTGCGCCTTATTCTACGTTTGTAGAAAAAACGACACTAACAATAAAAAAAGGTATTTAATACAATGAAAGTTTTAATATAAAGAAATACAAACAACAAATACAAAGAAACAAAATGTTGACTATAGCTAACTTCAGGGTGTCGGTTTTTCGTGACGGTGTGTGCGCGCAACGTAAAAATTTACTCTCATCATTTTTTTGTTACGGTGTGCGCGTTCATCGTAAAAATTTACTCTCATCATTTTTTTGTTACGGTGTGCGCGTTCATCGTAAAAATTTACTCTCATCATTTTTTTGTTACGGTGTGCGCGTTCATCGTAAAAATTTACTCTCATCATTTTTTTGTTACGGTGTGCGCGTTCATCGTAAAAATTTACTCTCATCATTTTTCCCTAACGCGCCAAAAGAAATATAACTTCAATAAAATTACAGATATCTTAACATGGTTTGAACATACTTCTTTATTTACAAAAAATTGCATCGGGCACATTATTGTTAATATCAAAAATGTCTGGCAATAATAAATTCACGTTTTAGTAGCGTTTAAAAGTTAGTGAAAAACAAAACATTCTAAAATTATATAAAGTTCAATATTTTTGCCTGTAAAGGTTTACCGGCAGCCAATTCGCTGTCGAAACCGTTGCCTAGCTCTTAGACAAATAGTCACAGGCAAGTGACAGATGACACATGTTGCTTATATCTTTTTAATATTTATGTTTTTCTTTAATACAATGTAGTGTGAAAAAGTTTTAATACAAGTTGAAAATAGTTATTATGTCATTCAGTGTTTAATTTATCATTATTTATTTTATGAATATATTTTAACGTTTAAATTACAATTTAACTTTATCAACTTGATATTTTTTAATGTAAACTATACTGAGCGTATGGTAAACGCCTACAAAAAAGGGAAAGGAACTACGTTCCAACTGGAGGTCCATGGACCTCTCAATGTTTTTTTACATTACTGCCAATATACGTAGGTTAGTTTTTATTTTAATTGAACCCGGTAGATGATGTTACGAACGGGTTGTAGGCTTATTGGGACAGAAGTTACTGGGACAACGTACTGGGAAGACATTTATCGGCAATATATGTAGGTTATTTGTTACCTTAATTGGACCTGGTAGGTGATGCTGCGAACGGGTTCTAAGCTTATTTTAAAATATTTCTCACATACCAACCGGTAATATGAATATTTGAGTGAGTCCCTGGATAGTTGGGATTCACAATTTGAAACAGTAGGTATCGCTGCAATCGGGTTTTGAGATGTATTTAGATTTTTCGCGTTTAAAAGTACAATCGAAACCGGTAATAACCGATTTGGTGTAGACGAAGTCGCACGGGTCAGCTAGTTTATAAATAAAAACGATCAATACATAAAAATGATCCCGCCAATTCTTCCCATTTTTCTTTTCCCCACTTCCCATTCATCACTTACATATTTCAATTATTCAAGCCAGCGCAGTATGAACCCTTCTGTCAGGATGTATATTGTACTTTTTATATATTACATGCAATTATGCAAACAGGGTGCACTCTGCAGTAATTGCATAGGGTTTTGTTCTTTCATTCAAATCTTTTGTTCATTTTGTATTTTTCTTATCATTTTAAACATTTCTATAGTGGTAGGTCTTTTTCTAAGTCCGCCTGGCTAGCTACCATTCTCAAGTTCAAAGTATGTCACCAAGCACCTATGCGTGTGTTCTGGCACATGCACTTGAGAGCCAGATGCTCTCCGTGCTATTACAAAAAAGTTAAATACGTATTAAATACTTGGTTTAAAAAGTTTCCTAATAAATGCACCGCGCTCGCCCGAGGCAAGTTCGCGTTATCCTTTTTCATAAGTCTAACCTAACGTAAATAAAGCGAGACAAAAGAAGAGCAAGATGGCGAACATTCAGCGACCGCGGTGCATTTGTTTACGTTAGGTTAGACTTATGAAAAAGGATAACGCGAACTTGCCTCGGGCGAGCGCGGTGCATTTATTAGGAAACTTTTTAAACCAAGTATTTAATACGTATTTAACTTTTTTGTAATAGCACGGAGAGATATTGTGGTGAAACGTTAAAAGCCAATAAAGTTTAGAAAATCTCTAAAACGTGATTTACAATAATAAAATGCGACATTTTGGCCTCGAAAAACATAATTCATATCGCCGTTACTATATTATCACATGATATGGACAAATTTATTGTCATCCCGTAATATCACTAAAATTAACAAAAACACGTATTTGGTGTAAACGAATGTATTACATAAAATAAGATATATTCATAAGTCGTTACATTTTGCAACTGTTGACAATATTTGTGGAATAAAAATGAAAAATATTGGTTGAAAAGCGCGTCGATAAAAATATACGTATAGAAAAGGACCTACATAAACTATAAATATTAGGGAAAAATATATATTATTAATACACATTCAATTTTTTATAAAGTATAAATATTCAAGAATGTATTAAATAGCTTCCACAATTTTTCAGTTCTCAATAGTGTTTTGAAATATAAATATATTACTATACTATATACCGATATGTTTTGTATTCGTAACGTTTCTTAAATAATGATTTAATTTTATGTTATTTGTCACAGCTGAACGCTGTTCGGATGAAGCTAAGATGCTGTATGACCTGGTTATGATACCTCATCAGCGACAAATCCGATTCTGAGGAGTGAATATAGCCTGATTATTACTACCATTTGCAAGTAGGTAACTGTTTTTTAAAGTATTTTATAAAAAATGGTAGCCCCTTAAATGAACTTTACAGGAACTTTTTGTGACATATCAGAATTAATGATCCTATTATTAATTCTAACCCAACTCACTTATACAGTGTTGAACAAACTACATTACGGTAAGCATATTTATTCTAAAGTAGCGGGCCACGCGGATGTTGTTCCGTCCTGATAATAAATAACAACCTTGTATAATTAAAAAATATATATACATAAACCTTCCTCATGAATCACTTTATCTACTAGTGAAAACCGTATAAAAATCCGTTAAGTCGTTTTTGAGTTTATCGCGAACAGACAGACAGACGCGGCAGAGGACTTTGTTATATAATATGTACTGATAAATAAAATATAGAAGCCTGCCATTTTGCGCGCATCACTCAAAAAGTGATGGATAGTTTCGTTTTTCTTTGTAGTTTTACTTCTAAATGCTATAAGATACTTGTTTCTGGGTGTACAATTATTAAAGTGTTAAGAAACTATGATTCTTATAAGCATTACAAAAATACAAAAAAAAATCGAAAGCAAAGTATATTTTTAGTTTTTTTTTATATTTTTTCTTCTGTCCATAAAATATACTATTAAGGTATTAAACAATGCAAACAAAGTCACGATTATCAGCTAGTCATACATAATACAGGGCAACTAACTCAAATCTATATCTATCTATATTATAATAAAACTGTAGCAGGGCCAAATCTGTACATTAAATATTTTTTGAAAATTTTGGTGGGGATAGGCTTTGTTGTCGATATAGAAGCCAAAAATAACCCTTTTAAAATTTTTGTCTGTCTGTCTGTCCCTGTGAACGCGCATCACTCTGAAAGTACTGAACCGATTTTGACGAAACTTGGCACAGTGATAACTAATGTTACGAGATTACATTTAGGATATTTTTTTTCTCATAAAACGCAAGGATTCTCCAGGATCTGCCTGTTTGTCTGTCCCTTCAAACACGTATTACACTGAAAGTACTGAACCAATTTAGACAAAATTTGGCACAGTAATAACCAATATGACAAGGCTACATCTAGGATACTTTTTATCTCATAAAACACAAGGGATTCTCCAGGATAACGGACGAAAGTAAAAAAAATGTAGTTCATGATATTCTTGACGAATTTTGGTAAATTTTCTTTGTGCTATATATAGCAGACAGATAGCTAAAAAATTAAGCTATATTTCCATATGCTACTTTAAAAAAAAATGCCAAAAAAAGACGACCACCGTGATTCGAACCGTCGGCCCC
>MU159399.1:151872-170140 GCA_015888305.1 Antheraea pernyi | reverse complement strand
AAAAAAAAAACAATGCAAGAAATACGTGAGCGAGACAAGCAAGTAAAAATAAAATACGTAATTAAACAATAAATAGATAAATAGGTACCTATATAAATAAATTATTGAAAAATAAATAAATGTATAAAGAAATAACGACTAAAGGAATGGAGAACTACTTAAATATTTAGACAAATAAATGGGTGAACAATAAATGTAACAAGAGAAGCAATAAATAAATAGAAAGGTCTCACTCAATTCCAGGAATCGAGAATGCCACCTGCAATGCACGTGTGAGCTAAGTCAGCCGAATCGGAACTTCACAGCGAAAACCGAACACTCCCGAAGTAATAACGAACGTCACTAACTCACGAGTATCGAGATCGAGCGTAGAGCGCAGCAGAATGCACGACCATTCGCGTCGATGGTCCGATCGGAACTCATGGTCCGATCGGAACTCCCGATATGTTTTGTATTCGTAACGTTTCTTAAATAATGATTTAATTTTATGTTATTTGTCACAGCTGAACGCTGTTCGGATGAAGCTAAGATGCTGTATGACCTGGTTATGATACCTCATCAGCGACTCTCATGATAGAGCATAGAAGGATTGGCGAACAATGGGGCTGATATGTGGAATTATAAAATAACTAATTATTTAATAGCAGTTAACAAATAAATATTATATTGGTATAGTTTACTAACATCTGTTTTCTTGAATTTCAGGTAATTTCGTTACCGAACGCCAACCATGTGGAATTTATATGTGTAAGTATTAATTTCGAATTTCAAAGGGTCATTCTTATGATTTTTTTTTTTTTGTATGTGGTGAACTATTTAAGTACTGAATACAACTAATAGCTTTGGAATAAGACGTAAAGTATTGGTAATTGAACATATAATATACACTGACGTTCGGCTGTCCAATTTATGGAATCTCGGAAAACTATCTCTCCATCAATGCTACCTACAACTAAAATGGTTCTTGATTTTATTTTATCACTCTCTCATTTCGGTTTAAATTACTCTTGTTCGTGGAGTTTTTGAGGGGATGATGGTTAATCATTATGTGATCTTAATTTTTATTTATAAACTTACTTTATTTAACTTTTACTGTGTAATATTTAGTGATATTTAATATATTATTATTTAATTATTGTGCAGAAGTGGATTGCGAAA
The DNA here is from genome assembly GCA_015888305.1 of Antheraea pernyi. NCBI lineage: Eukaryota > Metazoa > Arthropoda > Insecta > Lepidoptera > Saturniidae > Antheraea > Antheraea pernyi. The sequence goes on along the minus strand of MU159399.1, from coordinate 168,982 downwards.
AATAACAATATAATAAATCTTGAAATTTAATGAAAAATCTTGGCAACTACAAAACTGAATGTTAGCAAATAGTTAGCATTACGTTTTAAAACTAGATTCCAGTGCCTTTAACAGTAAGAAAAACTTTTCTCATTTCGCATTGAATTTTAAAGACTTCATTAATGACATTCGTTAACATCTCGTATCTCGTTTGCTGTTGATAATAAGTGTATATAGGTGTGGTATTGCGCTGTTTAAAACCGTGTGCGTGGTGCGTCGCCGTCTCGTCAGACGACCTCTCCGTATATTGTAATCATATACAATTGATATTTTCCTACTTCTAATGTTTCATACTTTTTGTTTTACTCTCTATATTCACTATACCTACCACATTTTTGTCCCAAACCTGTTTAAGGACTGGTTCCGATTTATTTATCTTCTGGTGTGTTCATTAGTCATCAATTGATCTACAGGGATGCTACTATGTTCAGAAAGAACGATGGATAATTTAGAACAGGGAAACTATGGTTATATGTACAGTTAAAGAGCGAAGTAGTGTTTTTGTTGTTTATCAGTTTCGGATTGAGGGTATGTGAGTTGTGTTGTGTAGTGGTTTATAGAGTAGTGAAGCGGTATAGTGTGTTGGTTTGTGTTGCGTGTGTGGGTGTTCCTGCCTCAGCCGCGGGCCGGTGCGAGGCGCGACGGACGCGGACGGTGGAGCGGTGCGGTAGATCGGTCGCTCGTCGCCGGCGCCAGTCGTGTTCTGAGCGTCACGGGGTTGCCGCGCTCTCGCCGCGTAGAGCCCTCAACCGCGATCACAATAACTTTGTGCACTGGAAACTTTTCAAATTAAGTTCGTATCGTTTCGGTGACAGCGCGTTGTATTCAATACGTATATCGAATCGTATCGTGATTGTTCGTGCGAACGTAATCGTTTTACGCGTGTACACGAATCTGTCGGTCTATTTTTGATTATTCTCTAAACGCTTCACCGCGAAGTTTTCGAAACGCAAACCGCCGGAGCCGGGTGAACGGCCGCTGTGTATGCACCACGGCTGCATCACGTTTCTTGTGTTTTTGTTGACGGATTTTTGTTGTTAACCTCTACATTACCCGATAGACGTTATCTGTAAGTATGACCTCGGTTGATTTACGATGTTTAGATATATACATATTATGTGATTGTGTGTTTCTTGAAATGCATTGAAACCTAGCATAAGTTTCATGTGTTGATTATCCAATACTCTCTTGACAGTTTGTATAAAAGAACAAACAGAACGGTGTTTGTATGAATGCGTACTCGTGTTTCTATTGAGACCACGTAGTTATAGGTACACATACATTATTATATACACACACACACGCTCGTCAATATACATATGCGATGCGTTGTGACGCGTTGTATTTTGTTCCATACAAATATAATCAAGCATTATGTACATGAATCTCTTTTATGTGTTTTATAATTACATCCACTTTTATGCAAAATTTTATAAACATACAATACCAGTTTGGATGTGTATCTACAACAATTAAATTAGCACCTTTTTGAAAAATATTATTAAAGCATATTATTGATTACTAATAGGTTATTATAAATCTATTCGTAATTTCTTCCTTCAAGTTATTATTTACCAAAGAGATTCTGAGAGTTTGAGGAACTACTGGAATTTGATGAAATGAACTAGATATATATGTGGCAGATAATCTCTATAATTTCAATTAACGTGATTGATATGTATAATAATACAACACCCGTAGTGATGATCGCCATAGCATTTCGTAGAAGTATTTCAGGTTTATATCATTACCAAGCTGAATTCATTATAAAATAAGTACATAAAGTATGTCTAAAATACTATGCTTGCTATATTAAATATATTCTAAATTTGGTTTATATAAAGGTAACAAGTTAATTACATAAGTTACATAACATATTTGTCTAACATTTTCCTTATGTTAAATGGCGATGTGGCCCAAGGTAGCCAAACGCTAAGCCTAAAGTATGTATTTATCCTTCGAGTAGAAATGTGTAGTCACAGGAACATTTATAGGCGTTATTAACTTTTTAATTTAAAGAATATCCGATATTACATATAAATAAGAGTAATTTATAACTCGAGAATTATCTCATTTCTGTAATTCTTAATGTACAATATTACACATCTAAACAATATTGGTAATCTATTCCTGTAATTTTAAGAATACATTATAATTGTATTTGCATTGTTAAGAAATCGTAAAACAACAATTATTTTTCTGTTTTACTGCAATCTGCTATCCACATTAATAGATTTTCTGATGAAGAAATGATGTATAATTGTACAAATATATAATTGTTAGAATATATTGTATACATATATTGCATCTGCGGCAACTACAAATGACCTTTATTTAACTTTTACTGTGTAATATTTAGTGATATTTAATATATTATTATTTAATTATTGTGCAGAAGTGGATTGCGAAAAATAACAGTATAATAAATCTTGAGATTTAATGAAAAATCTTGGCAACGGTAATTGACTACAAAACTGAATATCAGCAAATAGTTAGCATTACGTTTTAAAACTAGATTCCAGTGCCTTTAACAGTAAGAAAAACTTTTCTCATTTCGCATTGAATTTTAAAGACTTCATTAATGACATTCGTTAACATCTCGTATCTCGTTTGCTGTTGATAATAAGTGTATATAGGTGTGGTATTGCGCTGTTTAAAACCGTGTGCGTGGTGCGTCGCCGTCTCGTCAGACGACCTCTCCGTATATTGTAATCATATACAATTGATATTTTCCTACTTCTAATGTTTCATACTTTTTGTTTTACTCTCTATATTCACTATACCTACCACATTTTTGTCCCAAACCTGTTTAAGGACTGGTTCCGATTTATTTATCTTCTGGTGTGTTCATTAGTCATCAATTGATCTACAGGGATGCTACTATGTTCAGAAAGAACGATGGATAATTTAGAACAGGGAAACTATGGTTATATGTACAGTTAAAGAGCGAAGTAGTGTTTTTGTTGTTTATCAGTTTCGGATTGAGGGTATGTGAGTTGTGTTGTGTAGTGGTTTATAGAGTAGTGAAGCGGTATAGTGTGTTGGTTTGTGTTGCGTGTGTGGGTGTTCCTGCCTCAGCCGCGGGCCGGTGCGAGGCGCGACGGACGCGGACGGTGGAGCGGTGCGGTAGATCGGTCGCTCGTCGCCGGCGCCAGTCGTGTTCTGAGCGTCACGGGGTTGCCGCGCTCTCGCCGCGTAGAGCCCTCAACCGCGATCACAATAACTTTGTGCACTGGAAACTTTTCAAATTAAGTTCGTATCGTTTCGGTGACAGCGCGTTGTATTCAATACGTATATCGAATCGCATCGTGATTGTTCGTGCGAACGTAATCGTTTTACGCGTGTACACGAATCTGTCGGTCTATTTTTGATTATTCTCTAAACGCTTCACCGCGAAGTTTTCGAAACGCAAACCGCCGGAGCCGGGTGAACGGCCGCTGTGTATGCACCACGGCTGCATCACGTTTCTTGTGTTTTTGTTGACGGATTTTTGTTGTTAACCTCTACATTACCCGATAGACGTTATCTGTAAGTATGACCTCGGTTGATTTACGATGTATAGATATATACATATTATGTGATTGTGTGTTTCTTGAAATGCATTGAAACCTAGCATAAGTTTCATGTGTTGATTATCCAATACTCTCTTGACAGTTTGTATAAAAGAACAAACAGAACGGTGTTTGTATGAATGCGTACTCGTGTTTCTATTGAGACCACGTAGTTATAGGTACACATACATTATTATATACACACACACACGCTCGTCAATATACATATGCGATGCGTTGTGACGCGTTGTATTTTGTTCCATACAAATATAATCAAGCATTATGTACATGAATCTCTTTTATGTGTTTTATAATTACATCCACTTTTATGCAAAATTTTATAAACATACAATACCAGTTTGGATGTGTATCTACAACAATTAAATTAGCACCTTTTTGAAAAATATTAAGTATTAAAACATATTATTGATTACTAATAGGTTATTATAAATCTATTCGTAATTTCTTCCTTCAAGTTATTATTTACCAAAGAGATTCTGAGAGTTTGAGGAACTACTGGAATTTGATGAAATGAACTAGATATATATGTGGCAGATAATCTCTATAATTTCAATTAACGTGATTGATATGTATAATAATACAACACCCGTAGTGATGATCGCCATAGCATTTCGTAGAAGTATTTCAGGTTTATATCATTACCAAGCTGAATTCATTATAAAATAAGTACATAAAGTATGTCTAAAATACTATGCTTGCTATATTAAATATATTCTAAATTTGGTTTATATAAAGGTAACAAGTTAATTACATAAGTTACATAACATATTTGTCTAACATTTTCCTTATGTTAAATGGCGATGTGGCCCAAGGTAGCCAAACGCTAAGCCTAAAGTATGTATTTATCCTTCGAGTAGAAATGTGTAGTCACAGGAACATTTATAGGCGTTATTAACTTTTTAATTTAAAGAATATCCGATATTACATATAAATAAGAGTAATTTAAAACTCGAGAATTATCTTATTTCTGTAATTCTTAATGTAAAATATTACATATCTAAACAAAATTGGTAATCTATTCCTGTAATGTTAAGAATACATTATTATTGTATTACATTGTTGAGAAATCGTAAAACAACAATTATTTTTCTGTTTTACTGCAATCTGCTATCCACATTAATAGATTTTCTGATGAAGAAATGATGTATAATTGTACAAATATATAATTGTTAGAATATATTGTATACATATATTGCATCTGCGGCAACTACAAATGACCAATTTTGCGATTAGGTCCTGCGTTGATTTTCTCTGCTAACTCTTTTAGAAATCTAGCTGAACTCTATCGAATGTATGGATACACCTTGATCATAGAGGCTAATCATTGATTTTCATGAGTTATCTAGTACTAGCTGTATACTATATATATATAGCTGTATACTGTATAGTATACTAGTGGAATAATTACTTTGGGATAACTAACACGCAGCGGAAGTTCTTAAAAGAGTTTCAGATCTGAACAGTAGTTCCTGTAGTTCCCCTACAAACTCACAAACTTTACCTCTCTATAATATTGTATATAGAAGTATTTTTAATATTTATGTTTTTCTTTAATACAATGTAGTGTGAAAAAGTTTTAATATAAGTTATGATGTCATTCAGTGTTTAATTTATCATTATTTATTTTATGAATATATTTTAACGTTTAAATTACAATTTAACTCTATCAACTTGATATTTTATTATGTAAACTATACTGACTGTATAGTAAAGGCCTACAAAAAAGGGAAAGAAACTACGTTCCTTCCAACTGGAGGTCCATGGACCTCTCAAGCTTTTTTTACATTACCGCCAATATACGTAGGTTAGTTTTTATTTTAATTGAACCCGGTAGATGATGTTACGAATGGGTTGTAGGCTTATTGGGACAGAAGATACTGGAACAACGTACTGGGAAGACATTTATCGGCAATATATGTAGGTTATTTTTTACCTTAATTGGACCTGGTAGGTGATGCTGCGAACGGGTTCTAAGCTTATTTTAAAATATTTCTCACATACCAACCGGTAATATGAGTATTTGAGTGAGTCCCTGGATAGTTGGGATTCACCATTTGAAACAGTAGGTATCGCTGCAATCGGGTTTTGAGATGTATTTAGATTTTTCGCGTTTAAAAGTACAATCGAAACCGGTAATAACCGATTTGGTGTAGACGAAGTCGCACGGGTCAGCTAGTTTATAAATAAAAACGATCAATACATAAAAATGATCCCGCCAATTCTTCCCATTTTTCTTTTCCCCACTTCCCATTCATCACTTACATATTTCAATTATTCAAGCCAGCGCAGTATGAACCCTTCTGTCAGGATGTATATTGTACTTTTTATATATTACATGCAATTATGCAAACAGGGTGCACTCTGCAGTAATTGCATAGGGTTTTGTTCTTTCATTCAAATCTTTTGTTCATTTTGTATTTTTCTTATCATTTTAAACATTTCTATAGTGGTAGGTCTTTTTCTAAGTCCGCCTGGCTAGCTACCATTCTCAAGTTCAAAGTATGTCACCAAGCACCTATGCGTGTGTTCTGGCACATGCACTTGAGAGCCAGATGCTCTCCGTGCTATTACAAAAAAGTTAAATACGTATTAAAGACTTGGTTTAAAAAGAATACCGTAGCAACAGACGTAGTCTAGTTGCAATATTTATAAAGTTATTATAATTCTTTGCAAGTTAATAAAATGTATAATTACCTATTAATGACATCAGCCGACAACTAAAACATGAACTTCTTGTGTACTATGCGCCCTTTAGTGGCTATGTTTGTTGATTAGAGCCGATTGTTGCATATACTGCTTTATATCTAAATATACTTGTTAATACGTTTCTTACCGTGACTTTAGATAGCCGCGACACGATACTGTCGGATATGTGTGACGTCATTCCTTCATTTCGTGTACAAATTTCTTGAATGTCATACAGATGACAACGACCCCCTAAACACTTATTTCGTAAAAGCAAAGTAATGATAGAGATTTAAATTTCATGATGGGGTGTAGGGGGTGACAAATAACATCTAAGACTTGAGACATCCAAGCCAACCTCACCTGCACGTGGTGCACCCTGTTGAATAACGAACGAGGCAATGGCGAAAGCGGGGTGGTAAGGTTTTACAGCCTGACTGGGTCGCAACCACCATGTATATGGCGAAAAAGCCCGTCATCTCTCTAACACTGAAAGAGTTTCAGATCTGAACAGTAGTTCCTGTAGTTCCCCTACAAACTCACAAACTTTACCTCTCTATAATATTGTATATAGAAGTATAGATTACGCTACAGTAAGTTTAGTTCTGTTACGTTTTGACACGTGTAATATGGGGTCGATCATTTGACAGTATAGGCCATCGTTACTTCTGTGTTGTAATCTTAACTGTATAATTTTATATTACTATTTAAATGGCCGTAATAAAATTAAAATTAAATCATTGCGTTACCTGCCTGCTTAGTTGAGAAAATATGAATATTATATTAAAAAATATTAGATTTCTAATGTAATGAATATATGAATACTAAACAGTATGTATTTATACTAATTATATTATTCATAATATTTGTAAATAAAAAATAAAACCGGTAGTTATATATTAAAGTTGTTCATTTTGACTTTTTAAAAACATCGTAGCAACAGACGTAGTCTAGTTGCAATATTTATAAAGTTATTATAATTCTTTGAAAGGGAATAAAATGTATAATCACCTATAATGGTATTCTAATGTACTAGCTGTGTCCGCGATTTCGTCCGTAAGGAACCTTATGTAAAAAGCAGAGATTAATAAAGGCATCTCAATGTATTAAGCCTATTTACTTATCTGCTTTTCTCTCGTGCGTCGTCATTAAAATTACAATAACTTTTGATATAATGAACCGATTTCAATGACACCAAGAATAAATGTAACTCGAGGATAAGCTTTATGTTTTTCTTTGTGAGGTTTTATCGTAACAAATCGTAAACATATAGACAGAGAGATGGACAAATAGACATTTCCAAAAATTATTGAAATGTATTTTATTACTTATGTCAAGACACCTCTAACATTTTTTTTCACTAAAATCTATAAATACCAACGTGTTATATTTATATTTTTATTATATGTCTAGAATTCTTCCGACTGATATACATCTAACAGAAGGGTTGTTTCCTCTTTAAACGATATTCCATTTTATATATACATTGATACTTATAAATAAAAGTACTATGTATAGGTTGCTTACTAATAATTGAATGTACTGTGCTTATCATCAGGCACAGTGCAGTCATTTTGCCGTGCTACTATAAAAAAAAATCAGGGTAGCAAATTTAGATTATGTACTAGTCGCAACGGAGCCTTAGTAAAACAGCGACACTGGCATTATAATGTACTAGCTGTGCCTGCGATTTCGTCCGTAAGGAACCTTATGTAAAAAGCAGTGATTAAAGTCATCTTAATGTATTAAGCCTATTTACTTATATACTTGTCTCTCGTGCGTCCTCATTAAAATTACGATAACTTTTGATAGAATGAACCGATTTCAATGACACCAAGAGTAAATGTAATTCGGGGATAAACTTTATGATTCTCTTTGCGAGGTTCTATCGTACGTAGTACTTTAGCACTGATGCGACTTCAAACAAACAAACAGACATTTCCAAAAATGATTGAAATGTGTTTTATTACTTATTCCAAGAAACCTCTAACATTTTTTTTTAATATTCTTATATGTATAGATTTGATCTTATTTATTATGCTTATTTCGACTAATATACAAGGTTGTTTCTTCTTCAAACGATATTCCATTTTACATATACATTGATACTTATAAATAAAAGTACTATGTATATGTTGCTTACTAATAATTTAGAATGTACCTACTTTAAGTAGTTTGCTAACGACAGGTTGCCGAGTTAGTCAGTTGACCTTAGTAGTAAAGGTTAGCGGGAAAATCTGCAAATAAAACCGACCATATAAGTTTTATCATAGCCCTCACACGTGAGTAATGCGTTAACCATTTTATCATCATCGTATTCACGGTTAGCACCTATAATAGATGCAAATTAGCTTTCGAGCTGTTGTACTGAAAAGTTTGGATAGATAGTGGAAAGGGGCCGTGGGGCCGTTACAATGAACACACGGATCTTTGGTTTTATGAAGATCAATTCCGCCTATCTTATTGCGTTTGTATTTTAAATTTGTTATTGCATATATCTTTAGAATTATTATAAAGTTTCCGAAAACAGTCATCATTTAAAGTTATTAATTAACAAGAGTTTTATATTACGCCAATCCGATTTTTTACGATTTAATAAAAGTATAACCACAGTTATAATATAGCTTTGCATTCTTATTCTAATGTAAATAAATACGAAACCTATCAACACAATGAATAATATATTCGCGAACAAAATGAAACACGCAACGGACAAATAGTTTTAAACTCGGTACATACTTTGATATCATAATAATGACGTCACGTCTCGCTATCTAAATATTACTACGAACAACGAACTAACCCAAACAATTCCATTCTAACGCGTGTTGTTTCGCGGTTTATCAGTACTTACATGCACAAACGTTACACAACGTTCTGTTGTGTTAACGTCATGATTGGTTGGACCCTGCCTCCCTTCGAGGTCATCCGTGTCACATGAATGAACAGTTATTTATGATGTACATGAATGATAATTTAAAATTCGCGTTCTTCACAATTGTCTGTTCCATAATGCCAAATTATGTTTCTACATAAACTGTAATTTATATTCAGTGTAGATACTGCAGATAGGTTCTTAATTCACATCCGTTGTTTGCGTTCCATTGTATTTTGTTTATTTAAAACGTTTCATTATGTTTCCGCTGCAACAATACATATACACAACCTAATGGGTACATTACGTAATCCCCAAAAGCAAGGCGATAACAGAAATGGCTACTTATTGCGGCCAATACTGGTAAATTCAGGGATGATATTTTAGCATATAGTATAGAGCAAAATATGCACTTTTATTTATGAAACTAGTGTGATTTTGCTGTTTCTCACGTATATAGAGGCAGTAATCTCGTAGCTTTGCTAAGGCTTGGTTATGTCTGGCAAAGAATCTGAATTTACTGTTTTAAGGCAATTATTTAGCCTTCGTGTTATCGCTTTGCTCTTGGGAATTTCGTATATGGCGAGGCGATTTTCTTATTATAATTTTTTAAATTTCATAGAATTTGGACAATTACATATTGTAGCACTTGCAAATCTATTAGGTATCGATATCTTTACAATGTCAGTGCAATAATTAAAACTATTGATCCAATTCTTCAAGATATTAAATAATGAATGGATTTAAAAAGACATATTCGAAAACCAACATGTCCCTGGCTCGTGGTTATGAAGAAAAAATTTCCATTTTAAACGTAGCTTTGTATTTTATTTGCATTATACATAAATTAATTTGTTACATAATATGCTTTTGCAATTATAGACTTTGAATTGAGGTGGGATTTTTACAGAACAACATAACTACTTATATTACATTATAATAAAATACTTAAACTGCTACAAGGGTGGGTGGCTTACCGACGTCGGTTTTCATTTGGAGATTTTGGTATCGGATCTTTTTTTTTATATAAAATATGTATCTTTCGTGAAATAGTATGTAAATATACCTTTTGTAAACTCTTAATTTTATAATAGAAAAGTTTTGTTCGGTCTTAATAGCTTTTACTTGCAAGTTATACAACAATTTCATGTTCTAATGTTGTATAGAAAATTCTGTAAAACAATCTAAAACGTTATGCTCTATGAGTTTGAAATAGCTGCGGTTAGTGTTATAGTTTGAGTCAATTCTTCATGTGAATATTGTGTGTATTCTTAACATATATTTTCTTAGTAGCGAAATTTTCTAAGATATTTTTAGATGAGCGTTTGCTAGCCGTTTGTTTTTCCGAGGAAAATAATTCATAATAACTGTAAATATATGCCAGAGAATGAAAATCATTTAAATTTGTTTTAAAACGGCTTAATAAATATTGTATACGAAATAGTCATAAATAAGCTTTAGTAATAGGTGCATAATCTTTACAATATAACATACTATATAGTAAAATTCTTAATGAAAATAATGGGTCAAGTAATAAAATATTTAGTTATTGTGAATCGCAAATAGGTATGTATGTAAAACGAAATTAAATGTGAGGTTTATTTTTACGCGAAGCCCTAAATCTAAACTCACGTATTACTTTTGCGAAATCTTAAAGTTCATAAAATCACCCAACACATTTACTCTAACCAACTATATTATATTTGCGAGAAAATCATACACATTTTCGTATCAATAAAGGTTAATCAAACTTGATTAGGGTGTATGTAATCACGTTCGCAGTACGTAGATCTATTTTCAGATTATTGGGAGATTTGTACGAGAGAAATTTTGCTTCGGTAATTCAGATGAAATCAAATACGTGTTTGTGAGTGAAGGTGTGATGTTTCGCTGTGGTAATTTATTTATTTCTTAGCTGGTGGAGATAAATTTGTTCATAGTCATAGCAAAGGTAATTTTTTTTTGGAGATATTTGCTTATTGAATCCACTTTATTAGGAGCGTGCGGTGGCTTACGCTTGCTTTTTAATATTGCGAAGTAATAAATATATATTGGTAGTTACTTTTAACAATTATGAATATGATTTCAATTAATAATTCCTCATGTTACTTTAATATAGTTATCCATTCAGATTGGAGATTTAGCAATACCTTATTTTGTATAATTATCTATTATACTTCTATAAATTCCTCGTATCAGACCAGGAACTCATAAATAAACAATACTAATTTAATGTAGAATAAATTTATCAACTGTACGAGTATAGAGATGTATATAGACTATATTTTTCGCATTAAGGGAACATTAATTAATGATCTACTTGGACTTAGGATAAACTAAGTAGTAACTGACTAAAGTTACAGCAGAACTTGCTAATAACAAAATAATTGTTATATTTGTCTACAAAGTTTGGGGTAAAATATTTCGGTTAAAAAAAATGTATATATCCCACATCGCTATTTGTAAATATGCAGATAGCTAAAAGAAGAGGATAGATCTAATTTGGGATAAAAGTATTACATACAGCCTTAGAGGTCAGGTGACCGAACTTTTATGTCGCGTAGACCACTTCCCATGATTTTTGTTTATATGTAGACTCAGGAATACCTGATACTGATTTTTCCTGTATATGAATCCTGAATATTCCTCAAATGTAAATACGTTTTGCAAAGGAGGATATATATTTTATAGATAGATAGATATTTATATTAGGTATGTTTGTTTCATTCATATGAAACCCAAGACTTGTTTAACTAAGATCCACTATTTACCCCATTTACTTTGGCTCCCAATTGTTTTTTTTGCGAACAATGCCCCTTTTTCTTGTCATTGTCGACCCTTTGTGGTCGATGTAGACCACTTTGGGAATCACAGCCTTACAGAGGTGTGCTCTCCAGTCCATCTCGCAGTGCTCAGAATCTGGAATAACTCGATATGTAAATGTGGGTTGGATGAAGGCACTCTAGAACACATTTTTTTCAATTGCCCCAATTTTGTATTGTATTGTATGATATTTGACGTGTATATGTTGTGTTTCATTCAGAGGAAGCCAAAATTAAACCCAAGACTTGTTTAACTAAGATCCACTATTGTTTACCCCATTTACTTTTGCTCCCAATTTTTTTTTTTGCGAACATCGCCCCTTTTAATTGTCATCGTCGACCCTATGTGGTCGATGTAGACCACTTTGAGAATCACAGCCTTATAGTTTAAAAGATACAGTGATTCAAATTAGAGTTGACAAAATTGGGTAGGTGAATGTTCTTCTGTAGTTCACAAAGGCAAAATTGTAATTGGGGTGGGTTAATTAACATGAAAACCGACACCGTATAAAATTAATTTCTGTTCATTATTATCGTACCTTGTGTTACCTATAAGACCTTCATCACTTCCATATTAGTACGTCCTACTAAAGCAATCACAAATTACTGATTATTATCGGCACGGTTCTAATAACATGGTAATTAGGTTAGGCAATTTTTTTCTTATGTAAAATAACTTTTAATAAGATTAGCTTCTAAAGCGTAAAGTTACAAATTAGGATAACAAAGGGGGTAAAGTTACAAAAAGGGTTGGATGGGGTAAGTCGAGTGTTCATATATACTTTTAGTTCAGAGTCTATAAATAACTTACTACCTAACTTACTTATTAATATATTGCTTTACAAAAGAATTTGGACTGAAAAGAGCACCTGAAATTTGTACTTCAGTATTATTTTCTTTGGTTAATTTTGGGCTTACAATTAATTAAATCGATTTGAACTCGTAATACGAGTAAGTGGTAGAGCCACGCTGAAGCTATTAATGGTTTCAGCATGAATGGGTCGGCTCATCCGGGGTAGTACAACCCTTTCACAGAAAATCGACGTGAAGTAACAGTGCTTAGCCATTAATGCGTTTCGTTCGGTCAGTGAGAGCGCCGGAGACCTCCACCCCTCCCTTTGCCCCTTTCCACTTCCCTTCCTCGCCCCCCCCCGCACCCCCCAACACAGGTTGGCAACGCACTTGCGACTACTCTGGTGTTGCAAGTGTCAATGGACGGTAGTGATCACTTAACATCAAGTGACCAGGTTGTTCGTTTGCCTCCTACGATATAAATTAAAAATAAAAATTAAATTTAGCTGATACCCATCCCAAATACGTATTTTTAATCATTCCTTAATAAACAAATTACTTCACTGTATTATGTAAATAGTCTCATACTCAAACTTTAAACTCGACTATTGGAATTTCAACCTAAATTATTTGAATTAATCGCAACTGTGTGCTTAAGATCATCTACGACAATGAAGCACGAACGATAATTGACAATTTGGCTCGGACCTCATTTAATTGACTGGGCGATTAAGTTTTATTGCTTAGAGCATCACAGTAAATATTGATACAGATATTGTTGGTGTTTTCGAAGCAAAATGTACTGTTGATTCTCTTCCCATTGCCCGTAAGCGATTTTTGATGAGCTCGGTGTGTTTGATGTTCCCACAAGTACAAAATTAAAATACGTTTTGATACAACAAATACTTAATGAAGAATAATTAAAAATGAGTAATTAAGCCTCAAAAGGTGTGTCGTTCGAAGAATTTTTAAATGTATATAATGTGTTGTTTAAAAATAGTGAAATAAAAAATACTATCGTGTTGCTTTCAAAAGAGAAGTGTTTTATTTTAAACAATTATTTTGTATGTTTTACTTAATATTCTGTTAATACTAGCTGTTGCCCGCAGCTCCGCACGCGTCTTTTAAAATGTATTAAAGAAATATAATATTGTAAGTAGGATTTTGAAACATTCTTCATTGGGGCTCCGGTTTTATTGGTGTTAGCGTAATGATATATAGCCTATAGCCTTCCTCGATAAATGAGCTATCTAACGCCGATAGAATTTTTCCATCAAACCTGTAGTTCCTGGGATCATCGCGCTCAACCAAACAAACAAACAAACTCTTCAGCTTTATATATTAGTATAGATTAACAACAATCAATACAAAACTTACCTGAAAAGAGACGCAACATTTAAGTTACAAGTATTTCTGTATTTTATAATAAACATCATAAACATAAAGACACCGACGTCTTTTTATGATTCCAACACCTCTTATTACTGTATAATCTATAGAGTTTATGCATGTAGAGTATAATCTGTGGATATTGTACCAGTATTATTCATAAGCAAAGATAATGCGCGGGAAACGTTATTAAGGTGTGTGAACGTATTTACATGTATGCGTATACTTTTGCGAAATCTTAAAGTTCATAAAATCACCCAACACATTTACTCTAACCAACTATATTATATTTGCGAGAAAATCATACACATTTTCGTATCAATAAAGGTTAATCAAACTTGATTAGGGTGTATGTAATCACGTTCGCAGTACGCAGATCTATTTTCAGATTATTGGGAGATTTGTACGAGAGAAATTTTGCTTCGGTAATTCAGATGAAATCAAATACGTGTTTGTGAGTGAAGGTGTGATGTTTCGGTGTGGTAATTTATTTATTTCTTAGCTGGTGGAGATAAATTTGTTCATAGTCATAGCAAAGGTAATTTTTTTTTGGAGATATTTGCTTATTGAATCCACTTTATTAGGAGCGTGCGGTGGCTTACGCTTGCTTTTTAATATTGCGAAGTAATAAATATATATTGGTAGTTACTTTTAACAATTATGAATATGATTTCAATTAATAATTCCTCATGTTACTTTAATATAGTTATCCATTCAGATTGGAGATTTAGCAATACCTTATTTTGTATAATTATCTATTATACTTCTATAAATTCCTCGTATCAGACCAGGAACTCATAAATAAACAATACTAATTTAATGTAGAATAAATTTATCAACTGTACGAGTATAGAGATGTATATAGACTATATTTTTCGCATTAAGGGAACATTAATTAATGATCTACTTGGACTTAGGATAAACTAAGTAGTAACTGACTAAAGTTACAGCAGAACTTGCTAATAACAAAATAATTGTTATATTTGTCTACAAAGTTTGGGGTAAAATATTTCGGTTAAAAAAAATGTATATATCCCACATCGCTATTTGTAAATATGCAGATAGCTAAAAGAAGAGGATAGATCTAATTTGGGATAAAAGTATTACATACAGCCTTAGAGGTCAGGTGACCGAACTTTTATGTCGCGTAGAC
Source organism: Antheraea pernyi (assembly GCA_015888305.1). Lineage (NCBI taxonomy): Eukaryota > Metazoa > Arthropoda > Insecta > Lepidoptera > Saturniidae > Antheraea > Antheraea pernyi. The sequence continues at coordinate 153,655 of MU159399.1, read as the reverse complement.
CACTTCCCATGATTTTTGTTTATATGTAGACCCAGGAATACCTGATACTGATTTTTCCTGTATATAAATCCTGAATATTCCTCAAATGTAAATACGTTTTGCAAAGGTGGATATATATTTTATAGATAGATAAATATTTATATTATATATGTTTTGTTTCATTCATATGAAACCCAAGACTTGTTTAACTAAGATCCACTATTTACCCCATTTACTTTGACTCCCAATTTTTTTTTTGCGAACTATGCCCCTTTTTCTTGTCATTGTCGACCCTTTGTGGTCGATGTAGACCACTTTGGGAATCACAGCCTTACAGAGGTGTGCTCTCCAGTCCATCTCGCAGTGCTCAGAATATGGAATAACTCGATATGTAAATGTGGGTTGGATGAAGGCACTCTAGAACACATTTTTTTCAATTGCCCCAATTTTGTATTGTATTGTATGATATTTTACGTGTATATGTTTTGTTTCATTCATCTATTCATCTATTTCATTCATCTGTTCCACTATTTACCCCATGTACTTTTGCTCCCAATTTTTTTTTGCGAACATCGCCCCTTTTGATTGTCATCGTCGACTCTATGTGGTCGATGTAGACCACTTTGGGAATCTCGGCCTTAGAGTTTAAAAGATACAGTATGATTCAAATTGGAGTTGACAAAATTGGGTAGGTGAATGTTCTTCAGTAGTTCACAAAGGCAAAATTGTAATTAGAGTGAGTTAATTAATATGAAAACCGACACCGTATAAAATTAATTTCTGTTCATTATTATCGTACCTTGTGTTACCTATAAGACCGCCATCACTTATTACTACGTCCTACTAAAGCAATCACAAATTACTGATTATTACCGGCACGGTTCTAATAACAGGTTAATTAAGTTAGGCATTTTTTACTTATGTAAAATAACTTTTAATAAGAATATGACATTATGACATTGACATGTCATTTTATTTGCATCTATTTTTCTATTATAATTTGCATATTTTGTATTTTTATAATGGTTTATTATATCTAATATTATATTATTACTGTGAAGAATCTGAAACCACGAATCCTAAAAAAAATGGCAATATAGCAAACCATAATCTGTAAGAACTTCGTTTTTAACCAGAACGAACAATTTTAAGGTTAAAAGAGCCCATCAGACTTCGTAACTATTCGTAATCATACATACAGTGGTACAACAAAATAATCCCAAGGAGGGTTGATGTCAGGCAGGCGACCGATCGTAAAAATTAAGCCAAATCATATACCACAACATGAGAAACATGTTGTACCGACCCTACTTATGTGGGATAAGGGTAATAAGAAGAAGAAGAACTTTTAATAAGAATAGCTTTTAAAGCGTAAAGTTACAAATTAGGATAACAAAGAGGGTAAAATTACAAAAAGGGTTTGATGGGGTAAGTCAAGTGTTCATATACACTTTTAGTTCAGAACTTACTAATATATTGGTTTGCAAAAGAATTTGGACTGACAAGAGCCCTTGAAATTTGTACCTAAGTATTATTTTTAATTAGAACATATTCCAAACATTTCGTTAGTTAATTTTGAGCTTAACATTAATTACATCCATCTGAACTCGTAATAGGTGGTACAGCCACGCTGAAGCTATTAATGGTTTCAGCACGAATGGGTCGGCTCACCCGGGGTAGTACTACCCTCTCACAGAAAACCGACGTGAAGTAACAGTGCTTAGCATTGTTGCGTTTCGTTAGGTCAGTGAGAGCGCCGGAGACCCACCACTCCTCCCCTTGCCCCTTTCCACTTCCCTTCCTC
>MU159399.1:104910-139672 GCA_015888305.1 Antheraea pernyi | reverse complement strand
GCAACGCACTTGCGACTACTCTGGTGTTGCAAGTGTCAATGGACGGTAGTGATCACTTAACATCAAGTGACCAGGTGGGTCGTTTGCCTCCTACGATATAAATTAAAAATAAAAATTAAATTTAGCTGATACCCATCCCAAATACGTATTTTAAATCATTCCTTAATAAACAAATTACTTCACTGTATTATGCAGATAGTCTCATTCTCATTTAAACTCGACTATTGGAATTTCAACCTAAATTATTTGAATTAATCGCAACTGTGTGCTTAAGATCATCTACGACAATGAAGCACGAACGATAATTGACAATTTGGCTCGGACCTCATTTAATTGACTGGGCGATTAAGTTTTATTGCTTAGAGCATCACAGTAAATATTGATACAGATATTGTTGGTGTTTTCGAAGCAAAATGTACTGTTGATTCTCTTCCCATTGCCCGTAAGCGATTTTTGATGAGCTCGGTGTGTTTGATGTTCCCACAAGTACAAAATTAAAATACGTTTTGATACAACAAATACTTAATGAAGAATAATTAAAAATGAGTAATTAAGCCTCAAAAGGTGTGTCGTTCGAAGAATTTTTAAATGTATATAATGTGTTGTTTAAAAATAGTGAAATAAAAAATACTATCGTGTTGCTTTCAAAAGAGAAGTGTTTTATTTTAAACAATTATTTTGTATGTTTTACTTAATATTCTGTTAATACTAGCTGTTGCCCGCAGCTCCGCACGCGTCTTTTAAAATGTATTAAAGAAATATAATATTGTAAGTAGGATTTTGAAACATTCTTCATTGGGGCTCCGGTTTTATTGGTGTTAGCGTAATGATATATAGCCTATAGCCTTCCTCGATAAATGAGCTATCTAACGCCGATAGAATTTTTCCATCAAACCTGTAGTTCCTGGGATCATCGCGCTCAACCAAACAAACAAACAAACTCTTCAGCTTTATATATTAGTATAGATTAACAACAATCAATACAAAACTTACCTGAAAAGAGACGCAACATTTAAGTTACAAGTATTTCTGTATTTTATAATAAACATATGACACCGACGTCTTTTTATGATGCCAACTTCTCTTATTACTGTATAATCTATAGAGTTTATGCATGTAGAGTATAATCTGTGGATATTGTACCAGTATTATTCATAAGCAAAGATAATGCGCGGGAAACGTTATTAAGGTGTGTGAACGTATTTACATGTATGCGTAAGTTCTTTTATATAGAGTTCAATTTTGCTGATGAATAAAATAATAAACTGAAGTCAATATTAGGTTATTCCATTTACAAATGTGACATAATACGTCTGCAACTTGTTTTCTTTTAATAACACCCTTAGCTTATAGGCACTGGTATTTGTAGCACTAGCATTAGAGCGCCAATAATTCCAGTGGTCACGCGAACTATGTAAGTTGTTCACAATAGTTCGTAGTAAACTTTCCACTGAGAGGAAATTATTTAATTATTCTTGAAATAGTTTCGCGAGCACTTTACATAGAATCTGTAAGACAAGAGAGCACGATAAAGTTTTTTTTTTTAAATAAAAACGTGTGATTTAACATAAGTGACAAATCTTTAAAATTTTGTTCATTTTATCTATGTTATCTTTTAGTCAATTAATGTTTTTAATGCAATCGTTGCATTAAGCATGTTTGCCATTTTAATATCACACCGTAGGATCTGTAATTGATTATATATATCTAAGATTAACGTAGACACAGTTTGACTGCTCAACGTGAAAGTTGGCATTCTTCAGTGTTTTAATGAATAATTATTTGCCAATAGATGGCACTGTAATGCAGCAACATATATACGGTGAACCCGTATGCCGTGAAAATGTGTTATGTGTAGATATTTAAACACGAAGAAATGTTACAATAATGTATTCACTTCTGTATTGCTTGCTCTAAAAGTCTGGCAGCCTAACAAAAAATAGATATAATACTATGTAGGTACATAAACTGATTGATATATTGAAATAAAATCGCAAATGTAACCCAAATAATTAGTACAACAAATAGTAAATAACAAATTCGTGCGGAGCGGCGAGTACAGCTTGGTTTATACATATATTTACCTATTGTACAGTTCGTTTATGTCGTGTGTCGAGGCTATGAGTTACCAGTCGCGTTACCATCGTTCCCCTATCAAGTTTGCCGCTATCACGTCCATGGCGTTTATCTGGCGCCTCTTAATTGCCGGAGGCTAATAATTATTATCAGTTTGCGTGCTCTGCCCCGCCTCTTCTAGTTCGATACGCAAACAACTAATGAACGGTTATATCACGTGCTTTTTACCTAAGTGTACTAAACTGTAGGTGTAATTAACTAGTTCCTGCACGTGGCTCAACTCGTCGCCTACAATTTACCATCTATATATTTATCTATCTATCTATCATCACGGTATGTTTTTACTGTGGTTGACAGGATGAAATATCACTTTTCTTTATCATTGCAAATGTTTTTATTTTTGTAGTTTCAGATAATATAAAACTGCATAACGACTTGATAAATTGCTGTTTAATGAAAATAGATTAACTTAAATAGTTATATTGGAGGATTTATTACTCTATATTGCTTGTTCCGAAATTAAATGGTCTGCTATGTACACAGAATGATATTTAGTAAAATTATGAGAGTAAATACAATTAGACGAAGAATTACCCTGAAAATAAGACCGCAAAAGTAATAGTAAGAAAATAAGTTAAAAGTGTGAAACATTACACCTGAAGATACAGATGAGGTGTTAATTAAATTTAAATTCGGCGAACCGCGTGTTATGATCGAGTGTCATCGATGACGGAGGTAAAAATATTAGTGCCTTTTACTTTAACAGTGTTGATGCAGTGTAAATTGTTTATTTATTTGTACCGAATAATAAAATAACAATGTTCTGATATTATTCAGTTTTTATTAAAATACTATTAAATCTTCTAATATTTGACCGTTTGCTTAAAGATCACTAAAAGATAAAGTGTATTTAATAAATGTATTTTTATTAATAAATAAGTTATTTTACTATAATTTCTTTATAAATACAAACTTCACTAGAACAAGCCTTAATTATGTTTTTAAATGTAAAAAAATACGCCACAAATGTTATGGCGACGACATCGTATAATAATATTTAGAGAATAAAATGCTCGCAATGGTAGGGTTTTTTCTATGTCCGCCTGACTAGCTACCACCCTTAAATTTAAAATCTGTCGCCAAGCATCTGTCGGTGTGTTGTGGCAGCTGCATTTGAGAACTACTCCCCCGCCAGGTTTAGCGTTGTTTACCATATTAGACCATATCGCCATTCAACATCGGATGAGGTCGTGGTTAAATGCTAAAACGTATAAGGTATAAAAAATGCTTCCTATATACTAACGATAAATTTAATTAACTTTAATGGAAATCAAATTCTAGATGTCTTTAAACCCTTATAAGGTATACACGGGGATGTATATTTGTATAATAACCAGTACTATATCGATTTTGAATTAAAACTCAATCAAATAATAACGAAATAATATATGGTACTAGCGGGCCCGACGGACGTTGTCTTGGCCCTGATAATAAAAACAACCTTGACAAATTATATACCTAAACCGTCCTCATGAGTGATTCATTATCTACTGGTGAAAACCGTATGAAAATCCGTTCCGTAGTATTTGAATTTATCGCGAACGGACAGACAGACGTGGCAGATGTCTGTGTTTTATAGTATTTAGTGACAGATAACTGCATTAATAGTATGAGCTGTGGTGGAATCTTATTACGACAAGTTGATTGCAAGTATATTATATATATTACTAGCTGACCCGTGCAACGTCGTCTGCACCAAATAGGTTATTACCGGTTCCAATTTTATTTCCAAACGCTAAAAAACTTAAAACCCGATTGTAGCGTAACTTATCGGGTCCAATTGTGACTCGAAACTATACTATATATATATTGGCAAGAAATGTCTTCCCGATATCCACTGGGTCGCTTCTTTTGATTCTCACCTCCACGCCCCATTTACTATATAATATATATTTACCTAACTAAAACGTAATCTAATATACCTTTCTAACAGTCAAATAATTTTTAAAATAAATGATCATTTATCGAGTGGGATAAAAAGATAAAAAATAAATGTTAGTGGTGGACAACCCTTATTACTTAGGGGTATAAAAAATAGATAGTAGCCGATTCTCAGACCTACGGAATATGCATATACAATTTCATAAAAATCGGTCAAACCGTTTCGGAGGAGTACGGTAACTAACATTGTGACACGAGAATTTTATATATAAGATTTACCTAAGTATAAATATAACTTTTTGTATAAGTTTTTCATCCCACGGTGGATAGAGGATAAGTGAAACCATATGCTCCTGATATTCGTAGCAGGCGTTTTAATTCTGCGACTAAATTGACGCGCGTAAAATGAAATTATATTTGTGCGATATTAAGCAAGTGTTCTTTTTTAACTTCACATAGCTAGGTGTGGCGAATTATATCACATGATTTATTATCTGTGATGTCGAAAGGTACCGTATGTACATAATTAAAACAAAAGATAAATTGTACAAAATTATATTAGATGTGATGAATTCGTGTAAGTTCATTAATATAAAGTAGGCCATATTCATATGAATACAATATTTAATTTATATTACGCTACATTGATTTTGTATTTATGATTTGAAAAAAAAAAATAATAATAAAAAAATAGACAATGTATTAAAGTATATGTGTTTATTATATTCCATTTTTGTTGTTATTCCCAACAGACCAAAATCTGTAATAACACTGCATAATTATAGTTTTAGTTATATCATTTGTAAAACAAATAACGGCAAGTATTCAATCTGTCTTTTTTTTTTAAAATAAAAACAGATGAAATATTCAATACAACAAAGAATCATATAATTTTAGGTAGGTATTTATCCCAATAAATGACCTTTAGACTTGTTTTTCCTCTTAGTATTGCAAATATTTTTGCCGGTTCTAATATTCTAATGTTTAATATTGACGTTGATAAAATATTTTTCCCCAATATTTTAATTATAAATTGATGTTATAAAATCAAAATATTGGACATTTTTTATCATAAAACCCGTGTTACAAAAAAAAAAAACAAAGTATTCGTAAAGCTACATAATTTACTCGGTTATTTGTCTTTTTTATTTTAAACATCTTAGATTATTATTCGATATATTTCATTCCTATTACTAATAATATTTGTCTAAAACACTATAATATATTCTATGAATTAATAAAGTTGTGACTTTGTAACTGAATATTTTGTCATAAAGTAAAATAAAAAAAAACAGTGAATTTGATAAAAAATAACACAACCGCCGAACAAAATATGAGCCGCGTCATTGTAGCTCTGATAAGAGATGATTTTCGTACGTAGGTACATACGATGACTGCGGAGGCTTGCCGCGATAACACGAGGTCAAACATACAATAAAATACATGTAAATTACTGTTGCCGTTTGCAAAGTTGGAAGAATATAGTCGCCACATAATATTCTGATATTTATAACGTCGACTCATGTTCAGTTAACGATTTCCCAGGTATAATGATGAATTATACTGTAATATACTTACGAACTGTATGAATATATAGCTCACTGTTTAGGTGTCAATTATGTTTACACTATTAATAACAATATTGGTGACTGTTGCGTTTTAAAATTTCATAAACGCCCAGTGTAATTTTCATTAATATAATATTTATTTCTTCGTTTTGAATGAAGAATGAAGAAGAATGAAGCTTCAAGCAAGTCGACAGGCTGTCATGACAGTAAAGTCTGACGATGGGCTAGTCATTTAGCCTTGATACTATACGTGTAAAAAAAGTAATAAGATATATACAAAAATTAAGTTTATATTAATCATTAAAATTCCTAAATACCCATATAATGTTATGGCATCTGTAACCATATTGAATTACATACTTATCCTTACGTAATGCATAACATTACGGTAACGTCATATTGTATCGATAAAGGCACTTTTAATATAATCGACCTTTAAAAAACATACATATTATTTTTTTTATATTTAATCTACGGTTATATTTTACTCAATTAATCTCCTGTATGGCTGAGAAAAAATAAATCACTGGTGATTTATCACCAATATGCACTAAGCCCGCATGATGGATTACAGTCCACAGTCTTTTTAACAAAATAATTAGTTGCGGCACAACAGGTTTTTTTTTCTCGAACTGACTACGCTATTGACCTAGCAAGGTCTTAACAGCTTCACCGGACTACTAAGGCGAGCGCTTAAGGCACTCAGCCGTCGTCCAACTGGTGTTGCGAAATACAGGAAAAAATATATTTAGAAATAATTGCATAATAGCAACAATGTAAAATATACTAAAACCGCAGTTCAAATACGATATTGCGGTTACATTTATATTACAAAGCAAATTGTTGTGTACGTTAGAAAAAAACTGCGATTACATAAAATTTCATGTTATTATTCTCTTCTATTAGGGTTCGCTGTATAGCTGTGGAGACCCTTCCGGCGAACAGCGTATTAATAATAAAATATTTACTTTGTGGTTCTTGTTAAATTTGACGCTTAATTAATTATCGTTATGAGGAAAAACCTGACAATACATTGGCAGTATTTTAACTAAATTCTTATCAATTACAGAAAATCCAGGGAATATCCTTTGGGTCTCATACGCAAATGCTGCTAATTAGCAGGATTTTATTATGTATAAACATAATTTGAATTGGGTTTTTGTTCTTCTATATACCTATACCTTTGATTTTTCTTTCAAATGGATAAATTACAGCTTTCTTATTTTGGTGATAGAACTTCTTACAGTGTTATGTTAATTCAGTCAAACTATTGAGAAAATTTACATAGTATCGCGGCATGAAGGGATATTTGACTATACAGCGCTGATGTTTAAGATTTTTCTGAGACAAGTTTTTATATAAAGTTAAAAATTTTAAAATTACTTTTGGACAACACTCGCAAGCTGGTTCAAGGACTGTGTCGCCGGAGACTTTATAAACATATAACTATTAGTATACTGATACTCACACTGTACGTTTGTGCATCATACAAATAATTATCGTGTGTGTTATTCGAACCTACAACACTCAGCGCGGCAGCAGAGCTCAGGCTATATTCACTCCTCAAAATAGGATTTGTATGGAAAAGGCTCGTCTAATTTTGGTTATCAATCAACTTACTAGATGGCACTGTTATATAATTTTTTTGGCAAGTTTGTTAACAAAATATGGTAGACGACAATTAATTTTGACATTTCAAACTGACAACTTTCAAATATTTATTTTCATTCTCTTTGTTTACGTATCTGTTACGAGAGTGTGCTCCCTCCCTTAAATTTTCTTGCCTCCTACAAACAATTTTATCTATCTCTGGATCTACTTATAAACATTGACTCCTGTATATACATACTTAGATTTAGATTTGCCTTACGACGAATATATTCATTACAAATAAAAATTACCAATAACTTGTATATGATTTACGCAGTACCGCTGCATGCATACATAGCTATAAATGTAATTTATAACCAATATATATTAGTTCGAAAGTAGGATTATAAGCGTATAAATAAAATAATAAATAAAAAAAAAGTAATAGTAGTATAATAAGAAAAGCGAAATAAGTTTACATATAGTACAAAGTGGTTATCTTTATGTTTACCTCAGTAGCGACATGGCGTGATGATTGGATAGTCGCTAATTTTTTATGATCTATGTATAACATACAGTAAAACTTGTGTCAGCCTTTAATTTGTTCCAGTTCCGTTGTTATTTTATTGTATTAACAGTCAGACTTACGAAGTAACGACACGATTGTAAACCCTGGGTGGTCTGTATGAAGCAATAGCCCATTGTTAACACAACACTTTTTCATTGGTTCATATAACAATACGAGTCAAATGAACCTCGACTTCGGGTTGTAGTGTGAATGTATCACTGGATTTTAATGAAACACATGCATATATATATATATATATATATATACATATATATACATACACGTTCCTTTGTACCTGTGATATATGCATATTCCACATTCCGTGTACACGCATATATTACATACATTAAATATTTTTATCGCTCAATAATAAAGCTTACTTATAAACAAAATCAATAAATTGATGTATATAAAAATGGATATTAGTGAATATATTTGATATTCAAATATGGTGCGTCCGATCACTATATAAGTCGCTACAGTTAATTGCTTTCCATGGAGAAGGTTTTAATATTACATCCATTACTATAATAATTTGACACCTGGTGTGAATTACATCAATTCTTTTACAGTTTCATTTACTATCACAAAACTTGATATGCGTAACACGCAGCGACAGCTCTCAAAAGGAAAAAAAACCCGATTTTGAAACATTTTTTATTGATGCTCCGCTCCTACTGGTCTGAGCGTGATGATATAGCCTTCCTCGATAAATGAGCTCTCTAACACTGATATAATGTTTCAAATCGGACCAGTATTTCCTGAGATTATCCCCTACAACATCAAAAACTGACAAACTTTACTTACCTCTTTATAATATTTTTATCGTACATACTTTTATATAAATACATGATAGTTACTTTCATTATTGGCGTTCACATATTATTCATTCACTCTATACTGTGTGTATAGATAGGCCCTTAAACATCAAAACCCGCTTGACATAATGTTTGAACGTACTATCCGGCAAATCGGTAATCTACTTTGGACTTTGTGGTAAAACTTATCACTATTACTTACTTATACATTACATGAGATAACAATATAAACAAATAACAACATACAGGTGTAGAGAGAGCCTTCGGCATATTATTGTTACAGTTACATTACATTATAGTAATGTAATCTAAACCAATAAAGAAAAACGATTCTTTTTTTTTATAGTAGCACGGCAAAATGACTGCACTGTGACTGATGGTAAGCATAGTACAATCCAATAACAATGGCGACCACCGAGTTACACACTGTCCATCGCCGGTCGCCGCTGTTATGCCGGCTTGCGAAAAGCTGGATATGCACAGGCTTATCCCGAAACGCGACCCGCAGAAGCGAATCACTATGACAGGCTTTTTCGCCATATACATGGTGGTTGCGACCCAGTCAGGCTGTAAAACCCTACCACCCCGCTATCGCCATTGCATCGTTGGTTATTCAGCAGGGTGCACCACGTGCAGGTGAGGTTGGCTTGAATGTCTCAAGTCTTAGGTGTTATTTGACACCCCTTACACCCCTTATTCGATTTTTTGTTTGCAATGAATAAACTAAAAAACATATTTAACCGATTTCAAAGATGTGTTGTATTCTTAAACGCGAGCGGAGCCCCAAGAAAAAGCTAGTAAATATATAGTATATATAATGTATTTAAATGTAGTATCTATGTATATATATATATACATCACTGAACATCAGGTGACCCACTTGTTCGTTTGCCACCTATGATCTATGATATATATATATATATATAAGCTATAAGCTATATAAAAAATTATTCATTTTAGAATTTTATTTTAGAGCGAAAAACTGTTTTTAACCGTCTTCAAAAAGGAAGAGATCTTCAATTCGACTGTATTAGTTTTGTCTGTTTATTACCTCATAATTTCGTAAAAATACTAATAAAAATATAGTGAAACATGTCTGTTGCGTTTTAATCGTTTGTGTCTGTTCACTATACCTATTCATGTGATGAAAGTCAACTGTACGCTCTATACAAGTTACACCCATGACGAGCTGTTAATTTTTCGGACCACCTCCCCAACAAGCGAATGATTGACATTTCCTTCTATCTATAATTCACATCGGCATTTCTCGCACAAGGGATAACATTTTACAAACCGGTCCAGTTTGAGGGAAAAAATATGCTCGCGGAATATAAATTCTCTCACACGGGAGAATTTGTTACACTGACAGCACTATTTACCTGTGGTATTAAATCAACTGTGCTATCAACACTCTTGTCAGAGTAAATCCTACTCTCGCCTGCGTAATCGATGTTCAATTTATTTCTTATTATGGCAGTTGCCATAATTTTTTTTATTCTTTTTTTTTCGAACTGACTACGCTATTGACTCAGTAAGGTCTTAACGGCTTCACCGGGCTACTAAGGCGAGCGCTTAAGGCACTCAGCCGATTTTGTTTTGACAACTAGCTCAAGGGTGCGCGACACACCTCGGCTTTGGCTGTTGCCTGATACATGCAATTCGCGACCTATCTGAGCTAACCTAAGCTAAACTAACTATTCATACATATATGAGTTGTTGAAACATATATGTGTACCAGGCATACATACCTCAACAACTCTTATATATTTTTTTAATTCTTGTTTAAACTGAACTACACTCTAAGACATTGTCATGTTTAATATTCCTTGTGGAAATAATATATTTTCTACGCTTTGCGGTTTTGGTAAATCTAACTCTAGTAAAATGTATATGCTATATTCTTTATTGACTGTTATTCTAATATTGCGAAATACTTCAAAATATACAAACGAAAAGAAAATATGATAAAAATTATTGCACCACGTATTGCAATAATTTTGTCTAATAAATCTCATTTTGTTCTAACAAACTACCATAATCAAGTAACAACTTAGAATTACTGAGGTATTGTAAATAATTTAAATAATCAATATATCAGAAAATTATAAAGTATACTCAAACCATATAATAAAGTTATACTCAACTCTAATACAGCTATTTATCTTTTGAATAACAACTAATATAGTGTGCATGTACTTAAAACCATTTGGCACACGAGAACTGCGCATTATTATAAACTTATCGTTTAACGTGCCCATAAAATTTTACAAAAGATCAAGCAACTATTGTTTCTAAATCGTAAAGCGGCTATAAAAGGTCCTTAAAACGATAACTCGGCCCGTTTGGTCTCGTACACTATTCCACACACGGACCACACGTGCGCCCACATCTCATTAATGCAATCGATACGCCTTCACTAAAACATTATGTTACCAACACTATAGTATTACTTTATTGCCGTTCAAACCGGTTAAGTTCAGATATTGTGTCTCGCTGCGAACGCCTCTTTAAAACCAGACCCTTAAATGTGCCGGTTTTTGTCAATGTCATTGGGTTTCGGCGTCGCTTCTTTACACGCATAAAGGTCTTTTTAATTTGAGTAAACGTAAACAAACGACGTTACTAAATATTGGTGCTATTCATTGACGAATATTTAAAGTTTTATGTTAATTTTTTATCTATTACCTTCTGAGTATCTATACTGATATTATAAAGCTGGCAGGTTTTGTTTGAACTTTGGATTTTGGGGTGTAAGGGGTGTCGAATAACATCATAAGACTTCAGACACCCAAGCCTACCTCACCTGCACGTGGTGCACCCTGCTGAATAACGAACGAGGCATTGGCGAAAGCAGGGTGGTAGGGTCTTACAGCCTGACTGGGTCGCAACATGTATATGGCGAAAAAGCCCGTCATAGTGATTCGCTTCTGCGGGTCGCGTTTCGGGATCAGCCTGTGCATATCCAGCTTTTCGCAGGCCGGCATGACAGCGGCGACCGGCGATGGATAGTGTGTCACTCGGTGGTCGCCATTGTTTTTGTATTGTACTCTGCTTACCATCAGGCACAGTGCAGTCATTTTGCCGTGTTACAATGAAAATAAAAAAAATCGTTAATCTCAGGAACTTCTGGTCCGATTTGAATAAATATTTCAGTGTTAGATAGCTCATTTATCGAGGAAGGCTATGTATATAATCACGCTAAGACCAATAGAAGCTGAGCACCAGTGAAGAATGTTTCAAAATCCTTTTTTTCCCTTTATAGCTTCCGCTGCGTGTTAGCGTTAGCCCAAAGTAGCTATTCTACGCGGACGAAGTCGCGGGAACGGCTAGGTATGTTATGTGTTGTTATCAAAATGAAGGAGTATTCAGAATATTTTTGATATTATTTACGCATAACAGATAAATGAGAGAAATTAAACCTCTAGAATGTTCCTATTGTAATTGTAATCATATAACAATTTTGGCACAAACCTGCGGTTGTCTGCGTGATTTCAGACTGCGACGGTTGCAACTAAAGAACATTATAAACGCATTAGCACGATAAAATGGTCCATCACCTCGTTTCTTATCTCTGTGCTACGTTTTTAAATATATTTTATGACGTTTAGATTTCGCTTTAATAGAACATTTCTTTATTAAAATAGTTTGTATCTTGGTCATAATATTTAATAAATACCGCTTCGTTCTTGTTTACCTTTATTTAACCTTACCTTTTAATATTATAATTATTTTATTCGCACTGTCTCGCTGAAATGTGAAACTTTATGGTTTACATTTATGGTATAATTAATTTTAAGAATATCGATAAAGATCCTTATGTTAAAAGTAGTTACAGTGGATCGTTGTCAAGGTAAGTAATTCGTAAAATTATAGCTTGTATAATAAACTCCTAGAAGTTTGTATATCTTTTATATGTATATAAAAATCAATTGTCGTATGTACGTAAGTGCGTCATTTCAGAACGGTTGCAACTATTTGGATATTTCTTTGTGTTTATAATTCTCAGGAGAAGATTTATATGAAAGAAAATGTAAAAAGATCGTATCGAAAAGTGAAAAATTTGGTTTATAAAATCTCCATATAAAAGTAAGTGAGCAAGTGAGCAGAACACAGTAGGGACATCTTAAAACGGCAGCTACATATAAATTTTAATTTCGAATATTTAAATAACTTTAAAAGTCTGTGATGGCTATTGAGAACAAATTACACCGACTTTAACGTGATAAAAGTGTTTTGACTTTAGATTGCAGAGCTAATTTTAATCAATACCGACTAAAAGGTCGTGTTGATGTTCGGTTTTTGTCGTCCGTTCTCCCTAGGGCACGACCTCGGCCGTGACGTCATGACTCAGATGAATGAACATCTCCTCCGAATCTCCCAACCACCCCAAACGGTCACTAATCTCCCAACCACCCCAAACGGTCAGTTTTACAAGCGATGAGCGTCAATATTGCTATTGAAACATCTGTCGTTACGTCGTTTGGCGTTTGAATTCACTTTTCTCCTTCGACGATGTTTTCGTCGCGTTAGAGAATCCTCGAATAATGAGAAAATTCTTTAGACAAACGTTTGCTACTCTGTTCCACGGATTTTATGTTTTGATTGTTTAGTAAATTGTCCATGTTTAAGAATTTTATGAGACATTAACATTAAAAAAGCAATGATTGAAAATTAAATTTAAATTTAAAATATAGTTATGGCATACGGTTTCTTTGGCGTTCAGTTTTGAATAATTATTAACGCAGTATACTAAGCTTGAACAAACAAGTGCAAAATAATTTCTTTATAACGATACGTTCGTAGTCGCGGCATGTTAGTTCTACATGGAGGAAGCACGATTTTTGAAAGGGGTGTCGAATACGCGACTGAGTCGCGTAGCTTGGCTTTCACTAACATAGGCATTCACAACTCGGACCTTCTCGGTAACTATTGATTCTATACGGGTAGCAAACACGCCTTTGACAATGATATCTCGCGCCGTGCCTCACGGCTACCCGCACTATTACATCGTTCTTATTTATATTACATTCTGACCTACACTTTACTATTATAATTTATATTCGTTCCTAAGAGTTGTAGCGTGAAGTTAGATAAACTAGAAACTTTTTCAATAATATAGAAATTAAAAAGATTTTTTCAATTCTGACTGACATTTTCAGAGATTATTGCGTTCAAACATACAGAAAAACTATTTATTGATCTTAATAATAAAGATTACTATGGAAAAGGTATAATTTAATATTAGAATTTAGAAAATAAATATTCAATAATATTTAATGTATACTAGTTGTTTAACTTCACGCATATAAAGATATCTTCAAAGACATTAAGTTTAAAGGTAGACCATAAGAATTTACATAAATTAATTCAATGAATCCGGCTCCCTAGATGCAGGTACTTTCAAGGGTCTTGGTCAGTCCTAGTCAAGTTCCATGTATGGCAAACAGTGACTCACTGATGTTTGCACATATGGAATGAACTCGTTATAAGAATGTATTCACACAGCCGGATATGTTCGCTTTTATATTTTATGTACAAAAGATATTTGTATAGTAACACGTTATGCATAAGTCTGGCTCTCAAATGCAGTTGCAGATATCTGTAGACGCTTGGCGACAGTTTTTCAACTTGAAGGTGGTAGCTAGCCAGACGAGCACTAATAATAAGCCATAATAATAAAATGAACTTTGATTTTATTAAGATTTTTTTATTTATTTAGGTACTTTTTAATTATTAATGTGTATTATGAATTTTACCAGTTAATTTCAAAGGGCATGTAAGGTATGTAAGTAAGTAACGTAGGATGAAAAAAGGTAATTGGGACGTAAGTGTAAAATGACGGATGTGAAAACGTCTTATTCATTTACATGCGTGTGTGTATATGTTATGTGTCATTCAAGCAGTAGTGTGGATAGTGTATATTTTATTTTATTTAATGTGTTTTTAATGTATTTCATATGACAAAAAATAGCTTTGTGCACTTCTCCTCCATATAAACTTTAACTATGCTAAATTTCAAGTTCATGCGTTCGCGCATTTAACTTAAAAAGGAGTACAAAGTTTTACCTTACGTCACGTATTAATATATAAGAAGATTATACCAGCCCTATAATAACCTAATTTAATTAATCACTACATATTATAAAAAAGTCTTCTGCCACTTCTGTCTGTCTGTTCGCGATAAAATCAAAAACGACTGAACGGATTTTCATCCGGTTTTAATCAGTAGATAAAGTGATTCATGAGGAAGGTTTAGGTATGTAATTTATCAAGGTTTTTTTTAATTATCAGGATGGGACAACGTCCGCCGGTCCCGTTAGTTAATCTATATAAATAACAATGAATTGCTGAGTTGTACGTATCATTTCAGAACGGCTGCAGCTATTTAAATAATTCCTTTTCTTGTTGTGTTTGTGTTAAAGAAAATGTTTTAAAAATCATACTGAAAAGTAGAACCATTTGGGTTAAAATATCTCCATACAAAAAAGTTATTGAATAAGTAAACCATAAGGCTGTAGGGAGATATTCAAAAATATTGTCAGAATTCAGTATGAATATTATTTACTTATCATTTCTGTGTAATATATACCTACTTTATATTAATTCTGTCAAAAAGATGATGAAAAAAGGGCTTCGCTCAAATCGCATCGATTCCAGTTCGTACATTTATTTGGCTTTATTTAATTAACTTCGATGTGTGTCACAGGAATCGTATGAAATCAAACCCAGCTAAATAAGGATGACCTAAAACTCAGAATTGAAAAGAAAAACATGTATAATTATTGTACTATAATCTTTGCGGATATTTAATCTTGTCGTATTCGAAAAAATTAACAAATAAATTTAATTACATATATAATAAAAAAACACGTCATAAAAAAGCATGTCTATTTAAATCCATGTATACGTTATCATACCTATACAGGTAATTTTTTGATTATTTTTTTAAATAAGTTTTTAACTAATTTGTGTATATATATTGTTTGGAAGTTTTTAATTAATAATAATGAGATACAATAAAACGGATGCTAGAATGGTAGAAGGTGACTTTATTTTTAATAAATCGCGAACTTTTGTATTAATAAAAAAAAGATAAAAATGTGTATTTTATTTAAAAAGATATTGAATTTATTGAGCAACTTCTTTTTATATTATTTTTTCAAGTATTGTAGAAAGAAACAGAGAAATTTAAATATATAATATAATATATATATAAAAAAATTCGGTAGCTAGCCAGACGAGCACTAATAATAAGCCATAATAATAAAATGAACTTTGATTTTATTAAGATTTTTTTATTTATTTAGGTACTTTTTAATTATTAATGTGTATTATGAATTTTACCAGTTAATTTCAAAGGGCATGTAAGGTATGTAAGTAAGTAACGTAGGATGAAAAAAGGTAATTGGGACGTAAGTGTAAAATGACGGATGTGAAAACGTCTTATTCATTTACATGCGTGTGTGTATATGTTATGTGTCATTCAAGCAGTAGTGTGGATAGTGTATATTTTATTTTATTTAATGTGTTTTTAATGTATTTCATATGACAAAAAATAGCTTTGTGCACTTCTCCTCCATATAAACTTTAACTATGCTAAATTTCAAGTTCATGCGTTCGCGCATTTAACTTAAAAAGGAGTACAAAGTTTTACCTTACGTCACGTATTAATATATAAGAAGATTATACCAGCCCTATAATAACCTAATTTAATTAATCACTACATATTATAAAAAAGTCTTCTGCCACTTCTGTCTGTCTGTTCGCGATAAAATCAAAAACGACTGAACGGATTTTCATCCGGTTTTAATCAGTAGATAAAGTGATTCATGAGGAAGGTTTAGGTATGTAATTTATCAAGGTTTTTTTTAATTATCAGGATGGGACAACGTCCGCCGGTCCCGTTAGTTAATCTATATAAATAACAATGAATTGCTGAGTTGTACGTATCATTTCAGAACGGCTGCAGCTATTTAAATAATTCCTTTTCTTGTTGTGTTTGTGTTAAAGAAAATGTTTTAAAAATCATACTGAAAAGTAGAACCATTTGGGTTAAAATATCTCCATACAAAAAAGTTATTGAATAAGTAAACCATAAGGCTGTAGGGAGATATTCAAAAATATTGTCAGAATTCAGTATGAATATTATTTACTTATCATTTCTGTGTAATATATACCTACTTTATATTAATTCTGTCAAAAAGATGATGAAAAAAGGGCTTCGCTCAAATCGCATCGATTCCAGTTCGTACATTTATTTGGCTTTATTTAATTAACTTCGATGTGTGTCACAGGAATCGTATGAAATCAAACCCAGCTAAATAAGGATGACCTAAAACTCAGAATTGAAAAGAAAAACATGTATAATTATTGTACTATAATCTTTGCGGATATTTAATCTTGTCGTATTCGAAAAAATTAACAAATAAATTTAATTACATATATAATAAAAAAACACGTCATAAAAAAGCATGTCTATTTAAATCCATGTATACGTTATCATACCTATACAGGTAATTTTTTGATTATTTTTTTAAATAAGTTTTTAACTAATTTGTGTATATATATTGTTTGGAAGTTTTTAATTAATAATAATGAGATACAATAAAACGGATGCTAGAATGGTAGAAGGTGACTTTATTTTTAATAAATCGCGAACTTTTGTATTAATAAAAAAAAGATAAAAATGTGTATTTTATTTAAAAAGATATTGAATTTATTGAGCAACTTCTTTTTATATTATTTTTTCAAGTATTGTAGAAAGAAACAGAGAAATTTAAATATATAATATAATATATATATAAAAAAATTCACCTCTCTAGTTTACTGCCTTTGATTTCAAAGCCATATGGTAAAAAATTTACCCAACTAAGTATATTTATTCATACTCATATTACTTGAAAATATTCCCTCACGGCTAAGAAACTTGATCTTAAACAAACCAACACAAAAACGGATGTTATATTGCCGTCGTGATGTAATGACGTGGCGGCTCCCTAAAACAGTTACAACTTCTCGGAAGGCATACCACATCAGTTTCTTGCTCTAACGCGTATAAACGTCTACCTATTTCTGTGAAGCGAACGGACGTAACTGTCACTTACAGGCTTCGATGGAAACGAATGAATCTACACAAGAGTTATAAGTCTTTATTCGACTCATTATATATTTTCAATCAATTTTGAATATATTAATTATTTACTTGGACATAGTTTAATTTTCTACATAAGATAGTATATACATTATATATTTATTAAAGAAAATAAGGAGAAAACAATATACATAAAAACAGTATTATATTATAAATTCCTATTTCCTAATTCTGAGGAGATTTAATTATTACTGTATGAGCTGTTATCATGCGTGGAGTTCAAAGCTTTGAAGTATATTAAATAAATCCTATTCATTTCACTTCCGACAGCTTTATTAAATTAGAACGAAAATATGAATGAATCCTTCTAAAAGTTGAGTTTAGAGATAGATTGTTGTGTCCAGTGAACCCTTTTTTTAATTGAGTAGCAAAATTACTACGGGACTACTGCGACGCATCTGTGAATACCATGTTTGATAAAACAATACAGTGTCAGCCTCTTCATATACCGTGGTTTAATGAATGTAACCTAAACCGAAAATATGTTAAGGTAGCTTTAAGACTCCGTTCGGGGCACTATCCATCGAGAAGTTTTGCATACCTAATGAGGAAAGCAGAATCTCCCAACTGCGATGTATGCAGAAAAATTGAGAATGTGCATCACTTGATGATGGAGTGTGCCAAGAACAGCATTGAAAGGGAGTCGTTGATGAGTAGTATAAAAAGTAGTTGCCAGAACATAGGTATTTGTCACAGCATCTTGGCTGAACCCTGTTCGGGTGAAGACAAGATGCTGTATGATTTGGTTATGATACCTCATCAGCGACTCTCATAGATAGAGCTGGAAAGATTGGGGAACAATGGGGCTGATATGTTCGGTGGAATAAAAGCCCCTGTAAACAATGTAAAAAAAAAGAAAAAAGTTTTTCATGACGTGAATACATTGCCTTATCGATATATTGCGACGAGACACAATGACTAGTCTCTTACTATATATATATATACTACTATTATGGATACTAATTTGCGCAATAATATACGCGGATTGTAAAATTTTGCAGTTTTAAATTAACCTTGATATTTGATATGTGTGTGTCACGTCTGCAACACTGCGATGTTTTATATACAATCTATAACACAAGGAACAGTGAGTGAAATCATACGTAGTTGTTTGTTTAGCTCGGTCACAGTCCGGCTATGGGAGGTCAAGGCGCTGCGCTGTCATGCACACTCATTCTAATCCAATATGTATATACGTACCTAATCAAGAACTTACTGTTCTTCCGTTTACATTGGGAACGTTAAGTTTTTATGTTTAATTATAGAGCTGTTAACTAACTTATTAGTTATGATACGTATTATTCATACGAAATACTAATTAAGTTGTAATTTAATACAGTTTATAGTAATAAGATAAACATCTCATATATAATTACTGAATGTCTTAAACAAAATTATTCATTATACGTACACGTAACCGTGTACATTATAATTATTATGATGAAGATACTGCTTAATTTCATTAGAAATTCAATAAACACGTCATAAAAAAGCATGTCTATTTAAATCCATGTATACGTTATTATACCTATACAGGTAATTTTTTGATAATTTTTTTGAATAATTTTTTAACTAATTTGTGTTACATATATTGTTTGGAAGTTTTTAATTAATAATAATGAGATACAATGAAACGGATGCTAGAATGGTAGAAGGTGACTTTATTTTTAATAAATCGCGAACTTTTGTATTAATAAAAAAAGATAAAAATGTGTATTTTTTAAAAAAAGATATTGAATTTATTGAGCACGTTCTTTTTATGTTATTTTTTCGAGTATTGTAGCTAGAAACTGAGGAACATAAATTTATTGTTTTAAATAAATTTGTTTATAAAATATACATATATAAATATGAATGCTTATGTCTCAGATCGATAAACTCGGACACCGTTTCACAGATCTTCAATGAAAGTTGTCTCACCAATTGTTCATGTAAAAGGTGGGACTAGTCAGTATTTTATTCTCAATAAGTTTTCTATTTATTTTCAACACGGACAAAGTTGTGGGCAGTTTATTTTACACATATAAACGTTGGTTCAGCAAAAATAATTAATTAAAAAAAAATCGATCCGCCTCTAAATACCATGCCAAATTCGTACAGGTTCCGTGCTCTTAAAACCTATTAAATTATCGAAATGAACGTGCTAATGTCATGTTAAACCGGTCTTGCGAATATTGAGCCCTCGATTTCAATTTAGGGGGCTCGGTTGAACCACCATATTACTTGTCTAACGTTTCATATTTAAATCATACAGCGACTTTCATTACAGCGACATCATTTCGCTCTCATATTATTGTAATTAGTACAATTAGTACAAAACTACCTGAATGTAGTGTGTGATCGAAGTGAAATACTTTTGTGACAACAACCGCCGATAACACAGCACTCATCTTGAACTCCTATATTGTATATCTGTCCCACTTCACTCGACGCTGCATCTAATTTAACGTCGCTATTATTTTTGTTTTGTTTGCCATGCCATGGGGAGGGGCTTAAAACTACAGTTTTTCTTTTTTTTCTTTTCAGTTGCTATTGTGCGGGGCCTCGCCCATGTAGTCTTTCACTCGGACGGTGATGGCTACGGATGACCTTGATTTAGTGGTTTGTTTTTGTGGTTAGTGCTAGTGAATGGATGGCGGCTTCAGTGTCGGTCAATGCCTGAGTGTTTAGTGTCGCCAGTGCGAGTGATGTGACAGTCTATGGAAGTGTCAGGTTACTCTCGGAATGTTTACGAAGCTCGGCAAGACCGCTGAGCGGTGCCATCATCCACACTCCCATAGGGGCTGTAAAAAGAAGAAACAGGCCCCGCATACGCCCTGGAAGTACTTGATGAATTGCCCACTCGTTAGAAAATGTTTTGGTACAGTATTTTTTTTTATTTGCATTTACTCGTGTATCTCAATGTTATTTAGACAAATTTAAAATGTCATGATAATCTACATGGCATTACTTCTCGATGCATAATAGTAAAACTTGTAGAATCTCGTTTTTAAATGTGAATTAATTAGGTAGTAAATTTAAATTTGCAAATACCTATTTGACACACTCTTATCTGTGTTTATGATATTTCATTACAGGCATAAGCAAACAACGATAAGATATGAGTATTGCATCGAGAAAAAAATCAATAGTATTTTTTAACCTGGAAGCTGTACAACGGTATTAATATTGACATTGCACATGAAATAAAAAATTCACGCTTGCATACAATTGTAAAAATGTTTTGAATTATTGGTATTATTCTATCAATTTATTTTATGATGTATTTCTTGAACCAACAAGAAAATAAATCAATGATTTGAAGTAATTAAAGCAAAAGTACACACACTAGTGCACTGTTTTATATACTTAATTTAGTGATGTCTACTTATTGCGAAAATAGTTTTCGAGATATTTTTTATTATCACGTGTACAGATAATAACAGTAGTTTGTAACTTATATTTGTAAGGATATCGTATGAAATACTAACAGCATCCGGGTACCACCATGATTTTTTTATGAATAGGTACAAATTAATAGAAATTTGAATTGACGTAATCTGTATAATGAATCTTTACTTGATAGATCCAAGAGTATTTTGAAACGTGTTGAATGATTTTGATTGAACAAATTTTAACTTTCTGTGATATAGTATTAAAAAGACAATAACATCATAGTTTTGAATGACATGAGTCTGACACTGACATGAGTGGCTGACCTAATTGTGTTGATGATTTGTCGATTTTGGGCATTATGGTTAAACGGTTTTCTTTTTGTTAACTCCAGAATTTTATGCCTTATCTCTAAGAACGTCAAATTCGAATCGTCGTCTTCTACGCCAAAAAAGCGACACGTATATTCGAAATGTCGATAATCGACATGTTAACAATTTCACGTTAAACTTGGATATAATTTTTTTCTATAGGAGAAAAATACTTGCAATTTGGCATAAAAAATTCATCCACTGCATAATTTATATAGATCATTTAGATTATGTCGTCATCAATGTCGTCTCGAGTGAAGAATCGTCATGCAAACCTTGAATGAGTTTACCAAACTGCGCCTAGAGCAATTTGGTGAGCGGCGCAGCGTTCGCGTGTCCTTCCCCGCGCTTCTCTACACGATTTACTTCTACCGACGCGACGAGATCGTTGATTTACTGCTTCTACTTATCAATTATACATTTTTTAGTAGTACGTACAGTGACCGACCAACATCATGAGCAAAAAGCGATGATACAAAAAAATTGGCACACGTATACTTTCGTGCAAAATAATTGTTATATATTTTTTACTGTTGTATGCGTTCGCTGAACGTTTATTCGACTGAGTTGAAATTTTACGCAGTTAGCTTATTGCTTGTGGTACGTTACAGATAAGTACCATTAAGTATCACGTATATCAATAGGTTTTTTTTTCTTTTTTCTCGAACTGACTACGCTATTGACCTGGCAAGGTCTTCACAGCTTCACCGGCCTACTATATCAATAGGTGGCAAGCGAATCATTACAAGAAATGAAAGTATATCATATAGTTTTGTTGATTTTTATGAAATCTCTGGTTGTTATAGGATTGAACCTGAGAAAGGATCTAGGTTATTATTTACGTTTTTCTGTTAGGGCTATGCAGTAATAAAATATTATAACTAAAGTACCTATATAAAAGATAACCCACTTTTAATTCTGATATAATACATAGTTCCAATCGAACTCCAAAAGAATTTTCATGTGATCGAAGTCATGGGCGAGCTAATAATAAATAAAAACCATGTTGCATTCAAGTATAAAACATACTCTTTTCTTTGCAACGAAACCAGCAGAATCGGTGCTTGTACTGATGTTAGGTTCATCCTTACCGTCGCCACCTTCATTATTATTGGCCGAATCGGTCCTATCTTCATTAGGAATAAATAGGCCAGTAATCAAATGTACAATATAATCATTTTTTATGTCGCCTCGATATGTTTGACTCTTTAATATCATTTCTGTCAGTTGCTTGCGAATATTAGCGCTCTCTTTTATTTTCCAAAGGCTGTTAGCGTAGCTTTTGATGATGTTTTATACTATTTCCATAGGTTTGAGGTCAAATGCAACGGAGAAAGGCATATTATTGTGATCAGTTATTATTATGCCAGTATTTTTACTACCCCCTTTATGGCTTCTTGTTAATTGACGCAGTTGGGTTTTCAACGGGTTTTAGAATATTATATAATTTGTTTTCTTAGATGAGGTTGAGTTGAGATCTTATTGTTTTTTTTTTTGTGTTTGATTCGTTACCAACATAATTATAGGGCAGATCTGGTAACAGTTGAAAACAGGCTTTTTCCTAGTCCACATGATTGTTCCTAAATTTTGTACAAACTGTAACACTAGAAGAGCATTTGAAACTAATCCGGGTTTTGGATCTATAAGCGCGATACCAATTCGCTGTCTTCTGGGTATAGATGTTTGAATGTTAATGGAAACATTTAAGTAAGGCTTTGAACATAGGTGAGAAGAATCGGCGTACGGCTTCTTAGCTTATATATTTTAATTGATATTATTCTTGATTATACTTGATTATTTTTTGAAGGTATCTGATGCTCATTGTTTTTTTTTTTCGAAATGGCTACGCTATTGACCTTTTTTTTTTTTTTCTACATGGGGGAATCCCTAACGGATATCCATCTCACCGGGCAGCAGAGGATGGATATGCCCGAGTCGCACGGACTAAAACCCCATGGTACCTTCTTACACCTTTTGGCCGGAGGAGCAGGGACTGTCTAATCGACACTACATGTGCTCCTCCAACAGGTGTTGTCCCCTCCTAAGGGACCCAAACTGCAGCCTGAGGGGTCAAGATGGTGGACCCCTCAAAGGGAAATGGGTGTTATTCCCCCTAACGAACTGTGGGAACATCAGCATAATGCACCTCCACCACATGGACCTGTGCAGTTTACATGGACCTGTGCAGTTTACATGGACCTGTGCAGTTTAAATTGTTTACGCTATTGACCTAGCAAGGTATGCTCATTGTCTAAGCACCTGTTTCTAAAGTAACAGTATCCTATTATTTCGTTCTATTCCACCAGTGTTCTAATTATTCTGAAAGTCGATGCAGACGTTTATGAGGCAGATTACAATTTACATCTTAGTTTATGTTCTTTGTAAGCTTTTTTCTAAGATTATGTATAGTTCAAGTAATATGTTTTTTTTTAAATAAATCTTTCTATCTTATACTTATTAAAACTACCTCAACTAAGTACCCTTTTCTCCAAAGATGTCAGCAACTCATATGCAGCCATGTGCAGTCTTTTGTACTATTTCTGCACTTTTCGTAGATTTCGTTTCATAAAACATTGAACGTCGTACATCATCATTTTATCATAAGAAATATGTCAGCCGGAAGTAACAGTGCTTGCGTTGTTGCGTTTCGTTCGGTCAGTGAGAGCGCCGAATAACCCACCTCTCTTCCCTCTCCCCCTCCTCCTTTTCACTCCGATCTAAACACAGGCTGGCAAAGCACTTGCGACTTCCCTGGTGTTGCTAGTGTCTATGGACGGCGGTGATCACTTAACATCAGGTGATACGCCTGTTCGTTTGCCTCCTTTGATAGATATAAAAAAAATGGAATTTTTCGTGTAATGTAAGTCACGGAAACTTAAAAATCCTCTACTGCATTCAAGATATTTTTTAATATATCTTTACAAATATATGTACTGAAATTGTTATAACCCAGTCAATGGTATTGCAGAATCATTTAAGTGCCCTTGGGACATAAAGTATACAAATATTTCATTGGAGTATTTTAATTAATTGTTTGAAAAGAAATAATCTTTTTAACTAAACATACATTAACTACCGGACCCGGCAGACGCTGTCCCGCGGTGACTATAAAAAAAAAACAAATTATATATTAAAATTATAATTATTAAATATTATATATATATTATATTATAATATATATATTATATTATATATATATATTATAATTATATATAAATATAAATTATATAAAAAAAATATATAATTATTAAAAAAAATCCATGACAAATGATATACCAAGACGTTCCTCATGAATCACTGTATCCACTGGTAAAAATCGCATGAAAATCCGTTCAGTAGTTTTTGAGTTTATCGCGAACAGACAGACAGACGCGGTGGGGGACTTTGTTTTATACTATGTAATGATAGACAAATGCGAACTTATACAATATTTTTTTTATATTGTACCATTCGTTATACTATTATTTATAGTGGTCATTTTACTTTTGCGTTGTAGAATTATTAATCTTAGATAAACTACGGCCGATGAACGTATCCGACCTTGTGATGGCATACCGACGGCTCGACGGTGTCTCAACTCTTGACTGGTAGATCGACTGATGACTAGACCGGTCAAGGTTATAAACCAGAATTATAACTTCCTAAAAACTGAATATGTATTAAAAGTTACCTACGAAAATTGTGCGTTTAATGTATTATGCATTAGTACTAACATACTAATGTGTTATATTCTGATATATTTTCAAATGATTTATGGTGATTCTACAATGTTATTTTTTTGTAATTTTGCATAATGAATAGTATTATCTTATTAATATTTATTAATAGGCCTTAATATTGATTTCCAAGGAGACGTCGTAATTATTTATGTGCATATGTATACATATAAAAACGAATGAATATATGTGAGATTTATAAACTGCACCACCGTTTGATTGATCGCAATCTATCGATTAAAATTGACATACATAAGAGTTGTTCTCAGGTGTTTTTATAGGAAATACTTTACAAAAACTACACGATACTAGATGGCGCTGCAACAAATCAACATCTTACTATTTAACCCATCACCAAGACAATTGCTTTATTGCAATTGCATTAACTCTACTATTTAACAAATACTAAATAGTAAATCTTTGAGCTGACGTCATGATTTATAAGCCTTTTAAAAATAATTCTTTATCGTCCTAACCATCAAGTTTTAAGCTTAATCGGCGGATAAACCAAGTTCCCTGCATCGTAATCAAAGAAGAAAAAAGTTAAACCAGACTCGTGAGCTCTGAGTCATGATATGATTTGCGAAGTTCCGAGACAGAATGCGAATATTTACCGTTCGTATTTACCACTACTCGAGTAATCATACCTACAGATATTTTGAATTAATTAGTTTGCAATTAGGATATAAATTACGTTAAATAATTATGTACTGTGATTTTTGAAGTGAAAATTTCTTTAGGCGCGTTGAGTGATATTTTTGGTAGAAGATAAATTTATAATTTCGCGTCATGTCATCCTACGTAAGCATGACCGGCCGTATTTACGCGGCTTGCGTCAGACTAGTGTCGCGTAGTATAGGGACTTGTGTACATGTAATTTTGATTTTGCAACTCATCATACGTTTGATTGATTAATAGACTTTATAAAAGTGTATATAATATTACTCCGAGTGACAATTGTTAAATAAATAAATAATTTCAATAAACAAATTCTGAAATATCAATATTGTCAATTACACTATAATTAATATGAAAATTCAAGAGGGAACACGTTTATTTCATTGTTTTGAGTTTTCACTTCTGTCGGCAGTCCTTATGACTGCATCGACTTGTTTTTTGCGTAATTTGATCCTGGTGGTTAATTTTGTCTCTTATTTGCTTCGCTAATCCCTCACTGGATGTAAACTTTAACTTGATGTAGATGCACAAATGTAATAATGGGTGTTTTTAGTTCCTATTTTTGTATTATTATTTTTATTTATGCATCTGGGCTACGAAAGAGACGGATGAGAGATAATTACATGTGGCAGAGATGCGAATGTTAAGGTGGATGTGTGGTGTGACTAGAATGGATAAAATTAAGAGTGAGTATATCAGAGGAAGTTTGAAAATAGCATTAGTGACAGATAAGTTGAGGAGTAATAGGTTAGCATGGTATGGGCATGTCATGAGGAGAGATGGAAACCATGTAACTAGAAAAGTGTTGAGTATGTTTGTGGACGGATATACGAGTAGAGGAAGACCGAAAAAGGTACGGATGGACGGCGTGAAAAATGATATGTGCGTGAAAGGTGTGAATACTGAGATGACATTTGACAGGAGAGAGTGGAAAAAGAAAACATGTTGTGCCGACCCAACTTAGGTGGGGGGATAAGGGTAATGATGATGATGAGTTTCTATTTTTGCTTTCTCGCAGAAAGTTGTATTTTTCTCTTTGCTTCTTTGTTTTTGTTATCTCCAACATTGAAATCAGATTCAAGTAAAGTAATAAAATGTATATTATTCTGACTTACTGGTCTTTGGAAGTATAGAGCGATATGTTGAGCGATTGATTGAACGAGTCCACTTGTTGCTACTATACCGGCAATCGTGTCCGCTGTCCGTCTGACGAGTCGTCGGTCCTCTCATTACGATACATTAGCCACAGTCCTGGTAAATTTCAACCCAGACTGCCACATATCCGGTCGTAAAGTTGGACGATGTAGTAAATGTGGACTATTAACGACGCTAAGATTATAAACACTGAGTTCGGTTTTATAATTTCGCTGTAACTAAAACAGATATAAAACTGTTATTAACATTTCTTTTAATTGGCATATATTTTCTGATTTAATTATATATATGAAATAAAAATACGACCTAAATATAGTTACGGATATTACTCAGTTACTAAAGAATCGGGATTAATTTAGAGTAGATCGCTTTTACCCGCGGTTTCGCTCGTATTTATGTACGTTAAAATATTATAATTAATAGAATAATAATTTGAAGAAGATTAATAATAATAGAAGAATAATTTGGGGTGTAAGGGGTGTCGAATAACATCTAACACTTGAGACACTCAAGCCAACCTCACCTGCACGTGGTGCACCCTGCTGAATAACGAACGAGGCAATGGCGAAAGCGGGGTGGTAGGGCTTTACAGCCCGACTGGGTCGCAACCACCATGTATATGGCGAAAAAGCCCGTCATAGTGGTTCGCTTCTGCGGGTCGCGTTTCGGTATCAGCCTGTGCATATCCAGCATTTCGCAGGCCGGCAAGACAGCGGCGACCGGCGATGGATAGTGTGTCACTCGGTGGTCGCCATTGTTTTTGGATTGTACTGTGCTTACCATCAGGCACATGGCAGTCATTATGCCGTGCTACAATAAAAAAAAGAAAAAAAAAAAAAAGAAAATAAAGCACCTTTCAAAGTATTATTTTAACAAGTCACGCGACTTAAAATCGGTAATAGGATCTAAGAGTTAAGTATCAATAGCAAAATTACAACGAAGGAGTAAATGACCGCTTATATTCAATTCAAATAAAACACGTAGTTCGCAATTAAGAACAAAACCTTTACATAAGAACGAAGTCGGAGTTCAAATACAATTATTATATATACTAGAAACATAACGAGAATTACGCTTATAATCTTTGCTACTGACATATCCAATTTGATTATAATTGTACTTGCTAACACTCGAAAGGCTTTTAACGAGATTGCAAGGTTTTATTAGTGAAATTATAACTGGCGGCGACGCCGATAATGTTTTCTACCGGGGTTTACTACGCAATTTACTCGTCTCTCTTGCTTCCATACTATTTCTTTAAAAGACAAGATGCAGACATCGTAAAACATATCTTTCGCATAAAATGTTATTTTAATATAATAGAAATTTCTATTTCACTACAACTCATGAACATTACGAAATACTAAAAACAAATAAAACTACGAATTTAGTATTAAATATTCATTCGGTTTTTATTTACTCATTTGACAAACTAAATTTTTGTTTTAAAATTTATGCAAGTTCAAATATTAGTTACGCCATAAAAGCGTCGACTTACAAGTCTATAATTACATATCTGATGCGCTTAGTCTACACATAACTGTGGTTTTTCATGGAGAAGGTTTTTAATGGCGTCCACTTTACCATAACTCGTAACTAGATGCCGTTTTCTGTACAATTCAATTGTTCATTATAAAATGTAGATGTTTGAAGACATGGAATGTTTTTACACAATATACATTCTGTTATAATTCAAGTATTTATCAATTCAAATAACTATTGTCACAAATAAAAATTCGGGTAAAAAACGTACTTTTACGGTTACGTACTGCCATGTACTGTAATGTTAATGTTATTGTACTGCCATCCTATGTGGGAAAATATAGAACAATGGATTTCTCGAAATTCGAAATCGCCAATACTTCGAGAATTGCATGTATCAGGCAACATCCCAAGCCGTGGTGTGCCGCGCACCCTTGAGCTAGTTGTCAAAATAAAATCGGCTGAGTGCCTTAGTAGTCCGGTGAAGCTGTTAAGACCTTGCTTGGTCAATAGCGTAGTCAGTTCGAAAAAAAAAAGTACTTTTACGGTACCCGTCTCTTGATTTCGAAGACCGAGCGGCTAAATTCCGTATAGTTCCGTATAGATTTCGTATAGTGTTATCTCTGTCTATCGCAGTTATCGCGCTATTAGCATAGCATAGCATAGAGAGAAATCTGTACAAAACAAAAGCAAGCCGATGTTAGTCGGACGACTCACTCCAAATCCACTGTCAAATGAAATATCTGTTACTGTACTTGATCGTTCCTCCGTCAACCATGCTTAAACGACTGGCGAATTCCTTGTAACTATTCATATGTAACTTGGCATGATGGACTATTATATCATGGAAAAAGAAGACATAAGATATTTATTTTTAGCGTATTGTCACTTAATATAGCACATGGATAATAATGTGGTATTCTTACTAATCAGTATATATATTACTAGCTGACCCGTGCACCAAATAGGTTATTACTGGTTCCAATTTTAATTCCAAACGCTAAAAATCTTAAAAAACCTAACACCCGATTGTAGCGTAACTTATCGGGGCCAATTGTGACTCGAAACTATACTATATATATATTGGCAAGAAATGTCTTCCCGATATCCACTGGATCGCTCCTTTGACGCTCTCCTCCAAGCCCTATTTACTATGTAATATATATTTACCTAAATAAAACGTAATTTAATATACCTTTCTAACAGTGAAATAATTTTCAAAATAATTGATAAGTTATCGAGTGGGATGAAAAATTATTAATTACTAAAATGACTATTAAAAAATAGGGGTTACTGTTAGAAGGGTGAAATTTAGGGTTGTATGTAGTTTTTAAAGCCTCATTATAACAAAATAAAATTTTAAAAAATGTTATAAAAATTAAAAAATAAATGTTAGGGGTGAACAACCCTTATCACTTAGGGGTATGAAAAATAGATAGTAGCCGATTCTCAGACCTACGGAATACGCATATAAAATTTCATAAATATCGGTCAAACCGTTTCAGAGGAGTATGGTAACTAACATTGTGATACGAGAATTTTATATATAAGATATTGTGTATTACGTATATTAGTGTAATATACACATATAAAGTATCTCATACATATTTAATTATATTGGTATGTATAATCTTTACTTATATATAAATTTCTTCTGTACGTGTATCCGAGAATGGTTTAGATTCAGAATTGGAACCGGTAGGTGGCGCTGCGGTTAATTTTTTAGGATTTTTTTAAATTATCAAAGCTGGACCACGTCCGCAGGGATCGCTACTATATGTATAAACTTGTAATAATTTTCCGACCTATTCGATGTTTATCGATTTGTGTTTCTTTTAGACAGAGTCTTTCGGGATATTTGTACACAGAATGAGTTTTATTCTGACCGCGGGTCAGGAAACAGAGTTGGAAATTGGTTTCTTCATATGAGTCAACCAGAGTACACGTTCTATAGAAGTGATATACAATTGAGGTTAAGCCAAGTAATATATTTGGATATACTTGTTTTATTAAAAAAGTATTGTAATAGTTTTTGGAATAGTTTTATATGTTAATTTTTAATATACATCATTTCTGTGACAATGTAGGCTCTTTTAGTAAAACTTTATAGCCATTTCTAAATGGAAGACGATTACCAGATGTTTTTTGAAGTGGAAACTTCTGTAGTCACGTGAAGCGATTTTGGTAGGGGTAAAACATGGGTACGCTCCACGGTTGACTCGACACGCTCTTGACTTATTGTGCTTGCACCAAACTAGCGTCGCGTAATGTATTAAGCTTGTGCCGCCTATCATATGTTTGATTAATGAATACTGTATAAAATATATTTAATTATTTCTTGGAGTGTCATCATACGTGAAACCCAGAGTAATTCTTAACAATTTCAATTTACAAATTCAGAAAACAACATAATTATTCCATTGTTTTGAGTTTTCACTCCTGTCGGCAGTCCTTATGACTACCACGATTTTTAAAATAAAATATTTAATAGATATGGTCATCACATATGAAATTAAACGTGTTTATTTCCTAACATCGCCCAAAAATTAAGTAGATTTTTTTTAATAACTTTTACTTGAATTAGGTAAACTGTTGGTAACCGAACATTTAATTTGTCTACTGATAACATCGTATCTAGCGGTGTGAATAGCGTTGGCCTGTTCACCCCCGTTCGGTGTAATCTGCAGATAGGTTAATTAAAAAAAGTTCAAGAATTTTCATTCGCACGTTTTCAAATAAGCGCCTAATAGTTGAGCTACTGCGTTCAAGACAAACAAATTTACTTAATATATGTATTTAACATTGTTCGAAACAATAAAGATAATTAATGTTTTACGATTATGTAAACCTTACAGCCAGTCGCGGCTTCCTCTGCGCTTGTATCATTTCAAATGATAATAACTTCGTGTACATAATTTCTTACTCTAACGGTTTGATGATGATGATGATGATTGTTCCGACCGGTTTTTTTTAATGTCATAGCAGGCAAACGAACAACTGACGTGACGTGTCACCTGATGTTAAGTGATCACCACCGTCCATAGGCTCTAACAACACGAGGGGAGTGGAAAGTGCGTTGCCAGCTTGTGTTTGGGGGAAAGGGAGGGAGGGGGAGAGGAGAGGGGAGGTGGGCCTCCGGCGCTCTCACTGACCGAACGAAACGCAACAATGCAAGCACTGTTACTTCACGTCGGTTTTCTGTGTACCCCGGGCGAGCCGACCCATTCATGCTGAAACCAATAATAGTTACAGCGTGGCTCTACCACCTATTAATAACCTAAAAATGGCCATAAAGGATCAAAATTTAACCACCATAAAGGCAAATACGTCCTAAAATTGTTAAAAGTTAAGTAAAGTAATAATAATAATGATAAATTTAAAAAAATACCAATAATTGCTCACAGATACGACGTACGATTTTTGACGTATATAACAAATTAAACGAAAGCAAAAAAGGTGCGGACCCAGACTGTGCAGAATTATGTAAAAGAAAACAATACAGATAATATATTTACATATAATTATTTCAAATCGGTCAAAAAAAAATGATATGTATTTAAAATGATAGGGCGTGGTTAAAAAACTCTTATATGCATACGGTAACTATTAAAGTTCTCATTTGCTCGTATAGTATGTGTCATGCAATCCACGTGTACTCGGGAGCGGGCAGACCACAATTTTTCCCGGATGAATACATTACTGTTACTTAGTATTCAAGCCGGTACATTCAGATTGCGTTACCTTGTCGTCTCTTCCCGCAATGCATATTGCACCGCGGTTAAATTATTGCAAGACTTCTGTAGCGATGCGAAAATCTCATTAGTGTTTCTTATTCAATTGTTCAGTTTCTTTTATTTAAAATATTAAGCTCATCTATCACTCTGCATATAATAAAACAAAGTCCTCTGCTATGTCCGTCTGTCTGTTCGCGATATATTCAAAAACTTCTGAATGAATGTATTCTGAACGAAGTTATTCATGAGGAAGTTTTAAGTATATAATTTGTCATAGATTTTTTTATTATCAAGGCATAACGCCCTTCTATATAGATTTAACCGAAGGCCTTTTTAACAAAACTATTTTTGTAAAATAAATTGTTTATTAAAACAATTATACAATTATTACGAAGAAATTATACAATTACAATTATTACGAAGAAAAGAAAAGGTGATCAACAAAATAACATGTGTCCATCGATTCTACTAGTTAGCCATGCATACATAAGGACCTTTAGAATTCCATTATAGAAATCTGTGTGGATTTATTATAATGTATTTTAAAATTATATATCGATAGGATATGTTTTATCTGGTTATTCTTACAAATTACAATATCGCTGTCTTTCTTTCAGTTTCTGTCCATTAGTTCATTAGTCTGATTATAATTGAGAACAGCTTTTTTTTTAAACATAACATAGGTATTCTCTACTTAAGTTTTAGTATGTGTTTCGTTACATTATGTAAGTATATGGAACAATTCATAAGGTTAAAAGTAATTAACTGAATGAATAAATTCTTTATTGCGATTTTGATTTGTACACTGGCGAGATTAATACCATAAGGCATTTTCTTCCAGCTAACCAGCTGTATTGACGTTAACTGCGTCTCGAAAATCTTTGATATACACTTCTTTTCTACAGGATCTCTCAAACTTAATAAAGTTATTACCAGTATTTTTTTTACATAATTCTATAATTTTATATTTGTGTGTACTTTTAAATGTTATTACGTCTATATTTGTCATTTTGTTAGCTGTAAGATCACCTTTATACTAAAATAAAATAAGTTGGGAACACGCTTAATTATTTATAGTATATTTTATGACTACATTTTGCTTATATTTTATACAATGTACTATGATTGCTTAGAATATAATTTATCAAAAATCCGACTCTACGATAAAACTAACTCTCATATTTAAAATGCTGAGCGCATTTTACTGATAAGGCCAATTAAAAATTTAACATTTTTAGAGCCACTTATAAAATATTAATTTCAACCGAATTATATCGTGTCGTCGTCATAATTTAATGCATTAATTAGTATTTTATGACATTTATTGTGATCCCATTGCTTAGGTAATTACTAATACTAGTGGGCGCCCAGCGGTCGACATTCGACCATAGTTCATTGATTTTTTTAAGTTTGAATTTTATTAAGGTTAGTATCATTGTTGAATGTAGAATGAAAAAGGGTAATTGGAACGTAAGAGTAAAATAATACATACAGTCGAGCATAGCAATCTCCTTCACAACCTTTTTTGAACTCCTTTATTGACAGATGTCAAAATGTCTTTTTTATTTACATGTGTCTATATGTTGTGCAAAATTGAAGCAGTAGTGTGAGTAATGCATATTTTAATTAATTTAATGTACTTCTAATGCATTTTATCTATACATATAATAAAAATGTAACTGACCGCTGTCTGTACATTAAGTATATATGACAAAAACTATTATTAGGGGTCTTTATAAATGCAATAGAACCCAAAACAATGATTTTTAGAATTTTTGTCTGTTTATCTGTTTGTCTGTGCGTTTGTGCACGCTAATCTCAGAAACGCCTTATCCGATTTAGATGTGGTTTTCACTGATATATCGTGGTAAGGTTCACTTAACATTTAGTGTTTGTTTCATGTCAATCGGTTCGTAAATAAAAAAGTTATGCCAATTTAAAGAATCACGTCGAACATTTGTTAAACTATCTATCTACTGTTCTTTCTCTTTTCAGTAGCATTGACTGCAACTTTACTAAATTTCATTATAATAATAATGGTCTATAAAAAAGTATGATTACATAATAATAATAAATATAAGGTAAAAATGATCAGTTTCGGAAAATTAAATAACCAATGTCAGTTGACCTCAGATCTATATGATCAAACATATGAAATTGGGTTCAGCTTAGGCTGGTGATATAGGTTGTACACGTCTGCGCAGGTATATAAAGCGCGCCGAGAGCCGCGCCGCTGCTTCGTAGTCCGGTGAAGCTGTAAAGACCTTAACAGGTCAATAGCATAGTCAGTTCAAGAAAAAAAAACGCGCCGCTGCTTACAGCATTCAATTATTCGCAGCAAACGCACGTATTCCGGAGGCGCATGGCGTAACAGTTGCATTCGATAACACTGACTGTTTGCATAGTTCATCTATTCTATCTATCTTCTTCTATATACATACATATAATAAAAATGAAGTGTGTGTATGTAATATCAAAATAAATTTTTTCACTGATTGGGTATGAAAGTATACACGCTTCTGATAACAAAAACGCAATTTTT
>MU159399.1:23606-104828 GCA_015888305.1 Antheraea pernyi | reverse complement strand
TAGTACTAGCTGTACCCGCAGCTCCGCACGCGTTTTTTAAAATCGTATTCAAGAATTATAGAATTGTGAGACTATGTACAATTACAGAAACGCTAATTAAAGACAATTGTAAGAACGACGGGCACGCCACTAAAAGTAACATGTAACGTGTACATTAGATATATAAATACAAAGAGCGTGCCAAATGAGGTTTACGTGCCAAATGAGGTTTGTCATCAGCATAATATTTGGAACCATAACCAACCATATAACTACCTCAGTGCTCACTTACACTGTATAAGGAACTATTGAAACAATAACTAAAAATATTATTATAAAGATTTATATTTACATTACATTTAATATACATTGCCCTTATTATAATTAAGATTTAGTGACTATACAAAAAATAAAGGCTTGTCTGTTCCGCAACAAATTGTATTATGGAACTCATTACGTAATACTCTTATTAGGAAGACCTCTATATCATTAATGTTATTAATAATTATAATGTCGAATTGTAAACAATAAGCCGATAATTATTTCTGTCATTAAAAATAAAGAATAAGTTGAAATCTTGCTAAATTTCATGCAGACAAAGTCGCGGGTAACAGCTAGCCTAAATATTTTAATTAATTTAATGTACTTCTAATGCATTTTATATAAAATAAATAGGTTTCTGCACTTCTCCATATAAACTTTAACTATGCCAAATTTCACGTTCATCCGTTCGCCCAATTCCGTTAAAAAGGGATACAAAGTTTAGGCTTCACGTATTAATATATATGATATATGAAACTAGCTGAGCCGGCCACGCGTTGCTGTGGCTCAGTTATTATATCATTACATATTGATAACAACTCATTATTGTTGTTGATAATATTTAATTATTTTTTAATATAAAAAACTACTTTTTGTGACTTAAATATAAAAGTTAGATATATGCTGTCGCTGACTTTTTTATAGGCATTATCAAGCTCTACAACTTTACAGAACTCAGTCACATATGTCTCATCGTTAAGGCAGCGTTCGTAAGAAACATCTTCGTTCGACTGTAGTCCGGTGAAGCTGTTAAGACCTTGCTTGGTCAATAGCGTAGTCAGTTCGAAAAAAAAAATCTTCTTTCGACCGTTTTTTCTCCAACTTACTTTACAAATCCGCACAAAAAAGTCTTCATTTTTCGTGTTAATATATAGCCTATGACACTCACAAATAACGAGGCTTTCTATTGGTACAAGAATTTTCAAAATCGATTTAGTAGATCCAGATGTTATCCCCTACAACCTCACAAATTCACAAATTTTACCTCTTTATAATATTAGTATAGATAAACCATCTAATTGTAACCATGTAAAAAACTTTAACAATTATTTCGTAGTTCAAACTCTCGGAGCATCGGGTATCGCGAGTTAAAAGAACCAGTGAATTTCAACCACTTTATTTGTTAAATTCCTTACAATGTATCTTGAAACGTGTACCAATGTTAAATTATAATACTGAGAGACCTTATAAATCAAAGAAAAGCTAATAAAAATATGTTTTTATTTAATGTATTGTATGTCGATTTAATTAAACATCGTGTACTCATAATTAGACGTTTTACTTATAGATAATTCATCGTAAAAATTTGTGGATATTCGATGATAAAAAAATGTCTAATATTATTTATTTATATTAGAATTTGTTTCATTTAACGACCAAAGTGTTTAAATGAAGCCAAGGCGCTCGTTGATTAGGTTTAATTAAAGTCCTCGATGGGATATTTAGAGTGTATTTATTTAGAGGGATCTGTAACATATAATGTTACATACTGAGTGTTTTTTTTAAGGAAAAGCAGTCTTGTAATGGTATATGATCAGAGAAATAAAGTCATAATGAAGCTGTATAATAAAATGTGATCTGGCTATATTCTTATGCATTTCATTAGTGTAATTGGATAGTGCGGTTGTTTTAAAAATGAACTTTTTATGTTATATTTAAATTTATTATCAAAATTATTGAAATACTAATTACAGGGTTAGAATATAAGTATGCTTTATAAGTGGAATAGTTAGAAAATAAATGTATATATATTCTATGTCATATAATTACTTTGAGTTACCGTGAACTTTACATAATATAATATTACGCTGAATCCTGGTTTGGAAAATTTGGAAAATTCAATCAATTCATCGCTGACACAGACGTCGAATTCTATCTTTGAATTATACATGATGTTGACTCGTTCCTGAATATTAATGTTACATGTATGTAACACATTTTATCACGCAATAAATATGAACTAGTGGGCGCCCAGTGGTCGACATTCGACCATAGTTATTTAATTTTTTAAAGTTGAATGTAGAATGAAAAAGGGTAATTGGAACGTAAGATTAAAATAATACATACAGTCGAGCATAGCAACCTCCTTTGAAGTCCTCTATTGACAGATGTCAAAATGTCTTTTTTATTTACATGTGTGTATATGTTGTGTAAAATTGAAGCAGTAGTTGTGAGTAATGGATATTTTAATTAATTTAATGTACTTCTACTGCATTTTATATAAAATAAATAGCTTTCTGCACTTCTCCTCTATATAAACTGTAACTATGCCAAGTTTCACGTTCATCCGTTCGCGCATTTCTCTCATCTCTCAAAAAGGGATACAAAGTTTGGGCTTCACGTATTAATATATAGATAATATCATGGAAAGACAAATCGTAGACAACGTTGAGACTCGCACTTATTGAGTGTTGTAATTAAAGATTCGGGATGGAGGTATGTACGAAAGTGATGTTTACCTGATCTATATAACACCGGTCAACACAATTTTTGGGTCTAACTTCTACATGTTAAATTTTGGTTTCTCCTACGACAAAAATAAGGAATTTTTTTTCCGATTCAAGTTTGCTTTTTTAGAAACTAGAACAATGTTTCGGCAAAAATTATTGATTTTTATATTTTATCTACACTTCCACTGTAAATTATAATTTGAATTTTAGATACAAGAGTCTTTTTATTCAAGATTTGTGATAAACAATAACATATAGATGTAAAATACACAAGAAACGAATGTCTAAAAGTGAATATTGTACTTCTAACTTTAATAAATTCACCGCAAATAAAACAAAATGAATCAACATCATTTTTACACTGTCTTGATGACATTTTTCAACTGAGTAATACAGAAATATAGTTGTTATAGCTGTAATAAACAAGTTCACATTCACTACTGTGCCTCTTACAAATAATAATACAGCTTACTTTCGGGTTAATCAAAGTGCTGGCATCTTTTGTTTATGAAATAAATATGAATAGTTAAGTGTTTTACAATGCCTAGAATCAGAATTTAAGCAAGAGAACAGTAACCCAAAAAAATATATTTTTTTGTCGACCTGTGTAATAAATGTAAAGAGAAAACTATAAAACATTGATTATAAATTATTTTTAATCAAAGATGTATGTGTAATTGATTGACGAAATGAAAAATAAAGGTGGGAATGTGAAGAAATCTAATGTAGATTTGCAAGGATAAAGATGCCACTGCCTATAATATTTTTTCTACGTAGTAAGAACTTGATTCCTATATAGATAACTAGAAGTTAAATCTAATTTAATTTACATTTAAAAATAATTAAGAAACAAAATTATGCTCAAATAATAAAATCTACATTTTTTTATTTCAGCTAAAATGGACTATTAATGGTATATTAACAATTTATATATTTTTATGTATATTAATAAATGGTATATTTTACAATCTATCGTAAATGCGTTTGTGAATAGCTTGCTCCTAAAAATATGTACATTAGAGCAAACCAGATTAGGATCTAGCGTTACTTACTTAACATGTTACAGTTACTTAGTTGATGAACATTCACGCATATAACTTCAAAATCTTACAACACTGCAACAACATTACACATATCACCTCCACACACGTGCACGCACACATGCTTACGCACGAAGGGTTTTTATTTTTGTTTTTCCCTTATTGAACTGAAACAGTTTAGAAAAATTATCCAACACAAAATACATATAAGAGTTGTTGAGGTATGTATGCTTGGTACATATATATTTCAATAACTCATATAAGTATGAATATGCAGCTAAGCTTAGGTTTGCTCAGATAGGTCGCGAATTGCATGAATCAGGCAACAGCCCAAGCCGAGGTGTACCGCGCACCCTTAAGCTAGTTGTCAAAATAAAATCGGCTGAGTGCCTTAAGTTCGCCTTAGTAGTCCAGTGAAGCTGTTAAGAACTTGCTAGGTCAATAGCAAAAGCATATAACTTGCTAAATGCTTAATAACTCTATCTTCTCCCACGCTTTGTCTTAAACATATCAAATGATAATCCAATACAACAGCTGATCTTATCATTGTATTTATATATAAATTTATCGAAAAGATATTTACTAAAAATGATCAAAATGGATTAAAAGAAAATGAAAGAAATCGTGTAATTTATAGACATATTATTCGTTGACTTGAAGGGAACATCTTCAGGAAAGTAACTACGCTTATATCACCCATGATATATATATAGAAAACATAGATATGTGGATATCTATAGATTTGAAATCCCTAATACATCGTTGGCTTGCGTAAGTCAATATTTTTCCCTTTGAAGATGATACCTTTGCACGGTTGTGGTTCATTTACCAACTCCTAATCAATATAACTGCATATAGTGCTTCAATAAAATCCTACATAACTTGAGGAAAACATAATGTTTTCAAATTGCTCACATCTTACCTTCTTACTATTTGAGAAACTACATAATATAGCGTTAGATATCACTAATACTTCGAGTGCTGGTATGTGATTATCGATTTATTTACTCTTACAAAGTTGTCTTTTGACAAGCTTTATGGCGGAATGGTATCAGCACTTACATCAAGCGGTGATGTCTCCGTTTCAATACCTACATAGAATTAAGGTTTGGTGAGAAGAATATGATAGTGATATTCGTTTTTTTTTTTAAATATTTAATATGTAGTGTAAGTATTTCGTATCTCAGTTCTGACCAACAAATTGTATTTAATTTTTAATGCAGTGATCGTGTATACTGTATAAGATATTTACGTAATACATTATTATGATATTTCAAGATTTTTGAAGTTATACATCTTTTGGCGTGTTAGGGAAAAATGATGAGTAAATTTTTACGATGCGCGCGCATACCGTCACGAAAAACCGACCCCCCGAAGTTAGCTATAGTCAACATTTTGTTTCTTTGTATGTGTTGTTTGTATTTTTTTGTATTAAAACTTTCAATATATTAAACACCTTTTTTCTATTGTTAGTGTCGTTTTTTCTACAAACGTAGAATAAGGCGAAAGATAAAATTCTTGAAAAGATTTTTATCTTGTTACGCCAAAGAAGTATAACTTCTAACTTCTAGAAGTATAACGTGTACACACACATTTTTTTATTT
This sequence comes from Antheraea pernyi, assembly GCA_015888305.1. Lineage (NCBI taxonomy): Eukaryota > Metazoa > Arthropoda > Insecta > Lepidoptera > Saturniidae > Antheraea > Antheraea pernyi. The sequence continues at coordinate 99,434 of MU159399.1, read as the reverse complement.
CCAAGAGAAAGCAAATTTGAATTTAAACTAAACAACTACTTATAATTAGTGTTTTCAATATCAACTAAAAGATATTGAGTTCTTCATATATTAGGCATTATTTATTACGTAATTTTATCATACTAGTGGTCGCCTAGTTGTCGAGATTCGACCATAATTCACTTTAACATTCAATAACATCAAAGAAATAATAATTATTCCGGTGGTTTCATAAATTTACTAAATATTATTTGTCAATTAATTATTGATGTATATTATGGATTTACATATTATATTATTATAAAATTAACCCACAATTTGACCAATAATTTGAAAGGGTATGTAAGGTATGGAACGTAAGTCATGTTAAAAATATTGACTGTTGAACGAAAAAAGGTAATTGGAACGTAAGAGTAAAATGAAGGATGGCGAAACGTCATTTTCATTTACATGTGTGTATATGTTGTTTGTCATCCAAACAGTAGTGTGAGTAATGTATTTTTTTAAATTTTATGTTTTAATGCATTTTATATTTAAAAAAATTGCTTTATGCACTTCTCCATATAAACTTTAACTATGCCAAATTTCACGTTCATCTAATTCGCTTAAAAAGGGGTACAAAGTTTTCACTTCACGTATTAAGATGTAGATTGTATTTTATGTTAACCATTTTTATTTTTTTATGAATTCATGATTTCTATATACTACACAAGTATTTAAATAACGGAATGACATATACATACTTCCTATAAATAAAATTTTATTAGATGGTTTTAGCCAAATCTCACTCATATACGACCACAGAGAGTGTTTCATAAAACTGATACCTATCACAAAATTTGAAAAAAAAAAAGGTACATACCCAGTTAACACAAATTTTATAACTTTAAAGTTACGATAATTTAATTTGGAAATTTACATTCTGCCTTATTAATGATTATGTCTATTATCTATACGTTATATGTAAACTTGAATAGTTTATGGATACTTTACCTTAATCTTTATTTATTTCTTGTCATTGTATACCTTTTAGGTAGGCACCGGTTTTTTATTCTCACCGGTTTTTTTGCCTGTAAATCAATACACTTAAACGAGTTTTACAATAGTTAGGCTGTAAAAGTATAGATAGACGGCATAACAACAATGTATATATGTATAAATAGCTTAGAATAGTTAGCTAGATCAGACGCGACTTTTTCCAGGTAACAGCCCAAGCCGAGGTGTGCGTGCACCCTTGTGTATGTTACCTAAAACCCAAATCGGTTGAGTGCCTTAAGCGCCAACCTTAGTAGTCCGGTGAAGCTGTGAAGACCTTGCCAGGTCAATAGCGTAGTCAGTTCGAGAAAAAAAAAATCGGCATAACAATGCACTTTCCTGGGTGACTCTATTCGGAGATGATATCCGTAGGTGTTTTATTGTTTACTAGCTTCTGATTGCGATTTCGTCCGCGTGGAGTAATGACTTTGGGCTAACTAACACGAAGCTTAAACTCTCAAAAGGAAAATAAACGATTTTGAATCAATCTTCATTGGTGCTCCGCTCCTATTGGTCTTAGTGTGATGATATATAGTATAGCCTTCCTCGATAAATGAGCTATCTAACACCGAAAGGATTATTCAAATCGGAGCGCAACCTTACATATTTACTATATGTATAAATAAACTATAATTATTACCGCGACTTATTATACAATCGGATTCAGTTTACGCATTAGTGTCGGTGATCTCGATATCTCGTCTTATAGTATAACGAGGTCTTTGGTTATTTTCCTCAAGTCTTTGGAAGAATTTGTAATCTACGTTTGAAGGTTTGAAGCGACACGATTGTTAGGTATCCTTGTAAAACGATGTTCTACAAGGACGTTACGTAGTACTGGAATTGTCAAGATAAATAGTAATATTATGTTCGATGTATGCTATTTGTCTGAATTCATATGAATAGACAAAAGGGTTCTGGGTTAATGGTCTTTAAAGAGGATTGCTATCTAGCCTCATAAGGCTAAATTGTTTGAACGCATGTCGTAAATAAATGTTTAACAAAAAGAGTGAGAATTAACAGTGGTAGATCCAAGCTGAAGCTATAATTGGTTTCAGCATGAATGGGTCGGCTCGTCCGGGGTAGTACCACCCTCTCACAGAAAACCGACGTGAAGTAACAGTGCTTGCATTGTTGCGTTTCGTTCGGTCAGTGAGAGCGCCAGAAGCCCACCTCCCTTCCTCTGCTATCCCCCTCACTCCGTTTCCCCCAAACACAGGCTGGCATCGCACTTTCGACTCCCCCGGTGTTGATGTGGTGATCATTTAACATCAGGTGATCCACAAGTTCGTTTGCCAGTTATGACATAAGAAAAAAAAAACTGTCTTCAAAAAAATCTGCTCTGAGAAAATGCACCAGAACGTCTTTATTCACAGTCTGGTAGGTACAGTCCTACTCCTTTGAAGGAGTTCCCTGATGTATCTTTGAAGATCCAATGCTAATGAAGTTAAAATGGGAAAAAATCTCGTTTTAAAAAAAAAAATTTTTTTAATTGGTTTATAAATCTCAGAATTCAGAAGTAATAAGTATTTTAAAAAATATAGCAAAGTTGAGAACCTCTTCTTTTACGAAATCGGTTAAAAACGAAATATACATTTACTTCTATAATATAGCCCATTGATTAGTTTTATAATAATACCTGTAACTAGAAGAAGGCGACCATATCAACGCGGTTGGAATATATCGGTCTTACTGTATGTGAATTTACGAAAGATTTCACACCAGAGTTGTGTCACGAGTTGAAATAGTCATATATTTTGTCAATAAAGCACCTACTTTATCTTTAACTAAAAGTTGTTAAAAAATTCAAATACAAAGATAGTAAATATTAAAGCGGTGACATTTCGTTTAAACTTTCTACCTTACTATGTTTTCTTAAGGTCAATACGTGAGTTCATAGAGAAAGTTTCCCTTTGTATCTATTATTTGATGACTGCGATATAATTACAATGGTAATTTGTAATCTATAATGAAAGGTTTACTTTCCTACAATATGTCCTTATTTCCATATTCAGTGTTATAATTAAATTGTTTCAATAACATTATTTTAGTTCTGTTGAAGCACAGACTAAATTCATACAACTAGTGGGCGCCCAGTGGTCGACATTCGACCATAGTTCATTGATTTTTTATAGTTGAATGTAGAATGAAAAAGTGTAATTGGAACGTAAGAGTAAAATAATACATACAGTCGAGCATAGCAACCTCCTTCACAACCTTTTTTGAAGTCCTTTATTGACAGATGTCAAAATGTCTTTTTTATTTACATGTGTGTATATGTTGTGTAAAATTGAAGCAGTAGTGTGAGTAATGCATATTTTAATTAATTTAATGTACTTCTAATGCATTTTATATAAAATAAATAGCTTTCTTCACTTCTCCTCCATATAAACTTTAATTATGCCAAATTTCACGTTCATCCGTTCGCGCATTTCTCTCAAAAAGGGATACAAAGTGTGGGCTTCACGTATTAATATATAGATAATATAAATCTTTTATAGTAACTTCACTGCATGACAGATACAAATATAAAAAAAAAACTATATAATAACATCAAACGTACACTGTAGCACTAACATTTTTTTATTTATTTACTCCTGTGTGGTGTCTATAACCATTATTAATCTGCGCAAAAGTCAATTTTAGATTCTTATAGTATTATTTTACCTTTCCTTTGTGTTAAACTAAATTATGCGTAAGCCGGAACTTACGACTATTATAGTACAAAGCGATCAAAAAGATTTACAGAGATTGTATATACATTAGGACGTTTAAAAAAAAAAAATTGTTTTTCCTCGGAACCACTCTCAAAAGCTTCGTTTTAATGGCCTCTGAAAATATGAGCCCTTAATATTAATATTTAGGTTGTCCGCATCGCACTTTTCGCACAGGAAAAAAGTTTTTTTTTCTTTTGTTTTTTTATAACTAATGAACGGTATATGGTATTGTAATACCCATTCATTATTTTTGTACATAATTTAACGCTCTACAAAAAAGGTCTGAAGTCAATTTTTAATAAATCAACTCAGACAAAAGTTATTCAAGATCAAAGTTTAAAAAAAATTATCTCAATTGAACGATTGATGTTAATTTTCAACAACCAGAATTTTCAAATGTCGGGTCAATTGTCATTGATAATTCGTTTTAAGTCTCTAATCCGAATTAGCTAAAACAAAAGAGAAAATGAATTAAATACAAAAAGAATGGTTTAAATCTATTAATGTGAAACACGTGTCAGTCTGTGGCCAAACTGACGCACAGAGTAAAAATAATCTATAGAATTCGTAGATGGCAATTTGTATACTTTTTGATAAAACTAACTCAATGAAATTCGAACTTAAAATTTAATTAATTACGATCTAATTTCAACCACTGGACTACCTATATACTATACGAATAGATGATAGTAAATTATACATTTTATAATAGCGAAATAAAGTCCTTATGACTGAAATTAAGAACCCCAGATATTCAAAATAAATGAGGATCGTTCTTCCTTTAAAACAGGTAACTCTTGTGCATATTTGAACGTATAATAAACTGATTATATTCTTATCTAAAACCGCTTCCATAATAACTGGTGATTATAAGTTTGGCCTCGGCATTGTGGGTCCATATACATGCTTATAAACTTATGTATGCATCCTACTCTACTACGGAGCTACATTAAAATTCAACGGCATCATACGTGATTCATGTATACTTGTAAAACACCTTTATATAATGACATATAACTGTTAGGCATTTTATGTGAATAATTATCAACTGTCATTTAAAACGGATCTGTAACTATAAAAATTCTAGTCCGTTTGTGATTTATACACAAAGACAAAAAATAAAACAATATACATTTCATGTAATCTGCTACATTTTGTTACGTAATTTTTTTATCAACGTGTAACAGCGATACGGTGTCAAAAAAGATTCATTGCCAGTTGTTACTGATGCCAAATGAAATGACAAAGTGGTACCATTGTCTACTATTAAAATTAAGCGACTAATTTTATGTTAGACTGTTTACCGGAGGCAGATAAAATAAACACAAACAGCACATCCGGGATTTCATCGTGGACGTAAGTCACCATTACCAACCCATATCATGTCGTTTACATTCATCATATAAATGTACATAAAATGTACTCAAATGAAGCGAGCAGCATTTAAATGGGCGTTTAGCTCGCAGTGTCTTTTAAACTAAAGGACCATACATTATTGAGAGTAGCGCTCCCGCTTTTAAGAAGATTAAAATCTGCATAGCCATAACTGTTGTCGCTGTTGCGATTCTTTATACTATATTTCTAAACATAAACATGTCAACACATTATTGTTTATTATATAGTTTCTTTACGAGTACATCTATGAATAAATTAAAGCGTTTGTTGTTTTTCTTGGAATTATAATTTTTGGGGTGTAAGGGGTGTCAAATAACATCATAAGACTTGAGACACCCAAGCCAACCTCACCTGCACGTGGTGCACCCTGCTGAATAACGAACGAGGCAATAGCGAAAGCGGGGTGGTAGGGTTTTACAGCCTGACTGGGTCGCAACCACCATGTATATGGCGAAAAAGCCCGTCATAGTGATTCATTTTCGCGGATCGCGTTTCGGGATCAGCCTGTGCATATTCAACTATTCGCAGGCCGGCATGGCAGCGGCGACCATCGATGGATAGTGTGTCACTCGGTGGTCGCCGTTGTTTTTGGACTGTACTGTGCTTACCATCAGGCAAAGTGCAGTCACTTTGCCGTGCAACAATAAAAAAAAAAAATATGTACGAAAATTCTGAACAGATTTAGACTATTAGAATGTAGAACATTTTACTAGCATTTATCTTTCGGAGTGTTATCTATGTAAACTTTTTGAATATTATTTATAAAATCTATGAACATGGAATGATAGAGGTCAACGCAGACAAAGTTGCGGGTATCCGCTAATCTAGTGTATAAATAGCTCTACGCTTTTCCCCAAGTCCTGAGCGATCGTGATAAATTCCACGGATGTATTTAAAATCCATAAATAAAATAGATTATAGGGTTTAAATAATAAAGACGTCAGTAAAGTTTAAAGAAACATTAGCAAAGCCATAATTAATTTTGATAAAACACTTAACCAGCTTCGCGAGAGCCAAATCTCAGGTATGACCTAGTATTAAATGACATTGCCTTTGTACTATAAGATGTCAACGATTTTATAGTCGAGTGTCTACTTTACTTTATTAAAACTTGGAGTGTTTTTTTATACACAATGACAGTTTGTATCAGAGTGAGTAATCGGTGTTTACCTCTAATATATATTCGTAAATTGATGACACTTCAAACGATTTAATGACACTTTCTAATGAATACAAGCAACTAAAATTTAATCGAATATACCTTGCCATAAATATACGGTATTATTATTTGAAATTCTACTTTCATCTATAATTTTTATATATAAAGATAGGGATCATTTTTATCTTCCGAAATGATACTGATCTTTCATTTAAATGGTGATTAATTATTAAATGCAAGGGAATTTCAATGAAAATTACGACTGTCGTCAGTATATTTTCTATGGTTTGTTAAAAATAAAACACATAAAAGCAGTGTATATATATACTATTACGCACTTTTTAAACGCTTACAAATCGTTTGTAAGAATAATTGATTTAACTTAATTTAAAAATATCAGTAACATTATATATTTCACAAATATTATGGAATATTATCAAATAAATCTCGGATTTTTCGATAAACTGTTATCGTTCTAAAGATTATTTTATTGATTTCTATCAACTGCTTCATATTTTGCATTGATAAATATGTTAAATATTAAACACTTGATAATTTAAAGACAAAATATCTGCGTCGGAATTCAAATAAGTATTTGGATAATCAACGTTTCATAATGTTTATATTATTCTAAATGTTACCGCATAATTATATTTTTGATGATATCGTAAATCAATCGAGGTGGTTTAAGTGCAACATGCAAAGTGAACAAATAGTGTTGTACCAGTGAACTGCAGACTGATGGAGTGTCGATAAAAGAGTGCCGAGATGTAAAGAGTTGGTGGCGCCGTCTGGTGGCGCGCGGATGGAGACTAGAGCGAGGTAGCGCCCGCATGGGGCAAACGGCGAGCATGTGTCGCCTCCATGGATCATGTCTTCATCACAAGAAAAGTACGTATACTTTGTAGATTTAGTTTACAGGTCTATTTGTAGTATACCTCACGTGACCCACGAGTGTCCTTGAAAGTCAGGGGGAAAAGTATATACATTTTTTTCGAACTGAGTACGCTATTATTTGGCGATTTTTCATAGCGTCACCAGACTACTAAGGTGAGAGTGGACAAACCTCGGCTTAGGCTGTTGCTTTAGATGCAACACAGCGTATCTAAGCTAAACTAAGCTTGCTATTCATACGTATAAAAATTCGTGAGAGAGACACGTGTATCGGCACGTGTGCTTCACGAATTCTATCATGTATTTCGTATCTGACGACTAGGCTAATCTAAACTAACTCTGTTCGAAAATAGGGGAAGAAAATAAAACCCTTCTATCGTATTTCTACCTAGTACCTAACAGCGTTTATGTGTGCGCTTATGTGGGGCAAATCTGGGTTGTGTTGTTCAACCAGTGATTGAGTATATTAAATCATTCTGTGGCCGTTAAGAAAAGTCTGTATCTTACACCATAAACTAGGTACATGTCTAACCAGTTTTTTGATTAAGTGGAATTTGAAAACAGAAGCTCAAATATGAACCAAAAAATAGTATGAATGAATGAATTCTTTATTGTACTTTTGATGTGTACACTGGCGAGCTTAGTGCCATAAGGCATTTTCTTCCAGCTAACCAAATGTAGTAATATATGCCTTTTACTAATTCTGAATATACCTAAAAATGCAATATGTGCCTCTCTTCTTCTTAGGACGGGAGCACTATGAGAGCTAAGGTGATGTAGAAATCTAATTACTGAATTACAAAAAGTACAAATGTGAGAAGGTTATATATAGCAGAGATGTGAATGTTAAGACAAATGGGTGGTGTAACTATAATGGATAATAATATTGGAATGACTATATGAAAAGATAATTTGAAAATAGCATTAGTTTCTGAGAATTTGAGGAGTTAGATGTTAGCGTGATATGAGCATGTCATAAGAGGACGTGACGCCTTGTAAAGAAAAGAGTTTTAAGTGTGGACGGAAAGAAGAAGACCGAAGAATTTATAGCAGGGTTGTGTGAAGAATGGTAAAAGTTGTGATAATAACCAAGTTGTCAGTTAGTACAGGAGAATGAAAGAGAAAATATGTTGTCCCGACTTTACTTACATGGGATAAGGCTGTGTGAAGAATTTAGGCAGTACATATATCAAAGTTAATAATATATAAACCATATAACATTCAATACAATAGTTCCTCATTAATGCAAGTAGGTAGTTTAATACTTGTTAAAATGACAAATAAAAAGGTGGTTTTTGGAATACCAGTTGTACATGACATTGGTCAAAGCAGAATTACATAACATATGTATACTGTGAGTACGCTGCTAGCATCGACGTCGGTCGCATGCTCTCAGTTTTTATTAAATAATAAGCGCTTCACAATAATCCGACGCAGGGAATTTTCCGTAATGTCAAGGTTGTGTGATCATTTTCATTTATAACAATGTTATTTGGTTTTATTTAAACCTTGACTTAATTCTTACTTCATTATATCTTTACTTGCACCCGTCATAATGTTGACCCTACTTAAATACTTGCATTCAACTTCATCAATAATTACCATTAATAATATGCACATATTGTAACTTTTTACAATGTCTTTTAGTACATTTGATTGATGATTGCGTTATTTTTTGGAATCCATCGTTGAATATTAAGGGCTGACTCTACTTTGAACTTCCTCCTGGAGTTATTAATAGGCCGCTGTTACGTGTCACTGCAACACAATACAAAGTAATTAAAACACGTCGTTTGGTTGACAGTTAATTCCGACGTTAGTGGAACTGGATGGCTGAACCAATCGTCGATTCACACTGTTGGTCTGTAACTGTTCAAATACATTTAAAGAAATGTATATGTTATATATAAAGATATAAAATAAAAACATGTGAAAAATATAAAAGCATATTATGAATTAAATTGAATCTTAGGTTCACGTGTAACGACTACAATCCGTTACACGTGTTTCGCTCCGTCACGAATATTCTTCAAAGTTCAGATCAATGTTTACTCTTTCAATGTGAGCGGCTCGCTAATATTTACGTTGTATAATATATTTCAAAAATAATTAGCAACCGTTTGTAACTTCGCCTGAATAAATGACGGTATCTCTTTAGTAACACTTAAATACAACTTAACGCCATCTAGTGTTGAATTATCGTAAAATACGTAGTATAAAAACCCTCACCACTAAAAACATTTACTGAGTGTTCTAACTTTCATGGTCGGTCAAACGGTCTCGGAGTTTATTGACCTTAAATATATCAACATCAATCTTAGATGTGTAAGCAGCTAAATAGATCTTTGAGGTTAGAGAGGTGAAGGCGACAAAAGAGATAGAAAAAGGTTTTCCCTGTGCCTATATGTACCTATCTATATAATAATACGTGAAGCAAAAACTTTGTACCCCTTTTATTAAGCGAATTGCGCGAACGGATGAACGAGAAATGTAAGTATAAGCAACGTTAAACAAATGATTTATATGGAGGAGAAGTGCACAAAGCCATTTTTTTTTATATAAAATGCATTAAAAACATATTAAATTTATGAAAATAAACATTACACACACTACTCCTTGAATGACACACAACATACTCGTATATACACCTGTAAATGAAAGTGACGTTTCGCCATCCTTCATTTTACTCTTACATTCCATTTACCTTTTTTCATCTTACATTCAATATTTTAACATCACTTACGTTTCATATTGTAGGTTAATTTTATAATAATATAATATGTATATTAATAATATACATTAATTATTAATTGTAAATATATAAAGATAAATAATATATCTTTAGTAAATTTATGAAACACTGAAATAATTATTATTCTCTTTGGTCTTATTGAATGTCAAAAGGAATTATGGTCGAATTTCGAGCACTAGGCGACCACTAGTATGAATAATAACTTATAGATGTTTCAGAATATAAAATATTTTAAAAGTTCAACTTCTATATAACTAGTTGTATCTGTAATGTTATCTAATGTTCCCTAAATAAGGCAGAGATAGAGGTATGTAGTTAAACTATAGCATTTACGGTTTTCATTCGAAAAAAAATTATATGAATAAATTGTCGAATGTATGTAAGCGTATCACTTCAGAACAGTTGCACCTATTTGGGTAATTCATTTTTTTATTGTGTATGCCATTCTCACAAGATTTGCGCCATATTTGAAAAAAATTAAATTAGTGTAAACTCAAATAACGGAATAACTGTATTATATTTTAGAATTTAACATCATTAATAGTCTGCATTATTCACATTTAATAATTTGTAAATTTGAATTATTAACAATAGCCTGGTTTTCGCATCTATTAACACTCCGAGCAATAATTGTATACATTTTTATACAGTTCATTAAATAATCAAGTATATGATGAGCTGCACAAGCTAAATACAAAATATCAATATTACTTGTACACATGTCATGAGCATGTCAAGGTCATCGGTGACGCGAACCCATGTATTTTCCTACCAAAAATCTCCCAACTTGGCAAAAGAATTTTTCAGTTCAATATTGTATAAAATATATAAAAGTAAGTGAGTAAGACAGTAGGGAAGATCTTCACGTATATTTACAGAATTGACAGATTGACGTTCGGTTGCTCAGTTACTATTTTATTTAATTGCATGGTCGTATTGTGAAAGGAAGATTTGGTTTCATTTTCTTTGTTAGTCACCGGTACGAAGCCGGGTTGGCAGCTACTAGATATGACTTGAATACAGTAGTCGCATATGATGTGTAGCATCTGACATGTTATCCTACTATGAAATTGACATGAAATACATGTGAAGTCAGATTATTCGTCATATTATTGATCGATTTTTTTATTGTAGCACGGCAAAATGACTGCACTGTGCCTGATGGTAAGCACAGTACAATCCAAAAACAATGGTGACCATCGAGTGACACACTATCCATCGCCGGTCGCCGCTGTCATGCCGGCCTGCGAAGAGCTGGATATGCACAATCTGATTCCGAAACGCGACCCGCAGAAGCGAATAACTATGACGGGCTTTTTCGCCATATACATGGTGGTTGCGACTGTAAAACCCTACCCCTGTAAATATGTTTTAAGCATGAAAATATATGTAATGCTCGAGCAAGTCTTAAGTCGTGGTAAAAACGCAATAAAAACTTAAATTCTGAAAGCAAAAACGGGTATAATTTTTATGGAATAATTATATCTTTAAAATCGAAAAAACTTAATAAAAATCTTTATAGAAAATTATTCTCAAGAATACTTTTATACTTAAATGCTCGAGGTCGTCAACGCTTTTTATTGTACGCACGATTATATTCTAGTCACAGAAAAATTATAGTTACATATTACGTCCTGGTTACTAAGTACTCACTGAAGTTCTTGGTATAAAATTATGTGATTAACGACACACGCGTATAAATGTCCCAATGTCGGTAAAAAGGCTTTTTCCGTGTGAAAGGCACGGTATTGGTCATTACGCCGTACTTGTTGGTTGATATTTCAGAGAAATCGGAAGTTTCATAGTTTTCCGCATGGCCTGTTTTATAAGAATACGAGTATCCTATCTTTTACGACTTGCATGTTAAAGTCATAAGAAGGCCAGTTAAGAAATGTTATAATAATATAAGTGTTTTAATTATATTTAACTCTCGGTTAATTATGAATGGATATACTTTACTAAATTACTTCGAAAACTAATTACCAAAAAAAAAATGAGGTTGTGAATTTTGTTTATACTCTGGTCAGTTATATTTCTAGTAGACGTGCATGTGTATACACAATTTTTTTTTCGTAAGATGCATTATTTCTGTATCAATTTTTAAATTACTATTTTTATTGGTATTTATAATCTATTATAACGTTGTGGTTAAGTTGGACTTAAATTAAACCCAACTTACGGCATAGGATTTTATCTTACGTCATCTGCATTATAAGATGAAAATTAAGATGAAGTAGACATGTTCCGTTGAACAAACTACTATAATGGTATAAGATAAAAACCAGATAACTGTTCTTATTGATGATATGAGAAATAACGTGGAAAAGAAACGAAGACGAAGCATAATCATTTCATTTTTCAAACTAATAAAAACTTATTTTTTTATCTACCCAATTAGTTACACTTCTGTTAAAATGAATGCGGTTTTAATAATTTTTATTCTTTAATATATGATCACTATTAGAACTACAGATAATTGAATTCATTATAGATAAAACCCTACTCAGACATTAAGGAATTTTAATACTAGATTTATACTATAAATATATTCTAGATGTAATTAATAAATTTACTTACAAAGAATTTTTACTCTCAACTGAAAGTAAGCTCGATTATAGATTACCATGTACATAGTTGTAATTTTGATTCTATTATAATATTGCATGGTAAGTAGTTGTCCTGAGAATTTTACAAAAAAATCTCATTTTGACGCACAAACAGGCAAGTAGAAATATCCAGCTTTCATTAACAAATTAATTGCTATTTTATGTACGTACTGACGTATTTAAACGAATACAAAGTATTCTAGATTCGAGACACTAGTCTTGGGAAATATCTTTAAACTATTTCTCTTTTGGTTTTGTACTTATTTAATAATACACTTTACTAGTTGTCATAAAAAAATGACGATTTGTAATACATACTTTTTTCATTTTACGAAAATTATTATCCTTTTTACAAAATTATCCTTCATGGCCAATAATGTTGCCAAGCGTATATAAAAACTTGAGCATAATACATTTCGACTAAAATATATAAATTCACTGTACTAAAAATAAACATCTCCGTATAAAGATATTTATAAAGTAACCCTTATAAGTTATTTTACTGCGCAAAGGCTGTACGTTGACATCGGAAGATATATGGTTTCTTGAGACATGTTTTCAACTACTGAGTAATCCTTTCTGAATTCCATTTCCAGTGCTTATTACGGTGATGTAGCAAAATCTATTTGTAGATATAAAAGTGTTTACGTTGATCGAATAACAAGTAGTTAAGGTTAGGACACTCTGTTAATTTTATAAAATAAATGTGAGGTCATAATTTTACAAACGGCTAAAGGTAAATACTTCTAAACTAAACATCGTGTGTCATTGAAAGTAGATATATGATTTAAATATTTGATATTTAGGTATATTTATTTATATATTTCAAATAAGAAACGACGTCTTATGGCTTAATACATAGTAGAGCTGACTAACATTTCTCCACAAGTCTTGTTAATTATTATAATTATAAAATATTTTAGTCTATTATTTATCATTTTTATAAGTTTCTCTAGACCCAGACTATAAAATAACATTATCTAGGCAAAGAAAATTCAGCCCAAAAGTAAAACGTCGAAATGTGTTGAAATTTACTTATATCAATAATCTTTCAGTCTTCATACTTTCAATTTTTATTTGTTGGGACATCTGACGTCTAAATACAAAATGAAATTACACACACATTAAAACAAAAATAAAGGTTGTTTAGAAGTTTCCGTTTATAGCTGGTAAAAGGCTAAACATAATACTTTCTGAACATTTGCATTGAATAAATCAATGCTCGGATCTCAAACCAATATATTAGTACTGTTGCGTTCTCGAATTAAGCAGAAATGGAATATGCACATAGCTTTAATATAAAACGTCCTATCATCGCTTTCAGCAATAACAAGTGACAGTCATGGAAACTGTTTACATTTACTTCACATGGAATTGATAACGCAATCAATCGTGTTAGATAAGAGATATGACAAATTAACATATGGAACTTTCATTCGCCATCAAAGGGTTAAGTATAGATGAAGAATTTCCTAGTACTAACTGTATAGAAAATCAACCAGCTATTTACTCAGCTATGACAGCTCATTATTTATTACTTTCTACTCAAGGCTCTATAAACGTTACGACACGCAAACGACGTGGTATCGTATAATGATATATTTAGCAAAAATATGACTGTCCCGATAACAGGAAACATGGAAGTTATTATACCACCGTGATATACAACCATTTCGTATCATGTTTTACGAGTACACGTGGGTAGATCTAGTTTATAGCGTTCGGAAGAGTTTAGGACCGAGCATGCGTTTGTAAGGTAACCGTTTAAGAGGTGCATGTCATACGCGATAATGTTCTAATTTTGTCGTAAGACTATGGAACAGAAATCATGTAAGTTGGATTTTCATAAATTTTTACCGTCGTTATGACCTACTTCCTTTCGTAATTTAATCTTTATGTGGTGATCATTTTCAAGGCCTCGAAAGGGCAAAAAAAGAATAGATATATTTACAAATAATGCAATCAAGATGCTTCTTCGCTTACATATCGTGATCATAGTGTTGATTGAAGTTAGTGATCTAACCGGTTAGTGTACGGTCGAAGTTGATTCCTATTATCAATAAAGGAATATTTTATTCACATTGTTGTTAATTATCACGCTATTATTAGCTTCACCTGTATGTGTGTATGTTTGTAATCGACCCCTTTGACCTCGATTTTGTCCTTTGAACGATCAGATTTAATTCAAACTTTGCACACCTGTCAAAGGTCGATTACAATGCAATAATCCGAAAAAAATGTAACTAAAAAATGAAAATGAAAAATGAAATAATAGTTAAAAAAAACTAAAAAAACACGCTTACATAAAAAAATCCAACTAAAAAACAGAAAATAAAATTTAATAAATTTGGATTAAGAATAGTGTAAATTAGAAATAAATGTATATTTTTGCAAAAAGTGACAAAAATACTGATATCTGGATCTTAACATGCGTCACTGTTAATATCAGCACTTTTTATATCAGAAATTTTATTTTCTGTTTTTTAGTTGGATTTTTTATGAAAGCGTGTTTTTTTAGTTTTTTTAAACTATTATTTATTTTTTATTTTAAAGTAAATTTAAAAGAAAATAAAACTAAATATCTTTAGTCCAATTTCATTGGAAGTTATATATTTAAAACACGTATTTAAAATCAATCTATTCTACTTTTTTGAAGCTTAGAACTGCCGCTTCTGTAAACTTAATAATCCTTGTGAACGTTGAGAGGAAATTTGCTATTGCAAAATGTTTTGTTCTGTTTTAAATAAATTATTCATGTGGTATTCGGTACAAAGAGTCACGAAGTTGAATACCATATTATTAATGATACATTCATAATACAAACACTAACTAGTCTTTCAAAGGCACAGAAACTAAAGAAAAATATTCTGTGTTTTGTGTATATAATTACGTTCCTATTTTCTGGTATTCGGTCTTCTCAAGAAAATTGGTGTTTCTTATTGCTTTATTTATTATTCATCGCTTCGGCCTGTTCCATTGAAGCGAAACCAAAACTGCGGCATTTTCCTTTTTCGGTTTTAATGTATTAATAATGTATACGGTCTGAGGGTTTGGGATTTCTTTGATAAAGTGTTTTCTTTTTTCATTTGAATCATAAAATTTGTTTTCTTGTTAGGCGATGTTCAAAATTGGGACAAATACCGACCACACAGTATTCGGTGAACATTTAATGTATCAAATGATGTTTACATTTTGAAATTATCATATAAAACGTACACTGTATTCTGTACATTTTATAGTAACTGATCTACTATAGATGAATCACTGTGTATAAGTAAAGTGAATTCGGAATAACAATATCTACTCCGGATGTTAAAAACGTTGATAAGTAGATTCTACTATACTGTAAGGAAACTTGTCTCTTTTGATATATATAGATACAGAGAGATATATATTATTGCAAGAAATTAGGATATTAATGTTTTGAATGCTTTTGCGTCGCCATTTGAAAAAATGAAAGTGATAAATAGCGATCTTATTAATAAAAAATAAAAAAAACTTACCATGAAAATCAAACCCTATATCTATACATTTCCATAAAAAAGTCTTATATATACGTGAAGGGTATAAACCAATTCAAAATGATACGAATTATGTCCGTGTAGGCCAAAAAATGAAAAAAAAAACAACTTGTTTTAACCTAGGCATACGTTTTTATGCAATTTTTTGGTGATATAATATTTTCAGAGCATAAGAAGACATTTTTGAAATACAATAGGAAATGTCTTAAACATTATAGTTGCGAAAAAAAAAACATATTCAATATCAGGAGAAGGACCTTATCATAACTATAAACTTAACAAACCTACCGCACTCTTGTAAGAAGTAATGTAACTTTGATGCAAATACTCCTTGTACAATTAGAATTGTTTGTGACGTTGACAAGAGCTTATATCCCATTAGTGGCGAGTTAATGGAATTGGAAAGCCGTACTGAAGCCTGCCAGGAATGGGTTAACCCACCTGTTCAAAGACACTCGGTGGTTGCAGCCACAGAGTAATTTAAACTCTAAGGATAAATTGGTATTGTGATCAGTTTACTGGCAACGAAGTGCGATAGCATTCATTCGTAATGAATTTGTAACGTTTAGTGGATGATAATATATACAATAACAGGAAATGTTCTCGAGAAAAATATTTAAGTGGTTACCATTGAAATAAATGTATGCAGTAGACTATAGAGATAGATTATAACTAAACAAACACCTACAAAACTTTTGTAACATACGAGTAGTGCGTCGTCTCGTGTTTATTAATGTATGCCGTTCGACAACGTGTTAGAAGGAGAAGATTAGTAACTCGTGTTCGTGCTTAAAATTCTCAAGTTTTAGTACTGTACGTATAAAAACGCAATCTACAAATATATAATGAATGAATATTTGTGGATTGACAAAAAAAAACATCGTGTTTTATAACAGAAATTTTGTAGTTAAAGAAAATATAATTTCGTTTGATATGATTCCGGATTCATCCGAATTGAACAGAATATTTTTTCGTGATGCACTAAGCCCTGCAGTGCCTATTTTTAATGCGTTGTTGGTTTTAGTGATTGACCACAATGTCATCTGATGCTAAATAACAAATAGACTCTAATGGTAAGGTGCTAGACCTAGTGACATACTGGGTCCCGAATGCAGCTTATGTAATACATTTGTAGACATTTAACGATAAATGCTAATGCATGAAAAAACCCACCAAGCTATAGCTTAATCACGTTGTTTTCCTTTACAAAAGATCAGCTTCACCGCGAAATACCAACTTACGTCTATCGACTTTGTCTCCAAACAGTACTACGGATCCATCATTGCTATTATTATATTCATTCGATGATCCTAACATAAATAAGATTCGAGACTGAATAATTGTTTTTTTTTTTTTAATATAAAAAAAAATGTAACTGATAATATAGTTGCAATCTACAATTACGTAGTATTTATGAATGTATAATTAAAAAAAAAAATAGAACACTTCATACAAATGACATCATCTAAGTAATGCAATTCGAATCTCGATATCGTCTTTACTGATTGACACTCGTTGTTATCTGATACAAAATATTGTTTATGTGATTATATTTTATCTTATATGTAGTCTAAAGTCAAACCTGTGATCGAATGTAGGTATGCCGAAAAGTTGTAAATGGCTACGATTAAATTATTATTTCTAACATTATGAAATTGACTAACATTCTCTTAAAATGATGCCTATAACTGCGTTCTCTCACTTTCCATATACTAAGATATATTTTTGTCCCAAATTGCATTGTATATGCGAGTTAGAATACATCAAAAAGATAATTAAAATGCTTATGGAACAACTATGGATTCGTTTACGTAAAATGACACATAATATAAATAAACGAAGGTATATATAGCTGATTTGGGTGTGCTAATTGCTAAGGTCCGATTATATACTTGATTACATACTTGATGTGCCGCTCATTTATTTATTTTATCACTTATTAAAGGACTGTCTCTAAAACTGTTTATTTTTTGAAGTTATACTTCTTTTGGCGAGTTAGGGAAAAATGATGAGAGTAAATGTTTAAGATGCGCGCGCACACCGTCACGAAAAACCGACACCCTGAAGTTAGCTATAGTCAAACTTTTTCTATTGTCTATATTTATAGTGTCGTTTTTTCTACAAACGTAGAATAACTCGAAAGATAAATTTTTTGAAAAGATTTTTATCTTGTTACTCCAAAGAAGTTTAACTTCTAACGCGTGTACATAAGTACAAACACACTTTTTTTTTAATTATTTGTCTCTTTATTTTTATTGAGGGTTTGTTCAGAGAAAACACGCCTCATCCATAGTACAAACAATCACAACTTAGAACATATAATAACATCTTATAAAATACTAACAAAAAACGAAATTAAAAAACAGAATGTTACAATCACTTTCTTGCCCTTATATCGACGTCCACCATATCTATATATTAATACGTGAAGCCCAAACTTTGTATCCCTTTTTGAGAGAAATGTGCGAACGGATGAACGTGAAACTTGGCATAATTAAAGTTTATATGGAGGAGAAGTGAAGAAAGCTATTTATTTTATATAAAATGCATTAGAAGTACATTAATTTAATTAAAATATGCATTACTCACACTACTGCTTCAATGTTACACAACATATAAACACATGTAAATAAAAAAGACATTTTGACATCTGTCAATAAAGAACTTCAAAAAAGGTTGCGGAAGAGGTTGCAATGCTCGACTGTATGTATTATTTTACTCTTACGTTCCAATTACCCTTTTTCATTCTACATTCAACAATGATATTAACCCTAATAAAATTCAAACTTAAAAAAATCAATGAACTATGGTCGAATGTCGACCTCTGGGCGCCCACTAGTTATAAATTAATTTAGCTTCTTCCGATGCCGGGCGTGATAATATTTTGTTACTAACTTTAAAAGAACTCAAGTTTATGTCCCTAAAGTTATACTTGGCATGTCATACACACGTACGATCTTTGAAGTTTATAAAGAAAACAAAGTTCTCACTGTCCGGCAATTCTTCATGTTCAAATCGTGTTTAAGGAAATACTAAATTGCTCCACGTATTCACAGATGTTGCAGCTCGTATATTCCGTGCTCCGACTCCCTATGTAAATTCAGCTTTTGTGCAAAGACTAGGGAATTTCATGGCTACTCGTGTCTACAATACGGTCCTAAAATATTGTCTAATCAGGAAAATTTCAGACTTTACTGCCAAGCGTCTTGTTTTCTAGTAGTTGCAGAACTTTTGAGTCTGTTAAATATGAATATATATTTAAATAGAACGGTTGTTGTTTGATATCAATGTAGTTTCATATATAATTTTTAAGTAAAGTGTATTTAAGCGTGTACTGGTACAATACAAAATATTTATCAATGTGTAAGAATGGGTACTGTATTACTATGTTAATATTTGATTTTGTAATTATATATTTTGTTGAAACTGTGAATATTTGGGTGGTTTTCAAATATAATTATGCGCGGAATATTCGTTTATGGAATTTTCTGGAATATACAAACCTGTACCTCGTTTCATATCTTCTTATTAGTTAAATATAAATAAAATGATAGAGGTCTGCCGTATCATACAAAAAGTCTTTAATACATTTCTATTGAATATTTTTTATTTTATTTTCTAGACATTTGGTCTTAATCTAAGAAAAATGACTGACTCTAAGAAGAATAACGATACCTTCAGATAATATGTGCTTATTACATTTTTTTGAAACTAATTTTTTCTAAGCACTACACTTTTTTTGTGACGTGATTTTTTGGCGTGGAGAAATAGTACAAGCGGTTTGGTGCGCATGCACAGGAGAGAAGATATATAAGCCTTAATGAGACATCAAAAAATAATTGTAAGCTAAGTATATTTTTGCTTAAATTTTACTGTAAATGGTATCTAGGATGCATTTTTAAGAACAATGCAGATTAATCTACCACTAAATCTGTATTTTTTGTTCAAAATCAATTGTTTTGACCTTTAAGCTACACATTAAATAAAGTATAACAAAACTTGTACATATACTTATTTATATTCTCAATTTTCGTTAACGGTTTGAAATTTGTTTAGATAGAAATGGCACAACTATCTAAATATTTCCATTCCACTCGACTAAAACTAAGTTTATTTTCTAGTGCACTCGCACAGAATTGAATTACTGCAGATCCCCCGGGTCTCGGGTTACGGCAAACTTTTAAGATTGTTACATCGCTCTCTTAATAAAAACCTAATTTTGTATGTAACAGAGCGTTCCGTTAGAACAGCTTCAAGAATTGTTGAAGCAAGTTTTGTATAAGCTTGTATTAACATTTTAAACTAATTAGGTCAAAGAAATATGACCTAAGGGGACAACTTTACACGAGAACAAGTGTACGATGTCTTATTTGCTGGTTTACACGTACTGTTAGTGTCTTTTGTGCCTTTATTTTTGGGGTCTCTAAATCGATCGAAAAACCGACAACTCCCACATATTTTCTGAATTTCTCGACGTATAAAAATCGTTAACAAAAGTGTGTATACAATAAGAGAGTTTCCCGATTTAATTCTTAATAGTATCACAAAAAGTAAGTCCCTTTATTTTTCTATTCTGGAAAAAGGGGCCATGCAGGCCTTAGTCCTGTATTACTCCGACCAGTACTGATCTATTGTGATCGCCCCATATTACTAAAGCTCCCCTAGTCCTACAGTATTTAAGAACTGCAGGACTTTTTTGGTTGAGAGCATCTGTACATCATCCGGAGGCAATACATGCTTTCCCAGAAACCGGTTTCGACTAGGCTTCAGTGGATCACACTCACACAAGAGATGTTTGGGGGTCTCATCCGCACTATCACAAAGTCTTCACTCTCTTGTGCTCTTGATACCGATGTTGTACAAGTGCTTTTAAAGACAACAGTGTCCAGTGAGTGCTCTCACTAAAACCCGTAATTGTTTCCTACCGAGTGACAAGGCCTTGCCAGCATATCGCTGGTTAAAGGCCCTGAGGAGTTCTTTAAGTAATTCCCTTAGGTTTTACGTTAAAATCATAAAAATCCATGATATGCAGAAAACTCCAATTATTATAACTCCTTAATTCAATAACAAATAAATAAACCGTAGATTCCTTGAAATACTTCGTTAAAATATCACATATTCAAGCATGTTTATCATACCGCTGTTATCATAATTTTACGATGCTATATCTTCACGGTTTCAGCCTAAACGGAGAATAGAATACCTCATTCCGTCCCCTTTTAGATGTTGCTTTTATGGTCAGTTTCATTTCCTTCATTGAACGCGGTTTTATGATAAAACTGGAGTTTATTTCACATATTTGGACACCGAGTTATCGTTAAATCGATGAACTAAGCTCACGTGTTTCTTCACTACCTTGTAATATAATAAAGAATAGATTGCAACGGTCACACAGACTGCCAATTATTGTTGTACTATTCTACACGCAGTTTCTGTAGATTTAATCTATCCTTCAAGAACAGTAATTTTGAGTTAAAGGTCCCCTTTGTCCTTTTCCGTTCCCCTAATAAAGTATGTGCAGAATTTCTTGATGGTCTCTTGAGTAGTTTAAGAGTCAAAGTGTAAGAAATAAACAGGCTTACATATATATTTATAATATTACTAGCTCTTGCTCTCGTAATCGCACGCGTAAATGTAGATATAAACTATTCATCGAGAACAGTAACTTTAACAGTAAAAGTACCTTACGTATTTATCTGCATTGTGTACTGTTTTAATATTTCCATTGTAATTTACACTTAGATTACACTACGTAATTCCTATAGTGAAACTTAGCGATAAGAAAATACTCTAAAAGATCCTCGGTTTACTAGTTAAATCGGGTAAACTCATTCGGAGAATAACTTACACAAACAACAGACACTTTTTAATATTATTTTTGGGGTGTAAGAGGTATCGAATAACATCGTAAGACTTGAGACACCCAAGCCAACCCCACCTGCACGTTGTGCACCCTGCTGAATGACGAACGAGGCAATGGCGAAAGCGGGGTGGTAGGGTTTTACAGCCTGACTGGGTCGCAACCACCATGTATATGGCGAAAAAGCCGAAAAATAGTGATTCGCTTTTGCGGGTCGCGTTTCGGGATCAGCCTGTGCATATCCAGCTTTTCGCAGGCCGGCGTAACAGCGGCGAACGGCGATGGATAGTGCGTCACTCGGTGGTCACCATTGTTTTTGGATTGTACTGTGCTTACCATCAGGCACAGTGCAGTCATTTTGCCGTGCTACAATAAAAAATATATTTTTTTACTAATTATATAATTTTAATTCCTAACATAATCTTGGTAACTGAGTTATGAATAATAAACGGATTTTACTCGTAGTCATCACCTTTGACTTACGAAAATTAAACAGACACTACAATTTTATTTATTCTTATAGATATATCAACTGTGTCCATGTACGTTTCTTACAAGGATTATTGTAAAAATATATGTCTATATCGGTAAGCGAGTAGGCTCGTTCTCGCATCACATACGTTATGAAATTAATGATATTTATGTCAAGTCCATACAATTTGTGATAAGGTATTCTATTTAGACCAAAGAGAACGGACTCTTTGCTTATATTACCAGATCTTGGCTGATATCGGTTAAATTTTAAATGTTATCGGCTACTTATTGTCGTTGCTGTTGTTAAATATAGATCGTGATTATTTACATAGGCCAAATATATACGTATTTAAAAGGTCTATGAGTTCGTAGTATTCATGAAAAATGTATTCAATAATCAAGGTATTTGGTGACGTAAATGCTAATTATGAGACAACATTACTTGTAAGTCGCAGTATTTTATAAAATGACGCTGGTACAGCTAATTAACTAACGTACATAGTTTGCTAAGTCCATGTTAGTTAATTAACGATATTCACCGTAAATATGAATTTCTACCTACAAGCTAGTGATTAGTGTCCAGTGTTCGAAAATCGATCATAATTCGTTATTTTGTAAGTTACGTTAGTATTTAGGATTCTTCCCCAGGAAACCTCTTTAATTATTGCATATTTACAAAAAAACGTGGTGTGTCGTAAAGACATACAATAGAAGTAAAACTTTTTTATAACCTCTCTAACTATTGTATATAATAAAAAAAATGGGAAAAAGCACACGATAGAAGTGAAACGTTTGTATTACACGAAAACATTTTAATTTAAAATATACAACAAAAAACCAACGTTACACGTTGTTCCCAGGCGATCACTCTTCCAAGTACTGACCGCGCCTGACAGTGCGCCACAACTTTCACACAAAAAGTTTGCCGATCAAAATTTGAAAGCCCTCACATAGAAGTTTGACTTTTTTTAAACCCACACTATTTTTATAATACGAAAGCTCTTCAATAGATACTAAACAAAAAATAATAATAAAGAAAATCTGCTGAAAACTACAAGAAAAATGTATTTAACTGTTTTATGTTTGCCTATTTATATATAATTTTTTCTTCCGATTTTGCTTATGAATTGACGAATTACGAAAACAAGAATATAACTTGTGCTAATCTTATCTTGCCAGTTACTTTATTAACAAGACTACATACAATAGTATAAACCTTATCCAACACACGACTTCTTGAAGCCGTACAAATTCGCTTTGATACATCTTTAGTCTTCGTCTTTAGATACGTCTTTAGTATAGCCTATAATTAATTAAGTACATAATAATTAAGTAGGCTTTCGTTATTTTAGATAATTAGGCAATTTTAGTACTGTACTAAATGGTCCATGTACAGCACTACCAACACACAAAGCGATATGCAGGCGTCAACTAGTTTTAAAAGTATATTTAATTACAGCTCCACAGCTCCTCTTGCCTCATTAACAACAATATTATTGTCTTTAGTTTTAAAAGCATTTGTTCGTCTGAATTGGTATATAATATTCTCATATTACGGTATATTTCAAATTTATAACTTTGACATTAAGTCTTTTTAAATAATTTGTATGCTTTATAGGTAGCGAGTACAATCTCACCTAAAATTAAATAAATATGTGTTCCAATATGGTAAACATGCTAAACCTTGAGGGACTGACTTTTAGGTGCAGGTGCCGGAACACACTCATATGTGCTTGGCGACAGATGTTCAATTTGAATGTGTTAGCTTGCTAGACGGGCTTAGAAAGAGACATACAACCATTTTATGGTATCACCACGATGCTCTCCTTCACCCAAAGCTCCGATTCATTCTCAAGCGTTCGATTCTTTCACTAGTTCGGTGGTAGAGCCACGCTGAAGCTATTACTGGTTTCAGCATGAATGGGAGGGCTCGCCCGGTGTAGTGCCACCCTCTCATAGAAAATCGACGTGAAGTAATAGTGCCCGCTCCTTTCGCCTCCCCCTTCCCCCAAACACAGGCTGGCAACGCACTTTCAACTCTCCTGGTGTTGCAAGTGTCTATGGACGGTGGTGATCACTTAACATCAGGTGACCCACCTGATCGTTTACCTCCTACGATATTTAAAAAAAAAACTAGATACGCTGATTAAATGCATGTCCTGTATCTGTTATAATGACTGTAATTTTTTTTTTAAATATTGTGTGATAGTTTAGCCACAATCTTTGATAAAATTAACCACCTGTACTACTGAGACTTGAGACACCCAAGCCAACCTCACCTGCACGTGGTGCACCCTGCTGAATAACGAACGAGGCAATGGTGAAAGCGGGGTGGTAGGGTTTTACAGCCTGCCTGGATCGCAACCACCATGTATATGGCGAAAAAGCCCGTCATAGTGATTCGCTTCTGTGGGTCGCGTTTCGGGATCAGCCTGTGCATATCTAGCTTTTCGAAGGCCGGCATGACCGCGGCGACCGACGATAGATAGTATGTCTCTCGATGGTCGCCATTGTTTTTGAACTGTACGTTGCTACATCAGGCTACCATCAGGTATAGTGCAGTCATTTTGTAGTGCCACAATAAAAAAAAAATCTGAGATGGTATCATGCTACGTGTAAAGAATGTTCTACTTCTTAAAGCAGGTAAACATATGTACAAATTTAGTGATAGTTTATGAGATAAAGGAGGTTTTGTTGAAAATGGCTTACAACCACGCCGATGCATTTGGAAACCACGTCGTAAGCTAGCTTTATTTCGAATAATAAGCGTGTATTTGGCGAAAGAAAACATAATGGTAGGGATTTTTTTCGTGAAAATCTGTCGCCAGGCACTTATCCGCGATTATGAGTTGTATAAAAGAAAACGAAATCCATTGAAAACACTAAAAGCAGAATACAAAAGCTCTTTATATTGTTATAAGACGTAATGGAAAATAATTTTCTTCCATTCCTTGTTATAAACGATCCTTAAAGATATGAAAAGAATTATTGTGCAAAGCACATTAACCTGTCTAACCCGTTGTTCTGTTATTTAGACAGCTGGAATCCCTCGTGTTTGTTTTGATCTGAAAAACAAACCTGCCAAGTCTCTTTATAGTTCACGTTTATTACTCAGTGCGTCCATTATTATATTTTAATTTTACTGATTTTACTACTTACGAACATCACTATTCTTCGATATAAATTTATCTAATATGAATGTAATCGCTACATAGAATAAATTTTATAAATGTGTCGCGCTCCGCGGCATTTTTCCTAGTTCTTCAAAACTATGCAAGGTATTATGTATAATGTAGGTATTTACAGGAAAATTCTGTGTATGTATGTAATGTTGGTGTTTTGTAATCAATTTTTAAAATATTTTTCGTTCGTTTACATTGTTAATACTGGCTTAAACCTTGATTTATATCAAGACAATGTAGGTAACAAGGGATTCTATATATAAAAGTTCTATAGAATACAGACAATTCGGCGATAGTATGTCTGTTATACCATCTTCATTTTGTAAACAGATTTAACAAGTAATGGGTAATTTGTTGAATAGTTGTGTACCCTTTATGGCTTTAATTCGTATCCAATTAGATATGTTACTTACATTAAGCATTTAATGTTATTCAAAATTGTCTTAGTCATTTCAATGAACATCTTAAACGAAACCTCATATTTAAAATTTACCTAAGAAGAACAAAGTTGGCTGTATGACGAGAGTTACGAAGCTTTTCTTGCTTTGATGAACTATGAATGTTGATTGCGTTTGCACCAGCCTAGTGACACGTAATATAGCGTTCTATATACATGTAATATTGATATTTCGTATTGAGATTATGCAGTCCATCATATGTTTGAGTAATAAATGAACTGTATAAGCATGTGTATAATTATTGCTTGATGTGAGAACCAGACTAATTTTAATAATTTCAATTTACATATTATGAATATAATTCAGACTACAATTGATTTAAAAATTTAAAAAAAAAGTTATTTCATTACAGTTATTGCATTGTATTGAGTTTTAACTTCTGTTAGCAGTCTTCATGACTGTCTCGAATTTTTTTTCTAGATATAAGGTATTATATGGCCTCTCTTTTTTACATGACGACGTTACATGCAAAATGTCATGACGATAATGATTATTATTAAGCGTGAAAACATATCAATTTGTATAATAATATTAGTTAGGATAGGATTATGCTATTTGAGAAAAACACAGCCTTTCGATCAGTGAAAGAATACTCAGAATCAGATACGTAGTTCCAAGGATTATTTCCTACAAACGTACTAACCTTACGTTTTCATAAAATTAAATCCATAATTTGTATACCGTAATAAATAATTGTGACTGTTTATACATTTTGCTTTGAAGTTAAATTCCCTAAGTAAACATCTTCTTTGACATTTATGAGCAACACATACATATTCACGGTAAACTTATTAAAGTATGTGGACGGACATTACTTCCGAGCACCCGAGCATAATTTCAAAGACCTTATGTTACTTCGCAATCATACATGAAATTGTTGTCAGTGTTGTTCGCATAGCACTCGGCAATGAGGGAAACTGTTGCTTACATTTGCATAACACAAGGGCTCGGGAAGCATTCTACCCAAAACTCCGCTTGTTGAAATATTTACACTCTCAAATAAGGATTCTACAAGGTTAGTCACTTTGATATTTATGTCGAAGTTTATATATGTTTCAGTATTACATGTTGATCCAACCGACGAAACGGTAATAAAGTCGACTGAACATAAAATATTTCCTGTCCGTTCTTGTTTATATCAAATATTGAAAGGATACACGTATCATTAATTTTTACAAGATTTTTATGACACTCCGGAATTAGTACGCATTCTTAAAATATAGATTCAGTGAGAACAACTAACTTATAAAGACTTTTAGGTTTTCATGGCTGTATATTTTGACGTGTAAGATCTTTCTTCTCGGTTTCTGGATGTTTTTTGAGGCACTTTTGGAAAAGGGACAGAAATGTGTTACAGGTCACCGGGAAAGCGTGCGCTATTTGATTTGCCCAATGGACGCGGTGGCGAAGATAATTCTTAATAGATAGATATAGATTCTTATAGCGAAGATAATAGGACACAGGTGGTGAAGGTGCACTCATCTATAGTTATAGTGTTATGTATAAAATCTGCGGTTATATTTATATGTGTTAAGTATATTTATAATTATCTTTACTATTAAGAATCTGACAAAGTTTCTCATTCTTAAAAAAATCGCGAGTAATTAATATGGAATTATTCGAATGAATATTTTAGTGTGGATCTTTTTCATTTTTACGTTAATTTCTGTCGCTGTCAATATAATATTTTTCATTATGATTTTAAAAGTTTCTTCGATTTGAAAGATATAATTATATGTTAAAAAATTTATTTTCAATCATACCCGATTCATAGTAGGATAACATATCATATGCGACTACTGAAAGGTCGCTCGATTTTTACTTTTCCTTAAGATCTTTCCTGCATTTTTTTACTCATACAGACCTAGTCATGTCTGTCAATGATAAACACAACAAAAAAAAAGACAATTATCCAAATGGGTGCAATAGTTCTGAAGTGAGGCGCTTACATTCATCGGGCAATTAATTTTTATTTATTTTTACATGATCTATTATTTAAATTATACTTATAAGCTTTTCTTTCATTATTTAAATTTGATTTTAGGTCACTATGGTAATTAATTTGTTTCCTAATTTCTTCAAAAATAATTTTAGTGAATTACAATTTTGGTTTATTACGGATACTTAGTTTACCTACCTCAACTATTCTTTAGTAGAATTATAAATTGTATTATAAATTAGTAGAATTGTAGGTGGTAGAGCTACGCTGAAGCTATTAATGGTTTCAACATGAATGGGTCGGCTCGATCGGAGTAGTACCACCCTCTCACAGAAAACAGACGTGAAGTAACAGTGCTTGCAACGCACTTGCGACTCCCCTGGTGTTGCAAGTGTCTATGGACGGTGGTGATCACTTAACATTAGGTGACCCACCTGTCCGTTTTCCTCATATAATAAAAAAATATAAGTCTGGCAGGCTATACAGAATATACTATGTAGTATAAATACAAATAATTTCTTTAAATTTGAATTGGCTCTATGGTATGGGGATATCTTATTTATATTCAGATTATTAAGTATATGTACGTATAAATATACTCAAGTAAAATTGTCTATGTGATACAATTTCTTAGTCTATATCGATGTTTTATTGACACGTCATTTTTTGGTAAAGAATATCTTTAGAGTTTGTTATTGTAGATTTTAGAATGTCTTAAAACGTAGCATATAAACGATCTCTATTATTTGAAAAACTGAAGACATCATTCTGAAACTGCGATATTCTGTGGTATTATTGTCATTTAACAAAAAAAATTATACACATATTAATCTTGTGTGCGATATGAGCGTTGCGAAAACCAATACTTCTCGGAACCAGAGTTCCCGAGAGCATATTATTTTGTTAATAAAGGTTATTCGAAACATCTAAATAAGATTAAGTTGTTTTAAAATATTACTACACTTAATTAATACAACTTAATTTTTTTTGTGAAAACTATTAAAACTTTATCTTCTATATTCATATATTTGTTTATTGTTGTTAAGTAATAAGTTAATACTTAAGAAATTCGTTTAAATTACTTTATAAACAGTTACGCGCACTACAGAAATCAATTTCGATTACCATGGATCCGCAATCATATTAATTTAGCTCAGTCAAGCGCTAAATATTATATATACTGCTTGGAGAATGACTTACTTATTATATCTACGCGTAGATTCAAATTATAGGCTATCATTTACGGTACATGAACGATCCTGTTTCCCTAATCGCATTTAAAATGTACAGAGACAAAACAATAAATATTTAATGAGGGTGATTCGAATTTTTTTTTATATCAAAAGCAGTGATCACCACTATCCATAGACACTAGCAACACCAGGGGAGTCGTAAATGCGTTGCCAGCCTGTGTATAGGGGAGGGATAGGAAATGAGAAAGGGGAAGGGAAAGGGGGAAGGATGTGGGCCTCCGGCGCTCTCACTGACCGAACGAAACGCAACAATGCAAGCAATGTTACTTCACGTCGGTGTTCTGTGAGAGGGTGGTACTACCCCAGGCGAGCCGACCCATTCATGCTGAAACTAGTAATAGATACAGTGTGGCTCTACCACCTTAAATTATAATTATAGGAATTTATATGGGAAATTATAGGATAATGAGATTGAATCATATGTTCACAGCAATTTTAATACTAACTTCAAACGTCTAAGAAGGTTGGTATTACGATGAATACTAACAACAGCAACTCCTTATGCGATCGTGCTCGACAGTGTTAGGCTTGTTCAGTAGTTTATTTTGTATCGCCATTGAACTCTAGACGACTCGAACACCTGAAGGTGCTCCTGTTATCTATTTTTCTATTTGTACTAACAATTATCCTACTTGTGGATAAATGACCTTATATAATAAAAAAACGACTGGTTACCGAAGCGTAATTATTAGTGATTTTAAACATAAATTCACAACTAACTTCTGCCCACGACTTCGTCCGCGTGGAATATTTACTTTAGGCTAAGATTTAGGAAGGAGAAAAAATAACCCGATTGTGAAACATTCTTCATTGGTGTTCCGCTCCTATTTGTCTTAGCGTGATGATATATAACTTTTAGTCTTCCTCGATAAATGAGCTATCTAACACTGAAAGAATTTCAAATCGGACCAGTATTTCCTGAGATTAGCGCGTTAAAGCAAACAAACTCTTCAGCTTTATAATATTATTAAGTATAGGAATTATAGATATTATTCATAACATCATTGTTACAGCTAATATTATGAATACAAATGTAAATTTTCTTTATATTATATTCTATGCTTTGGTAAAGATAAACGAATACAAAAGAATACCTCTTTTGATTGTTTATAAAAACAAATAACTGTTTAAACTTGGTAAAATACGTTTTAGTAATATCTCACTAAATTATGCATAACTCAAGCGTTCTCAAGTATGATGAGATTTGAACAAATTATGCAAATTGATACCAGTTTTATGATAATCTAAAAAGATAGATCTTGAAACGTCTAAAAAGATAGATCTTGAAACGCAGTAAGCTAAACGTCAGAAAAACATTACGTCTAAAAAGCAAAATCAAACATCAAGATACGTGAGCGCATTTCTGATAGCTTAATAAGTGTTAATACTGTAATCTACGTGCATGTTTAAGTTTACTCGTTCGAATCGCAGTTGTGACGATTAGAGTTGGTAATTAAGGTGGACTTAATCGAAATTTCATTGGCTGTGTATGCGTTTGGAATTTTAATATATAATAAAAATGCAAATTTTATGCACAGTATAATACGTAGAACGGTGGTAGTATGGAAATTTCATTAATATAAAACAGCTCGGTTATTAGCCCACGTGCCGCAGCGTCGAAGTGATGCGGCTTGTATTTTGTTTTGTTATTTTTTGTTGGATAAGTTCTTCGTTACGCCGGTTGCTCGTCAAAGTTACAGAGACGTGAATGAAGTTTTTTAATCACGTAATTCAATTCCTCCTCGCTATGGCCTATCAGGATATTTTATACAACAGCTAGATAATTGAAAAAATACAACAGTCACGGTGACATAATGCTTCTCCAATGAGTTTCACTTCGAAATCTGTCTCTATTTTGTTAATAAAGTAATCCGGTCTTATTACAAAAACAAAAATGAACACGGTTTTATTTAGTTTTACTAAGCAGTGCCTAAAATTTCTGATCTAATTGAACAGAAAGTACCCAAAGGGTGGCAACGCACTTGCGACTCCTCTGGTGTTGTTGGTGTCCATGGACGGTGGTGATCACTTAACAGCAGGTGACCCACCTGTTCGTTTGCTACTTATGACATAAAAAAAAACCTTATTATAAAAGCGTGTCCAAGTGGCGCTAAATATCTGGTTTAAGTTTTTTATGCAAGTAACTCTGAATAGCATTCGTTCAATTCGATCTCATCATTCAAAAACGTTCCATTACATACAGATATTTTGCAAACAATTTAAATGTATGAATAATATTTTTGTTTAGATCTTTATTAATAAAATTTAATTTTTATAAGTTAAATTGCTTATCATTATTGTGACATTTTAGTTAAAATATATTGATATAATTGTTAAAATAAGAAATTTATATATATATATATATATACCTTGTATTCCGCTTTTTAATTCGGCAAGCTTAATGACAAAAGACATTTTCTTCCAATTAACCATATATATATATATATATATATATTACGTAAAAGTGCGTAAGGTGGAACAACAGTATGTCAGATTAAATATATTGTCAAATGTCAATAGTGTAATAGTTATGATTTACTTTTGAATCTCTAAAATTGTTTAATTTATTTATTTCTTTCAAATTTATTATCCCCACAAAATTCATAATTTATTAAGAAATGTCTTTTGCCGGCAAATAGAAAAACAATAACATAAGAACTGTCAACTTACACAAGTCTTAGAGAATATTTAAATTAAAATAATGTCCATCTGTAAATAAGGGGAAGATATTCTTTTGTGATCAAACTTTTTTATAGTAAGAGCTCAATATGTATTTAAGTTTTTTATAAAAAATCAAAATATCCTTTATTCAATTTAGGCCCTGAGAAGGCGCTTATGAACGTCAAAGCTACTATACTATAATAACACATATCAAGTCTATATTTCGTCAATACGTCCTCTCGGTTATACCTTTGTCCAAAATCTCTTATATGTATCGCTAAGTACGCTAAGTGCATAACTACGAGTCTGGATTATGCTATGAATAACATATTACATCCTCATCAATTGTTCCTTTTCATTGCATTTCATGTAACATATTGTAACGTATTTATTGACTGTACATTATGTAAACATTACCGTAAACACGCGTTTCTGTGTAAATAGGAATTTGTATGCAGTTATGTATTTACAAAGTCACGTAATAAATAAATAAGATGTATACATAATTTTATTATAGATATAGCGACTCTGACCTTATGTTTAATTTGTACATTGTATCACGTCTCCCGTTGTTAAATTATCATTATTGTATACCTAACTATGAAATTAATGAGACAACCGATTGTTTACATTAGGTGGTCATATAGACTCATTTTGTTTATACTATTAGTAAAAAGCATTTGATATTATCTACTTCAGTAAGTTCTCATTCAAATATGTTGAAGTATTTAAACTTTTAGATAAAATTTTATATAGAATTTTAACGAACACGTAGAACATCAGGGTGGGCCAAAAAAATCGACTTTTTAAACTTTATGCTGTGAAAAATAGGTTGGTAGACATCTTAAGAAAATTCTCTCCATGTATGAGCTCTTAATTTTAATAGGAAAGTCCTCCGGTTTTTTATTTTTTCCTTATTATTAGAAAGAAAAATTCATATCTCGGTATACATAATTCGAAAATAATGTCTTGTCTCATATATTTGTAGGAAATTTCTACAAAAAAGGTCACATACATTTTTTTTTGTAAACCTCACCGTTTAAAAGTTATTGAAGGTTGAAGTTTGATTATTTTCAGGCAGATTTCTTTTTTTTTATAAATTTTATAACTCGTTAACAAAAAAATATTACGATATACGCACCTCAAAATTTCATAAGAAATTCACTGCTCTACAAAAATGGGTTTATATGATTACTTGATTAAATTAACAGTTTTAAAGATATTCATCGTCAAACTTCAATACACACTAATTTTAAGTTTTTGATTAATAATTCGAACAACTTCAATGTAATTAATGTTTTTTATATCTTAAAGATTACATATTAATATAGATTTGGGGTGTAAGGGGTGTCGAATAACATCTTAAGACTTGAGACTCCCAAGCCAACCTCACCTGCACGTGGTGCATCCTTGCACGTAGTGCACCCTGCTGAATAACGAACGAGGCAATAGCGATAGCGGGGTGGTAGGGTCTTACAGCCTGACTGGGTCGCAACCACCATGTATATGGTAAAAAATCCCATCATAGTGATTCGCTTCTACGGATCGCGTTTCGGGATCAGCCTGTGCATATCCTGTTTTTCACAGGCCGGCATGACAGCGGGGACCGGCGATGGATAGTGTGTCACTCGGTGGTCGCCATTGTTTTTGGATTGTAATGTGATTACCATCACACATTGTGCCGTCATTATTACAATAAAAAATAAAAGATTAAATACATTAGATTACATGAGATACATTTCCAACGTTTGAATGGAAATCTCCTTAATAAACTATACGTAACTTTAACCTATTTGTTTTTAATGACCCGACCCGTATATTCACTTGATATCGTCAACATATCTCAATTACAGTTTAGCCGCACACACGCCACCTTGTGTAATTTCAATTAGGCGATAGTAAATATTTACCTTCGCTAGTTATAATTAACAACATGCGATCATATTCGCCTCCGATGCGATAGCCATTATGTCCCTTTATTAATTATTTGGGTTCTTGTTATCTTTAATAATTTACGTAAATGTAGCGGCGAAGGTATTTTTACTTGACGTAACAGTAATGTTTGTGTTATATGAAAATAGACTGTAATTGTACCCGATACCACACATTAAGTATAATCACAAGGTTCGCGTGTTAACTATATAAAGATACAAGCTGAACATTTCTAGACTCAAATTCGTTTTGATTTCATGATAACTTATAAGTAACGTTTTATAAATTCTTATAAGTGAATTTTTTAGAATATTATATTTATTTCATTTGAACCACAAATAATAAAAAGCAGATAATTTATCTAAAATATTTTGTTCTATCATTCTTCATTAAAATGTACAGCGCTTTAATGTAGGTATTAGAAAAATGTCACCCTAGTTTTTTGTCGTTAAAATGTATGTAAGTAGTTGTGGTTAAAATAGTAAATAAGTAAGCAGATAAAATTGAAGTCCGCTTTACATTTCATTCATTTCGTTTCGTTCATAAAACCATATTGATGTTAAACTAAGATACTTATATACATACTAGCGGGCCCGGCGGACGTTGTCCTACCCTGAAAATAAAAAACTTTAGAAAAATTATATACCTAAATCTTCTTCGTGACTCACTCCATCTACTGGTTAAAACCACATGAAAATCCGTTCAATAGTTTTTGAGACAGATGCGGCAGAGGTCTTTGTTTTACAATATATATATATATATATATATTTCACAATAACGATAGTAAATTCTGTATAAAAGGGAAACGTGTATTCACAATAATTGTGTCCTACTAACAAAGTGGTCGACAGCAATTTCAATAACAATCAAATTCTCGTTTGGTAATGCTTGTACCGAATTAGCGTTAGAAGGTTACGTCGGACCTTAAGTAAACAATCAACAGGTGATCGCAAAAGGTCGTGCACTGAAGCACGTACGCACAAAATTTGTCATTAACCGGGTACTCACTCACGCGGCAGCCTTGGGCGTAACTCGCGAGGCAGTCTCGGACGTAACTCGCGAGACAGAGTCGGGCGTAACTCACGAGACAGTCTCGGGCGTAAGTCGCGAGGTAACTGCTGATCTATCTATCTGTGTGTAGTTTTCTTTACTCGAGTTAGATGAAAAGTTTGATTTCAAAGGTTTTATTAAAAAGGTCTAAGCAAGCAGCTGCTAGTGATAATAGACTAACAGAAGACTAACAAAATAAAATAAAGCGATTTTAAATCAAAATACTGGCGACTACTTCGTTCAAATATTTTCCCTTCTGTAATAAGATATTCAACAATTTGTACATGATGAGTTCTGGTGTTTTTTTATTCTTAATTTAAGCACAATATAACTATTTTTATTCCTATTTGTCACAGTGCAGTGTGGCAAACTGTCATGAAATAATGGTTATCCTTGAGTTGGCTAGGCGTTTGGTGTTACGATGCTTACCACCAAACACACCACCGCCTCGGTCATAGAAGCGCTTGGATCAGTCAGTGCGTCCGTTTACACACTCGAGGCACGTCTTCATTGATGAAGCATTGATCCAAAAACGTTGCTTCTCGAGGCTATTCGGTCGATGAGTACGCGGCCGTTCATATAGAATAATTCTGAAGGAAAAACAAGAGGTCGTATTCTAAACAATTAAAAACAAGGTAATCGTTTACAGGACAATAAAGCGTTATGTAAAACGTATTATTACTCGAGTTTAATGAATTTTATACCTCGCTAACAGTTTTCTCTAAAATGTATCGGCATTATCAATTATATATACGCACATTATACTGAATCGACGAATGAAATAACAGACCTTGCGCTATTAGTAATAGATCTTACTACTGAACCGAGGCCTGGCAGGTTTAATCTCCACACATGATTGAGTTTTCATGAACTATTGAACCTATTTTAATGTATTTGACTGATGAAGGCGTTGCTTTTCGGAAATCCATAATTAAGTGTTAGAGTGTACGTTTCTTGGCACTTCCGCTTGGTATTGATTGGCCACTGTGACATTTTACTGCAACAGAAAACGTTTCTGAAGCAACAAGAATTACATTTAATTATCTTTTAATGTTTTATTTTTAAATTTGTAACGCAATGGAAGTGCTATCTTTAAATGCGACAAAGAAAAAAAGGGATTTTAGAATTGGCTTAGAAACAGACATCGACATTACATACAAAAAATAAAAGAAAAGTAATGCAAAACACGTAGAATTATAAGTAATAGAAAATAAAACATACGGAAATAAATAGTTTGTTAAATACAGAGGATAAGTATTCGTTGATTTTTAATTATTTAAGCTAATTATTAATTAGTAAAATAAAATAATAATAATAATAATATACTAGTGGGCGACCAGTGGTCGACATTCGACCATCATAGTTCATTGATTTTTTAAAGTTTGAACTTTTTTTAGGGTTCTTTTTTCAACTTACTTCTATAATCAAAGGTTTTTATCATCATTGGTTACTCAGTTATTATAATAATAGTTGTATGTTATAATATCATTGTTGAATGTAGAATGAAAAAGGGTAATTGGAACGTAAGAGTAAAATAATACATACAGTCGAGCATAGCAACCTCCTTCACAACGTTTTTTGAAGTCCTTTATTCTCGTCCTATGTCAAAATGTCTTTTTTATTTACATGTGGGAATAATAGGAAGTTTAAAAAAAATCCTTTTAGTTTTAGCTGAATTGAGGGTAAGTTAAACTTTGATCTTGAATAACTTTTGACCGAGTTGATTTATCAAAAATTGACTTCAAACCTTTTTTGTAGGGCGTTAAATTCTCTACAAAAATAATGAATGGGTATAATACGATATATCGTTCATTAGTTATATAAATCAAAAGAAAAAAAAAACTTTTTTCCTGCGTTATTCTTATGGGAAATCGAGAAGTGCGATGCGGACAACCTAAATATTAATATTAAGGGCTCATATTTTCAGAGGCCTACTTTGGCATTAAAACGAAACTTTTGAGCGTGGTTCCGAGGAATATTAATCGTTTTTTTTTTAAACGCCCTAGTGTATAATGTTATGTAAAATTGAAGCAGTAGTGTGAGTAATGCATATTTTAATTAATTTAATGTACTTCTAATGCATTTTATATAAAATAAATAATATAATATAATAAATTTCTGCACTTCTCCTCCATATAAACTTTAACTGTGCCAAGTTTCACGTTCATCCGTTCACGCTATTTCTTTAAAAAGGGATACAAAGTTTGGACTTCACGTATTAATATATATGATAATCAAATCATAAACCGTCTGGTTTCTTGAAAGAAAAGGCGTGTCATACTCGTACATGTGTACTGGATTTGTTATCTTACGCATAATCAGGTTTTATCAATATTATGAAACTAACTATTTTGTGTAAAGCTATTCTTTTGTAGAGATAATCAAATAAAAATATTAATTAATCGAGATTTGTTTTAAGATTAATAATTATTGATAATTGGAAACTTTATTTCATGTATGTCATGCTTCTTATCAATAAATTATGTGGTGTATGATATGAATAAACCATGTGACGCTTCTTATCAATAAATTATATACAAATATAAAATTTAATCTAATAGTACATTCCGTTACATAATAATTCATATAATTTGTTAGTTTTATTCGTAGATAAAAAGCAATTTTATTATACCTAATCATCTTGAATTTCTCAATAAAAATTTTACCAATTATTTACAAACCGATAAGTATATATTATTTAAAAATAAAATTGTAATAATTTGTCAGGTCATATGTCAGGTCAATAATTGACAACAATGTATTCATATATTTTTTATTGCAAATTTGCGTTTGCTATTTTAATTTTAGTTTATTATTCCAAATGAAGTGTTTATAAACTATTTCGTTTATCCAATTTAATATTTGGATATACTTAGAGGAATGGGCTTTAACCTTTGCGGATGTTGTAGTCCTTGGAGGGACGGCACATTAAATGAACTGCGTAATGCTTCTTCTTCTACGTAGTGTTATTTCAGCTGCATTTAGATATTCACTGCATTTCTAGTCTAATTAATTGTAATGTTTAACACGAGTTATTTAAAATGTAGTGCGTGTAGTTTTCTAAAATTCTTCAATAAACATAAGCCATTGTAAAATATCTTTTGTAGTTGTCTATTGTAATTTTATTTTATCTTCGAAGCGGTGCATTTATTTAATAAAGGTGTTCCAGAATTCGAATCTATTTAAAATATATAAATTTGGTCGTGTTTTTGTATATGTCGCTATAACATTTTACCGATTGCGATGAAACATTGATTCGTTATGAGCATTTCCGTAAAGGTTTCTCGGTCTGTGTGACCTCTTTAGAATAAATGGCGCGCGAATCATATTCTTTTAAAAACGAAGGCTTTAGCAAAGCCTATGTTTATGCATATAAATTATAGAAATGAAGTAAATTCAGAAAAATGTCAATTGTTGTGAGAACTTTACGTAATTATGTGGTATTTATTACTATATAGACTGATTTTGATTTCTTTTGTTACAGGTCTTCAATTGCGGAGCATAGAAGAACCGGCAAGTGGCGCGGGCGGAGGCATGCCCGCGCCCACTTGTTACGACGCGGAGTGTGCTCGTACAGAAGCCTGGCTTGATGAAAACCAGGAGTTTGTTCACGACTACTTCTTAAGGTAGGTAAATATGAATCTACTGACTCAATAGAAAGTTGTCAATAGTAAAAAATTGATGCTTCATCCTCCTTTCTGCCTACGCCACTACGTATAATGTGCGATCATAAATAATCATAAACTTAATGTAAGGACTGTCACTGCGCCATGATCTGTTAAATATACACCATTATTGCTGTTTAGTCTCAGCAAATAGCATTATTCCTTCTATTTTGGTTTTAAAACTGAAGGTTTCCTCATTTATTTTCCTTCAACAATAGCACGCGGAATATCTAAAGCTATATAAGAGTATTTGCTGACGGAATACCTCTAGTCTTGTGTAACTTACTTGTATTTCCCACAGGATTAGACTTACAAGAACGCGGTGTTTTTGGTAATTCTTTTTTGTTTCTTCTCAATTCATGTACTACCTTATGTTAACTTTGACACAGACAAATGTGTCCCCGTACATAAATATGTAAGAAGAAGTAATTGAGATTTTTTCCGCTTAAACCCGAGAGATACGTGGTATAATGAGGTTAACGATGAAACCTTTTTGTTGACGGTGCTTTTTGTATCTTTCCCTTTTATGTTTATTCTAAACAAAATTAACGACATGTAATTTTGTATGTTGTGCTTTATTGACAAAGTCATATAATTTTAAAAGGTTACTAATAATTCGTTCATATAACTACTCCTTATTAAATTTAACTGTTTAATATTGTGAGGTGCGTTAATCAACAACTTTAGTACATAAACCATCAAGGCTTCACCTAACAGAAAGCGAAACTATCGCGGCGTTAAGTTGTTTTGCATCACTTTAAGTCATCACAGAACTGACTACATCGTGAGCATTAATTGAAAGCAAATGTGGAATTCGTTTCCTTTACTCGGTAAACATGATGTCGAGTGGATATGGTGTTGAAGAATTATTACTTCTGTCTGTATTGTGTATGTATTATCATGTTCACAAATTTAAAAAAGGGTACTGATGCATGATATTAACAAAAAGGAAAGAGGATTAGGAGATTACCATCGTCTGTATCGGGTGTTTTCATCATACGGAGATCGATTTATTTATTTCTTTCGTATGTCATAACAATTATTCGAAAAATTACATGAATTGCTCATGAATGCGTTGGGCGCTACAAAATTATTTTGTAATAAATTACATCGCCGCACCGCGACTCGTCCTGACGTCGCGTACTGCTAGCGCGCGTGCTCTGTTGGATAGGTTTTTTCTTGAATAATAAAACACAACGCGACACTATTACGCGTTCTGTTTGGCGAACCCTTAAATAATAAACTAAACCAGGTGCAAAAAAAATTCACTAGTCGGTTGGATCCCTATCTGCCCAATAGATATGTGACATATG
The DNA here is from genome assembly GCA_015888305.1 of Antheraea pernyi. Taxonomy (NCBI): domain Eukaryota; kingdom Metazoa; phylum Arthropoda; class Insecta; order Lepidoptera; family Saturniidae; genus Antheraea; species Antheraea pernyi. The sequence goes on along the minus strand of MU159399.1, from coordinate 59,589 downwards.
TTAAAATAACTCTTAATGGTCCGTTTATACGTACCGTATTTCGATGTTTTCCAATTGTCTCCAAATCACCATGATATCTGTGGACTTGGTAACCACAGGATTATATGGTCCAAGGTATGCACTATGGTATTTCTACACTGACACATGGAACTAGGTGGAACTTTACTTCTCTGCTACTATTAATTTAAACTATATCATCAGATAAATTGGACTTAAGCCAGACGGAATGAATTGTTACGTAAACTGACAAATATATTATTATTTTGTATATAAACATGTTCTTTCACACTATTATCTAAATCTCATCACCTGAATGTTCGAAGACAAAGCCGATGAGAAACTTTTACTAGTTCGTAAAACTTTCTTCTTATTATAGATATCTAAGGGTTTCCCCAAAGTAATCTGATCATCAACGAACAATGGTCGTTTTGCTTTTTCCCTACGAAAGTAATTATCTTCCATCTCTTTTGTATTTACTGGTAGGCAATTTATTTGAAGATACATGTCATTCTTTGAAAAGTACATTCAAATTTTGTTATTTGACATCGTCTAGAGCGAAACCCTATTTGACTAAAGTATTGCTTCTTTTATTCAACACATTCTCCTCATTTATACTTATTCTATTCGTGTAAATATCCATAAATGAATTTAATTATATACATTTTATTGTATACTAGCTGACCCGTGCGACTTCGTCTGCACCAAAACGGTTATCACCGGTTTCAATTATATTTTTAAACCTAAAACCCGATTGCAGCCACACCTACAGTTTCCAATTGTAAATCCAAACTATCAAGGGGCTCACTCAAACATTTACCCAGATGGTATGTGATAAATCTTTTAAAATAAGCCTACAACCCGTTCGTAGCGTCATCTACGGGGTTCAATTAAGATAAAAACTAACCTACAAATATTGGCGGTAACGTAAAAAAATAACTTGAGGGGTCTATGGACCCCAGTTGGAACCTAATTACTTTCCCTTTTTTCTAGACGTTTACTATACAGTCAGTATAGTTTACATTATAAAATATCAAGTTGATAGAGTTCAATTGTAAATTAAACGATAAAAATATTTATAAAATAAATAATAATAAATTAAACACTGAAGACGCTCTTGAAATGGGAAAGGGGTTGTCAAATGTTTTACTGTACACCATAAAGGAAAGTTGGTTTACAACATTTTATCTCCGCCGGTTCCAGTCTATAAATAACGGCAAACACTAAAAGTCGTGTGTTTCTTGTATGAATTTAGATTTTGTTATATTCGATACGTGGTTTTTGGTACTTAAATGAGTGTATTTGTTCACAGTCGAATGGATTCTGTGTAGCTCTGAAACGTTGATTGAAATGTCAAGGCTGTGAACTTTCCCCCCTTGTTGCGAAGCCTGTGGGTATGGTCGATGCGAGTTATAAAATGAGTTCCATACATTCGGTCTTGTGTTTTAAAGAAAATGTTGCTATGTTGTTAAATTTTACAATGAAAACAAATTACTTTCTATATTAAACATGTTTACAAATCGTTCTGTCTGGTAATTTACTATAGAAAAACTTCTTGAAATAAGTATCTTAATAACTTGATATTTCTAAAACACAAAGTCTCTTAAAATATATTTTACACTAGTTATTGCCCGAGACATCATCCGCTTGGAGTAGTTACTTTGTGCTAACGCTAACTTTAACTTACGACTTCGTTTACGTAGAGGGTGAACATATTTTTAAATAATACGTATGTTAACCCCGATTTTGAAACAATCTTCATTGGTGCTCTGCTCCTATTGGTCATAACGTGATGATATAGCCTATATAGCCTTCCTCGATACATGAGTTTAGCGCGTTCAAGCAAACAAACACTTCAGCTTTATAATTTTAGTATTGATAAAGCCTCACAAAATAAAAAAAAAGGTTAGCACTTTTCTGTTTAACAATGGTTCATAAATTAAAATCATTTTAATATGTAATACTCATAGCACGAGGTTCGAATGTTGTATTCTACATAAATCACGTAAATGCTAATTCTGTGACAGCGTAATAAACGTTTTTGCACCCCAGTTTACGTCATTTGTTTTTTTGTTTTTGAAAAGGCATATTTTTTCTAGTATTTTTATCGACATTACCATGTCTAATTAGGTACGTGTATCAAATAGGTATATGACGTAATAATCGGTTATTATTTTAAAATGTATATGCCCGCGATTTCATGCATATGAAACCTTTGACGTCCATGAGAACTACACGTCTTTTTTGGTTATCACTTAACATCAGATGCCCCACCTGTTCGTTTGCCTGCTTTTGGCATAAAAAAAAAATCACTTTAAGTCATCACAGAACTGACTACATCGTGAGCATTAATTGAAAGAAAATGTGGAATTCGTTTCCTTTAAGTACTCGGTAAACATGATGTCGAGTGGATATGGTGTTGAAGAACTATTACTTCTGTCTGTATTGTGTATGTATTATCATGTTCACAAATTTAAAAAAGGGTACTGATGCATGATATTAACAAAAAGGAAAGAGGATTAGGAGAATACCATCGTCTGTATCGGGTGTTTTCATCATACGGAGATTGATTTATTTATTTCTTTCGTATGTCATAACAATTATTCGAAAAATTACATGAATTGCTTATAAATACGTTCGCCTCTAGAAGTAATTTTGTAATAAATTACAACGCCGCACCGCGACGTGTCCTGACGTCGCGTACTGCTAGCGCGCGTGTTCTGTTGAATAGGTCTTTTCTTGAATAATAGAACACAAGGCGACACTATTACGCGTTAACACCGCACTAGGTACGCGTGCTATTTGGTGAAGACTTTAATAATAAAAGAAACTAGATGCAAAAAAAAATCACTAGTCGGTTGGATCCCTATCTGCTCACTTGGTACGTGACATATATTAAAATAATTCTTAATAGTCCTTAGTTTATACGTACCGTATTTCGATGTTATACGATTGTCTCCAAATCACTATGATATCTGTGGACTTGGTGACTACAGGATTATATGGTCCAAGGTATGCGCTTACAGGATTATATGGTCCAAGGTATGCGCTATGTTATTTGTACACTGAAACATGGAACTTGGTGGACCTTTACTTCTTTTTAATTTAAACTATATCATCAGATAAATTGGACTTAAGCCAGACGGAATTAATTGTTACGTAAACTGACAAATATATTATTATTTTGTATATAAACATGTTCGTTCACACTATTATCTAAATCTCATCACCTGAATGTTCGAAGCCAAAGCCGATGAGAAACTTTTACTAGTTCGTAAAACTTTTCCCTTACTATAGATAACTAAGGGTTTCCCCAAAGTAATCTGATCATCAACGAACAATGGTTGTTTTGCTTTTTCCCTACGAAAGTAATTATCTTCCATCTCTTTTGTATTTACTGTTAGGCAATTTATTTGAAGATACATGTCATTCTTTGAAAAGTACATTCAAATTTTGTTATTTGACATCGTCTAGAGCGAAACCCTATTTGATTAAAGTATTGTTTCTTTTATTCAACACATTCTCCTCATTTATACTTATTCTATTCGTGTAAATATCCATAAATGAATTTAATTATATACATTTTATTGTATATTTATCTTAAAATATTAAACGAAACTTTTTGATTTGATTCCTTATTTTATCTTAGTTTTTTCATAAAATTTATAGCACACTACTCTGATTCGAATTTCGAATAAATTAATATTTTCGCTAAGATTTCGCTTACTTTGCGTTGAGTAACTTCAATATTAACTGGGGTCACCTGATTGCACACTTTTTTTTTTTTAATAATTCTAACCTTAAATATATTCTAAAACTTCCTCTTATTGCCCGTTGTGATCACGGGTTCGAGTATAACCAAATTAATTGTGTCAGACTGGTTGGCGAACACCATACACCAAGTGTAACACCCGCCATAGTGACACTTACGCATTCGACTGTCAGCCGATATATATTTAGTAAATACGCGGGGGTATTAGGAATCTGTACCTGAATGGGTTGCGTAATCATCCATTAATTGACTTAGTATGTCACATTTTAGGATCGGCCCGTCATATCCAGTTACCGATGCTTGTAGGCCCTTAGTGACGACTGCCAACGGGTTGTAGATGTCTTGATGCTCGTTGTTGTTTCTGTATTACTGTTGTTATCATCAAAAGCAGTGACGTCAATATAACATGATACAATAAAAAAAGGTTTTTGATCCATGAAAAGATGAATGGTTAGCGTGTTCAGTCACCGTATCGATCAACGTATGTTCGAATACTTATGAATTAACCGGATCTTTGAGTGTAGGAAAACATCATGTTATAACCGTAGCCTATTGGTAGGCAGCGCTTTTACTAAACTCGTCTGGTTAACGCCCACCACCTTTAGGTTGAAAATCTGTTGTCAATTACCTAAGTATGTTCTGATATCTGCACTCGAGGGCAGACCTCTTCTAGATAAAACGAGTTTACCATCTTCGACTACATCGTCTTTTAATATCAATTGCGATTGTGGTCAAAAGCTTAAAACCTATAAAGTATAAAAGAAGCAATTTATTTCCATGGAACCTGTTGTTAATCATTCCTTTTAACGCTGGATACAATTCGATGACAGATGTCCCTGACCTGCCAGTACAGAGAAAAATCCATGAAACATTAGCAAGTGCCAAATAGGTCGACATCATTTATTAGGACGAAGAACGACTGACGCGATACCCTGAGAGGTGTCGGGAAAGTTTCGCACCCTCCTATTTTTACCTGTCAGAACGAATTATAATAATTTATTGCGCGTGTATCGGCTGTCTCTCTAGATATTGCTCATTTTGTCAATAAATCAATGACTTTATATTTTTTATAACGATTGTTCCTTATTCAAAATTATGGCCCTTAGATTTTATGATGAGTTCCACACCGACACAGCTTCGATAACGAAACTCTATACTTTTAAACATTGATATTTGGAAAGTTATATCTTTGATACTAAATATTTTGCTTTCTAATTAAATTATTTCTTATTATTCGTTTGGAAAGGCGAGATATATTTCAAATAAGTTATTCGGCTTGAATAATTAGGACTGGATATTCATAAGCTCAACTTTGTGGACTTGGCTAATGAGATTATAATTAAGAAATATTTCAAAGGATCTATTGAAAATGGCTACACGGTATATGAATTTGTAAAATACGAATATTTTTCTCTTTCAATTACGTCTCTCTTTGTAAATAATTATGTAATTTGTTTGGGCTAGTTTTAATTACTTACAGCAATTATCTTCTTGTATAAGTACAGTACACGCTACCGGTCCCTATATGGAAAACATTTAATATATACTTCTACTTTACAATATTTAGTCTTGAAACAATTATACCTTTCCTGTTGACAGTTACTTTCAGCTTCCGACTCACGACTTCCGACTTGTAATAATCTAGAAATGTTAAGTACTAACTTCGGCTCGCGACTTCGTCCGCGTGGAATAGTTACTTTGGGCTCACGCTAACACGCAGCGGAAGCTCTCAAAAGAAAGAAAAACGATTTTCTAACATTCTTCATTGGTGCTCCGCTCCTATTGGTCTTAGCGAGATTATATATAGACTTTCTCGATAAAGAATCTGTCTAACAATAAAAATAAATCGGACCAGTAGTTCCTGCGATTAGCGCGTCCAACGAAACAAATAAGTTTTTAATATTACTATAGATTACTACTCTTATCTCGTACTTATCTCGAGCCGCCATTCAAATTACATATTACACTAATTACGTATAGTGTCGATGCAGTCAGTAATGGCAATAAACACATCGTAGATACTGTCACTATTTATTTGGCCAGAGCTTCGCCTTACAATACTTGTTATATAAGAAGAATGCCTAGATATCACAGACATCTTGCCTTTTAAAGGCCCATCTATATAAGTCAAAGCGATTACTATTTATACATAATTCCGCAAAATAGTTTAAGTAACACATAAATAATAAAGTATGAACAAATTAATGTTATTTAAGCTATAGAACAATTTTATATAATTATCCTTATTTATGTATCTCAAATGTGTTGACTAATCTGTGTCGACATGTAGATCAGCGACATCTAGCCTTTCATGGCCGAACTATGAAGTCAATGAATATACTATTATTAATAATGATCAAACTAATGATTCAATTCTATATAATGATATCCATTCTTATTTAAGTCCTATTAAAATCTATATAATATTAATAATTCTTATTTATGTATCTTTAATATGGTGGCGCTAGTGTTAATGTGTCTCTCTAATATGGTGGCGCTAGTATCAATGTGTATCTTTAATATGTTGGCGCTAGTGTCGATGTATATTTATAATATGGTGGCGCTAATATCAATGTTCCGGTCGTGTTGTAGTCTTGTCTCTTGAATGTGATGCAGCGGCACCGGAGGTGGGTGCTAACATACAATAACTTTTGATAGAGTGGACCGATTTTAATGAAACAAAGATTAAGTCACTCTCGAGGATATGCTTTATGACCTTTAGCGAGCCCAGTAATTTAGCAGTGATGCCTGTTCATACAAAAAGACGTCCGCACAGACAGACGTTTCTAAAAGTGATTGAAATGTATTCTATTACTTATTCCTAGACACCTGCTTCAATTTTTTTCACGAAAAACGGAAAAATTTAGACACGTTAGACTTACATTCTTATTATATGTATAGATATCGATTAAAGTATTGAATTCCTTATTATAATCGATTACACTGCTTATAGCATTGAATTCACTGATAATTTAGTGCGGTGCGTGATTTGGGCTTGGATTCCATTCGGGAATAGTATTTCTCTTATCCACAAATGATTCTTTTGAGTCTGGATGTACGTTGTGTACTAGGTGTGTTGTTTGTAAAAATTTATTCCTCAAAATCTCAAATCCTAGCGTATTTAACGTACGGGGCTTTATATGTTTTGAGTCTGGATGTACGTTGTGTACTAGGTGTGTTGTTTGTAAAAAATTATTCCTCAAAATCTCAATTCCTAGAAAAGGGATTGTCTTCTCAATAACAATAAAAATGTTTGACCGATTAAAACCTATGTACTGTGCTTGTGGTATCTTAATTTATTATTATTCTGAATTCCATCTGTATGTCGCGTATGACCTAGTAAATCTAGAATGACACCAAATAGTAATTGAAGTTAGTGTAAAATATAACTTTGAATTGGCTTCTAAAATTAGGCTTGAGTTTTCGTTTTCGCATCTATAGGCACTCAGAACAGTAATTACATTATATTTTAATAATTAATCAAAGATATGATTGAAAGTACAAGCTCAATATAAAATATCGATTTTAATACCTGTTTGGGAAGTGGTAGCAACTAAATAACAGAACTAGTGTTTGATGTCATGCATATTGTTAGTTCTGCAAACATTGTTACAATTATATTATTTAACAAAGATGTTAAATCATACAGTTATGTTATATTCATGGGTTATGATAGACTAGCTTAAATTACTTGATCTTTCATGTTTGTCTGTGTTTTCTAGACTGACTGAAACAGACTAACTGAAATAGTTCAAAGTTCTTGTAAATTATCTTCCTATGTAACTTATTTCCGTGGCAACGCAATAGTCTTTTGTACGAAAAAACCATCTTCCCTTTTCTTAGGTAATTTAATTTTTTTTTCATTGCTTGAAAATTTTCATCTCATTATGCTATCAAATATCTTTAGAATGACTGTTCTAAATGAGATCTCATTTAAATTGTTTTGTTCTGTTTAAGCACGTGCGTTGCTAAAAAATAAATGTGTCGTAATTTTATATTCAACAAGTTATAAAATATATTATGTAACTTAATTACAGTCAAAATAATTTTCTAATGACACAGTATATTTTATGTAAGCTATCAAGGGAGGTATTTCGTATTTGGATTCCAGCGGTTAAAATGGTTTTGTTTGGGATTGTTAATTACTATCCGCGTTGTTTGAAGGCACCGCTTTTATTGCTAAACTTCAGTACCTATATTTAGGTTAGATTTTAATTATGTATCTGGTGAATTTGTAGTTGAATTTTATTCTGTCGTGTGTTTTGTTATAACCTCAACTCTTACATTGTGATTTAATTGTATAATGATGTGGTGTTTTCGCAATCTCAAGTGAACTATATAGTCATATAAATTCATATTCTAGTATTTTTTTAATTGAATATGAAATATGACAAACCTTTTGTCATTGCACATTTAGAACGAAATATTGATTGATGTGTTGTCGTTTTTTTATAATAATTTTTGTCATTGCACATTTAGAACGAAATATTGATGTGTTTGAAGTCGTTTTTTTATAATAATTTTTTTTGGTCAGGTCAAGGAAAATTTATAACCATAAAGACGCACTGTTTGCCTTACGTTGAGTTAAAGTTACGTATAATGTATTTAAGCATTGGTAATTCAAGTAACATTAGTAATTAGATAAAGAAGAACCAAAACTTTATAGACAGGGCCGGACCAGCCTCCTAGTAAAATATTAAATGCTACGAACTCCTGTGCTTTTTGGGGCTTGTGAATAGCACTAACATGCACTATGTTTTCTTTCCATACGATATGCAATTAGATTTGCCTCATTTATAAAAGTCAAATAAGCGATATAATATTTCCAGACTTCGTCAAATTTTTGGCCGATCTGAACATACCACAGGACACACATACGGGTATAAATACGTATTATGTTTTATGTATAACATCGAGGTAACTTCAGGATAAATAAATGCCAAAAAAAAAAACGATTTTGAAACATTCTTCATTGGTGCTCCGCTCCTATTGATCTTAGCGTGATGATATATAGCCTATAGCCTTCCTCGATAAATGAATTACCTAACTTTTTTTTTTTAACTTTAATTTTGGCAATCAATCTTCCAGATGATTACTGCCATTGTCGAGTACTTATTAATATTTCAATCGTCGAGTTATTATTTCAATGTCAATGTATAAAATGCATTAGAAGTACATTAAATTAATTAAAATATGCATTACTCACACTACTGCTTCAATTTTACACAACATATACACACATGTAAATAAAAAAGACATTTAGACATCTGTCAATAAAGGACTTCAAAAAAGGTTGTGAAGGAGGTTGCTATGCTCGACTGTATCTATTATTTTACTCTTACGTTCCAATTACTACATTATTGCCACTACGTCAGACATAAGCCAAGTTCGCCATAAGTTAATATCTTAGGCGGAATAAGCTACGGTTAGTAGTTCGGGGTACCGGCTTACTCGGCCCTATGAGTTTCGGACATACGTTCCTAATTACATGATATACGCGTATAAATATAACTTTCCTTATTACGAGTCCTATAACATAATATATGTTCTATGCTCTAACCACGCTATAGCTTAGTGACTATATTTTACTAAAATCTCAGGCCCAATGTCAAATTCAAACAAAAATCTGTTATAGACGAAACATTGACCATGTTATTACAAAAAAATAAAATACGCATTTAACACTTACTTTAAAAAGATTTGATCACAAAAAAGTATTTACTTGCCCTTGTTTATAGATGGACTTTATTATAATTTAAATATTCTCTAACACTTGTCTAAGTTGACAGTACTCGTGTTATTGTTGTGATTTATTGTTTTTCTATTAGCCGGCAAAAGACATTTCGTATTATATTGAATTCGTTTGTATAATTAATTTGGAAGAAATAAATAAATTAAACAATTTTAGAGATTCACAAGTAAATCATATCTACCACTATTTGTCACTATTGACATCTGACAGTGTATTTAATCTGTCATTATACTGTTCTTCCACCTTACGCACTTTGACTTGATATGCAAATCTTATAAATCACTTATTTTCTTTATTTTATACATCAATTTATTTTAACTAAAATATCACAATATTGATCACCATTTCAACATATAATAAGTAAATTTTCTTAATGAAGAACTGAACAAAAATATTAATCATAAATTGAAATTTTTTGCAATCTCTATATGTATGTAATATGTAACGTTTTTGAATGATGAGATCGAATTGAACGAATGCTATCCAGAGTTGCTTGTATACAAAACTGAAATCAGATGTTTAGCTAGAGATCGCTTGGAAACGCTTTCGTAATAAATTATATTAAACATGACTTCAACAAGATTAAAAATTTTAGTGCGCTTGCGTCAGACTAGCGATGCGTAGTTATAGCAACTGCATAAGAATATAGTCAATATACGTTCGATCAACATAAATAAAAATAAAATAAAAAAAGCCTTTTATTTGCTACATAATATAATGTAATACATATTACACTTTTATTTTTATTTTTGTTCAAGAACTATATAGCACTCGCCTCAGCGGCGTAGGATCAACATAAATAAATAGAAAATGTTGCTATCGTTGTTAATTATTTCTCCCAGTACTTTGAAAGTTTAATTTATCTACGTAAAGCTTAGAATCCTAATATTAATCACTGTCAAATAAATCCAGGATCAACAATTAGTAATACATCTCTGTATATTTTTGGAGGTCTTATTTCCGGAAGCTATAAAATGTCAAATAATTAAATTTATTCATCTGTAATCTACGTTAGGGTGAAACAGAGATTTATGTAACATCGTAATATGTAAAGGGTTTCCATGTATTTGGAACATCAAATAATACTCGTTTTCCCGTTCATGCATGACACCCAAGAATTTCTATTTGCAGTGTCGGTTCGACGCTCTTGAAATGGGAAAGGGGTTGTCAAATGTTTTACTGTACACCATAAAGGAAAGTTGGTTTACAACATTTTATCTCCGCCGGTTCCAGTCTATAAATAACGGCAAACACTAAAAGTCGTGTGTTTCTTGTATGAATTTAGATTTTGTTATATTCGATACGTGGTTTTTGGTACTTAAATGAGTGTATTTGTTCACAGTCGAATGAATTCTCTGTAGCTCTGAAACGTTGATTGAAATGTCAAGGCTGTGAACTTTCCCCCCTTGTTGCGAAGCCTGTGGGTATGGTCGATGCGAGTTATAAAATGAGTTCCATACATTCGGTCTTGTGTTTAAAAAAAAATGTTGCTATGTTGTTAAATTTTACAATGAAAACAAATTACTTTCTATATTAAACATGTTTACAAATCGTTCTGTCTGGTAATTTACTATAGAAAAACTTCTTGAAATAAGTATCTTAATAACTTGATATTTCTAAAACACAAAGTCTCTTAAAATATATTTTACACTAGTTATTGCCCGAGACATCATCCGCTTGGAGTAGTTACTTTGTGCTAACGCTAACTTTAACTTACGACTTCGTTTACGTAGAGGGTGAACATATTTTTAAATAATACGTATGTTAACCCCGATTTTGAAACAATCTTCATTGGTGCTCTGCTCCTATTGGTCATAACGTGATGATATAGCCTATATAGCCTTCCTCGATACATGAGTTTAGCGCGTTCAAGCAAACAAACACTTCAGCTTTATAATTTTAGTATTGATAAAGCCTCACAAAATAAAAAAAAAGGTTAGCACTTTTCTGTTTAACAATGGTTCATAAATTAAAATCATTTTAATATGTAATACTCATAGCACGAGGTTCGAATGTTGTATTCTACATAAATCACGTAAATGCTAATTCTGTGTCAGCGTAATAAACGCTTTTGCACCCCAGTTTACGTCATTTGTTTTTTTGTTTTTGAAAAGGCATATCTTCTAGTATTTTTATCGACATTACCCTGTCTAATTAGGTACGTGTATCAAATAGGTATATGACGTAATAATCGGTTATTATTTTAAAATGTATATGCCCGCGATTTCATGCATATGAAACCTTTGACGTCCATGAGAACTACACGTCTTTTTTGGTTATCACTTAACATCAGATGCCCCACCTGTTCGTTTGCCTGCTTTTGGCATAAAAAAAAAATCACTTTAAGTCATCACAGAACTGACTACATCGTGAGCATTAATTGAAAGAAAATGTGGAATTCGTTTCCTTTAAGTACTCGGTAAACATGATGTCGAGTGGATATGGTGTTGAAGAACTATTACTTCTGTCTGTATTGTGTATGTATTATCATGTTCACAAATTTAAAAAAGGGTACTGATGCATGATATTAACACTGCCAAAAACTGGATATGCACAGGCTGATCCCGAAACGCGACCCGCAGAAGCGAATCACTATGACGGGCTTTTTCGCCATATACATGGTTGTTGCGACCCAGTCAGGCTGTAAAACCCTACCACCGATTTATTTATTTCTTTCGTATGTCATAACAATTATTCGAAAAATTACATGAATTGCTTATAAATACGTTCGCCTCTAGAAGTAATTTTGTAATAAATTACAACGCCGCACCGCGACGTGTCCTGACGTCGCGTACTGCTAGCGCGCGTGTTCTGCCGAGTTTGGAAATACAATTGGAACTGGTAGGTAACCGGTTTCATGCAGACGAAGTTGCGCGGCTCAGATATTTGATTTAAAGAAACAATACTGTTATTCTATTGTTTTGAGTTTTCACTTCTGACCGCAGCCATTATGACTGTCTCGATTTTTTTGAAATCATAAATGTAGTTTTTTTTTCATGTCATAGGAGGCAAACGAACAGGTGGGTCACGTGGTATTAAGTGATCACCGCCATCCATAGACACTAGCAACACCAGGGGAGTCGCAAGAGCGTTGCCGCCCGGACGTAAATGGAGTTGCAGGATATTTTGTAGAAAATATGCCAATGCTCACATAAGCTTGTCACTTTCCTTTATCTGACGATAAAAAAATTTTAACGAAAAGAGTTATTACGAAATTACATTCATGAATGATTTATCCACAAATCTTTCGGAAAAGAATAGTTACAGCTTAAAGAAATTTTATACAAATGTTTGGAACTCGGCTAAACAAAAAAAGAAGTTGAATGACCCGGCGTTGAACCCGGATACTTTCGATCGAATCTTTTTTCCAGTATTAATTCTGAGAACAGAAGCTCTTTCATATGAGTAAAAGTTTGAAAATTAATTACTGAATTTTGCCTGCATCCTTCATTATGTTAACAATATATTTTATATGCAGACATCGACATATAAAACCCCAAGACGCACAGTCTCAAATAAAAGTAGCGCTCAAAAAACTCAAAAACCCCCCAATATACACACGTGGTTACAGTTATGCGATAAACTTATGATTAGGCAAATTTAACCTTACCCGAATGATTTAAAGTTGTTTTTACAAGGACGCAAGCGACACGAGACTATTTGAAATGACTGCATAATCCAAAATTATGCACTCATTTTCGTGTGCCGTCTGTGAGACGTAAGTGTGCATTTTGGGTTTTTGCATTGTGCATTGTCAAAGTTGACAAAGACTCTGATGTTTTTCCCATTTATTGTGAAACCAAGCGATATCATTTTTAGGGTTTTTTAAGGACGACAAATTTTCAACCTAAGGGTAGTAGCTAGCCAGGCGGACCTAGAAAAATCCTTAACACCATGCTATGGATACAACATAATGTTATCCTTCACCGCGCACTCCGACTCAGTTGCTGGGATTCGAACCTACGCCCATCGACGCGGTGTCCGAACACATTACTAACTAAGCAACCATCGCTTTGACACCTCTAGAGAAGTGTATTGATACGCAAAGACACCTACCTAATATACAGAATTTATAGCCATTAATAAAAGTCTTACCAAAGTTGGTTCAGTTATTACATCAATAAAGTCGTGGTGGCCTAGTGGTCTGACCGGTGGAATATCATTTCGATGTCCGCAGGTTCGAACCCCCGGCACATTTTTTTTTATGTCATAACTGGCAAACGATCTTGTGGGTCACCCGATATTAAGTGATCACCACCGTCCATGGACACTAACAATACCGGAGGATTCGAAAGTGCGTTGCCAGCCTGTGTTTGGGGAAAAGGGCGTGAAGGGGGAGAGGAGAGGGGAAGGGAGGTGGCCCTCCGGCGCTCTCACTGACCGAACGAAACGCAACAATGCAAGCATTGTTACTTCACGTCGGTTTTCTATGAGAGAGTGGTACTACCCCGGACGAGCCGACCCATTAAAAGCACACGCCTTAGGGTAAACGTCTTTGCTATTGACCGGTGAAGGATTTGATTTTCCATGTGTTTCCTGAATTCGGTCAACTGATCTTGATAAGGCTAATGCAGACATAGCATGCTTTTCGTAGTATGTTATGACGCTTGTTTTTATTTGATGCTTTGTTTAAAAAAATAATCATTCACAACAAGGCGTGGTCTAGTGGTTTTACCGGTGAAATATCAACCCTAATTCCGTAGGTTCGAACCTAAGAATTGTTTACCAAACAATTTTTCGGAATTCGCGTACATTTACTAATTTAAATTGGTAACAGTATCGGCTGACGGTGAAGGAAACCATCGTGAGGAAACCTGAACCTGAGTAATGTTCTTGTAGTACTACTGTATTTGGGAAAAATATAGAACTGTGGATTTCTCAGAGTTTGAAATCACCATAACATCGTGGTCGGTGATTATGCCCATATCTTCCTTCAAGAGGAGGTGTATGCCCATGCAGTAGGCTTACAGGCTGATGATGATGAATACATCACTCCTATTTATGTAGCTAAGATAACAAATCACAGAAAGTAAATAGAGTCATGGCTCCTAGACTACAATAGTTAAGTAAATAATATCCTAGAACACATATAAATGCAAGCTCTAGTCCAATAGAAGACGGGTAGAAGTAGAGAAATATAAAATTTAAACTGTGAAACATAATGATTCTTATTATAAATTCACCCCGATTTGAATGAATTAAACGTGTTCTGCCAGAGACTGGTCCAAACTTGTCCATGAATGTATGGGAGCGTCCTTGGAATTAGGGTGCGCAAGGTTGGGACCTGTCTCAATTACCATAACCGTCAAGGGCGAGCTCTGCGTTCACACTGAAACAGGGAATACAAGGTGTTGTTCTTAAAGGGTTGGGGTATAATGTGTTCGTGATCAACTGAACTGCGATATTATTATCGCTAGTGATTATCCAGTGGTCGAGAGTTGACCACAATTCATTAATTCTTCAAGCTTTAATACTGTTCAGATATTTTTAACAGCTCCGCGAAGTTGACCCTTTTTTTTTTTTAATTTTTCCTGTAATTATTTGAAAATTTGTAGCGAGTTTGCCTACTGATAAAAAAAAGTTATACACTCCTAAGGGGTTAAAATGAGGGTGGATTTTTTTTAAACATTTAAATTTTTGGATGCATTTGAATCTGAAAAGTTAACATCTAATCAGAATTCTCGGTCCCTCGATATTTATTAAACAGTCACCTGTTCAGTGTAGTCAGTTCGAGAAAACCGTGTTCACTCACTCTTTCGGCGGTCGTCGTAGCGTGTGGTAGCTCTGTCCGAACTCGTGTCGGTTCTTTAAAAAGTGATTAATTGTTAGAATTCATTCTTAACAGTTTGGTCGGTTATCTACTTTTAATAATCAATAATTGATTCCATTTCTAACAATATTATATGTACATATTAAAAAAACATAATCACTACAACGCTTACCCCATTTCTCCACGGTAAGAAAACACACATCGCTGAACATGTAGTGGTCACAAAAATCGTAGACTCTTAAAACTTTATGTTAAACTATCTGAACCATAAAGACGCACTGTTTGCCTTACGTTAAGGAAGATACGTATAATGTATTAAAGCATTAGTAATTCAAGTAAGATTAATAACTTTATTAGTATTATTAAAAGTAAAAACAGTATTGATTTATTTAAAGCTAATTATGTTAACTATATCAAAACTGTAGGTCCTTAATGAATAAATCATGTTAATACTAATAATAGGCTTATAATCTATTCTTTTCGACACTGGAATCGATGTTATTTACCCCAACAGATAACACAATATCGTAACTAATATTATAAATGTGAATATGAGTTTGTGTGTTTGTTACGCCGTAACTATTCCACCAACCATAATGAAATTCGCCTTAAACGTTATAAACAAACACTTCGATTTTATGTGTATAGATATATAGATACAATTAAATTAAAAAAGATATCATTTCAATAATGTACGAAGTTACACGTATAGTTTATTTTTTATCATTTTATATATTAATACGTGAAGCCTAAATTTTGTACCCCTTTTTAAAAGAAATGGACGAACGGATGAACGTGAAATTTGGCATAGTTAAAGTTCATATGGAGAAGAAGTGCAGAAAGCTATTATTTTATATAAAATGCATTAGAAGTACATTAAATTAATTAAAATATGCATTACTCACACTACTGCTTCAATGTTACACAACATATACACACATGTAAATAAAAAAGACATTTTGACATCTGTCAATAAAGGACTTCAAAAAAGGTTGTGAAGGAGGTTGCTATGCTCGAATGTATGTATTATTTTACTCTTACGTTCCAATTACCCTTTTTCATTCTACATTCAATGATTACTGTTTTCTACAGTAATGACTAAATAATTAGAAACAGTAATGATATTCCAGAAGCAAAACACACAGTAAACACTTTAATACATTTTCACAGAAACAACGTATATATTTCAACTTCGTCCGTGTTATTTTCGATACATAATAACATCCTCGTGTACATACTAATAAATTTACGACTTCGAGGAGTGATGTGGTTGTATAAAACAATTAAATATCGACAGTTGAAACGTATTTAATGTATCTACTTCATAATAATGCTATTAATCACATGTTTCGTATTTTCAGCAAACGAATATAAAAGCCGTACAATAAGGAAGTTGGACAGTTGAAAATGCACTGCTTACTCGTAAACTGTCACATAAAATCTACTTATAAACATAAAATATAGTTGACGGGAACTGAATTTGTTTAGTAAACTCCAACGAACACTGGTGAATACCGGATTATTTGACCATTATGCTTGGCAAAACCAACTCTTTCTGGAAACAATACATCCGTTTGAAATAAATCGCAATTCCTTTGCCATAAAACGTTTAATATATTAGTTTTTATGAATTGCTGCTATAAGGTATACTAGCAATTAATCGTATAGTTGCGTTCGAATAAAGCAAATGTAATTGTTTACAAGCTAGATGGTAACAAAGCCTTTGTAGTTAGTGTTCACGATTTACTTTGTTTTTACGTGCTCTTTTGCATCGCATTTTTACCATATATTGAAATGAAAACCCCTTTAGCCGAGTTGAGTCATTTTTGCTAAGAGAAGAACTTATTGGTTCGCGTCACCGAAAACCTCGACATGCTAGTGAAGCGTCGTCGACATGCTGGTGACGTATTGCGCTTGCGTCAGACTAGGGATGCGTAGTATAGCAACTGGATAAGAATATAGTCAATATACGTACGATCAACATTAATAAAAAAATAATAAAAATAAAAAGCCTTTTATTTGCTACATAATATAATGCATATAATACATAACATAATATAATACATATAATACTACTATTACATTTTTATTTTTAATCAAGAACTATATAGCACTCGCCTCAGTAGTTGTAGGATCAACATAAATAAATAGAAAATGTTGCTATCGTTGTTAATTATTTCTCCCAGTACTTTGAAAGTTTAATTTATCTACGTAAAGCTTAGAATCCTAATATTAATCACTGTCAAATAAATCCAGGATCAACAATTAGTAATACATCTGTGTATATTTTTGAAGGTCTTATTTCCGGAAGCTATAAAATGTGAAATAATTAAATTTATTCATTCATTCAAACAGAGATTTATGTAACATCGTAATATGTAAAGGATTCCATTTATTTGGAACATCAAATAATACTCGTTTTCCCGTTCATGCATGACACCCAAGAATTTCTATTTGCAGTGTCGTGACGCTCTTGAAATGGGAAAGGGGTTGTCAAATGTTTTACTGTACACCATAAAGGAAAGTTGGTTTACAACATTTTATCTCCGCCGGTTCCAGTCTATAAATAACGGCAAACACTAAAAGTCGTGTGTTTCTTGTATGAATTTAGATTTTGTTATATTCGATACGTGGTTTTTGGTACTTAAATGAGTGTATTTGTTCACAGTCGAATGAATTCTCTGTAGCTCTGAAACGTTGATTGAAATGTCAAGGCTGTGAACTTTCCCCCCTTGTTGCGAAGCCTGTGGGTATGGTCGATGCGAGTTATAAAATGAGTTCCATACATTCGGTCTTGTGTTTAAAAAAAAATGTTGCTATGTTGTTAAATTTTACAATGAAAACAAATTACTTTCTATAATTAAACATGTTTACAAATCGTTCTGTCTGTTAATTGCATTTACTACAGAAGAACTCTTGGAATGAGTATCTTAATAACTTGATATTTCTGAAGAAATGGTACAAAGTCTCTTAAAATATGTTTTACACTAGTTATTGCCCGCGACATCATCCGCTTGGAATAGTTACTTTGAGCTAACGCTATCTTTAACTCACGACTTCGTTTACGTAGAGGGTGAACATATTTTTAAATAATACGTACGTTAACTTCGATTTTGAAAAAATCTACATTGGTGCTCTGCTCCTATTGGTCATAACGTGATGATATAGCCTATATAGCCTTCCTCGATACATGAGCTATCTAAAACTAATATAATTTTTGAAATCGGACCACTAGTCCCTGAGTTTAACGCGTTCAAGCAAACAAACTCTTCAGCTTTATAATTTTAGTATTGATAAAGCCTCACAAAATCAAAAAAAAAGGTTAGCACTTTTCTGTTTAACAATGGTTCATAAATTAAAATAATTTTAATATGTAATACTCATAGCACGAGGTTCGAAGGTTGTATTCTACATAAATCACGTAAATGCTAATTCTGTGTCAGCGTAATAAACGCTTTTGCACCCCAGTTTACGTCATTTGTTTTTTTGTTTTTGAAAAGGCATATCTTCTAGTATTTTTATCGACATTACCCTGTCTAATTAGGTACGTGTATCAAATAGGTATATGACGTAATAATCGGTTATTATTTTGAAAAGTATGTGCCCGCGATTTCATGCATATGAAACCTCTGACGTCCATGAGAACTACACGTTTTTTTCTATTGTAGCACGGCAAAATGACTGCACTATGCCTCATGGTAAGCACAGTACTATCCAAAAACAATGAAGACCACCGAGAGAGAAACTATTCAACGCCGGTTACCGCTGTCATGCCGGCCTTTTTTTTTCTCCATGGGGGAATTCCTAACGTATATCCATCTCGCCGGGCAGCAGAGGATGGATATGCCCGAGTCGCACGGACTAAATGGTATAATAACCTTCTTACACTTTCATGCCGGTCTGCCAAAAACTGGATATGCACAGGCTGATCCCGAAACGCGACCCGCAGAAGCGAATCACTATGACGGGCTTTTTCGCCATATACATGGTTGTTGCGACCCAGTCAGGCTGTAAAACCCTACCACCCCGCTTTCGCCATTGCCTCGTTCATTATTCAGCCGGGAGCACCACGTGCAGGTGAGGTTGGCATGGGTGTCTTAAGTGTTATGATGTTATTCGACACCCCTTACACTCGCGTGTCTTTAGTGTTCTAATGTGGATTAAAAGGCGGTTGTTTTTTATCCTAATTTTATCTATTATTGCTTAACTCATACCGAAAAGCTGTTATAGTCTATTATTATCAACAGTTTTCTAGTGATGCGCGGAGAAATTCTAACGTGGTATAATTACATTTTCATGTTCATACTGATTACATAACATCTTTCTATTTTTGTGTGCAATATATCGTAAATCAAAATTAAAACCATTTATGATATAACCTAATTTTAACCTAATGTACAAAATTATAAGAATGTTTTTGTAATTGAAGGTGATTTATTGTAAACGGAGAGCGTTTTACTTTGTTGTTATACGAAAAATTAATTATTTTATTATATTTTGCTATATTTTTCTCAATCAATTTTCGGGAAAACTGCTTAAGCACAGTTAACTTGGATTTAGCTTTGAAATATGGAAAACGTGATTAAAAGATTATCAATTTTCATACTTTGATTATTAACAGACAACATTTATATTATTACGTAACTAAATTAAATCTACGAAGTTTTCTCTGTGATAGTATTTATACACATAAATAATATTGAAACGTCTGTTTGTAATATCAACTTAGCAGCTCTATATTAAATGGATGTGAAAGTATATAATCACTTATAACAAAGCACCGATTTAAAAAAATGTTGTCTGTCTGTTTGCTCTGGCGAATCTCCGAAACGATTGGCCCAGATTTTGATAATATTTTCACTAGGTATGGTATATTTATGGTATATGAAATATGGTATATTTCATAGGTAGCTAACGTTTTAAGGAGTAACTTAGGCTATTTTATTATTTTAGAAAAAAAAACAATTGGTTTTCGCGCAAATATGTTGAAAGAAATCAGTAGTGTCCGAACTTTGTCCGAACTTATTATAACAAAGCATCGATTTAAAAAAAATATCTGTCTGTTTGCTCTGGCGAATCTCCGAAACGATTGGCACGGAATTTGACAACATTTTCAGTAGATATGGTATATGAAATATAGTATATTTTATAGGTAGCTAACGTTTTAAGGAGTAACTTAGGCTATTTTATTATTTTAGAAAAAAAACAATTGGTTTTCGCGAAAAAGAAAGCAGTAGTGTCCGATATCGTGAGCGCCCCATGAACACGTTTATACCGAAAAAAAAAAAATCTACCAAATTTCCGCGACTAAAGTCACGGGTAACAGCTAGTCAAAGAATAAGTTAGAAGCTCTCGACGCGTTTTTACTCACCTAGATCTTTAACTCTCACTCACACACGTATATCTATGCACGTTTCTTGTATCGTTCCTTTCTTACATGTGTATATGCGACTTTACACAAACATCTTGAAACTTATAGTGTGTTATTTTAGACTTTAATAAGATATTGTTAACGTAAACTTTTGTATGGCAGGAAAGCGACTCGGCAGGTGGTGGATGCGTGGCTGGTGTCTCACGCGACGCCGCCGAGCGCCGAACTCGCGTCACCTTCCCGCGCTGGACCCGGTTCTGGAGCTACTACACCTGTCAGGTAATATAATTTAAACTTTTATTGTTACATATTTATTCTTATTGTTACATTGGCTTATTCTGTACAAATGTTGTTACTTAAATATTTGCTTACGATGCAAATTTATTAAATAAACACAACTTGCATACTACAGTTATCTATATATTAATACGTGAAGCCTAAACTTTGTATCCCTTTTTAACGGAATTGGGCGAACGGATGAACGTGAAATTTGGCATAGTTAAAGTTTATATGGAGGAGAAGTGCAGAAAGCTATTTATTTTATATAAAATGCATTAGAAGTACATTAAAATAATTAAAATATGCATTACTCACACTACTGCTTCAATTTTACACAACATATACACACATGTAAATAAAAAAGACATTTTGACATCTGTCAATAAAGGACTTCAAAAAAGGTTGTGAAGGAGGTTGCTATGCTCGACTGTATGTATTATTTTACTTTTACGTTACAAACAGCCTTTTTCATTCTACATTCAACAAATATTATTATAATATTTATCCCTTTAAAAAATCAATGAACTATGGTCGAATGTCGACCACTGGGCGCCCACTAGTATTAATTAAAAGTGAAGACGATTTAAGCTACAATGTAATGTAAGTTTCAAACTAAGAGGAAAATGTAAAAAAATACATGCGAATTAACAGTTTAAAGACCTAACGGAATAATTAAATTTGATGACGGGTTCGTTGATAGTGTGTTCGGACACAACGTCGATGGACGTAGGTTCGAGTCCATGCAACTGGGTCGGAGCTTCTGGTGAAGGAAAACATCGTGATGAACTTATACCATGGTGGTAAGGCTTTTTCTAAGTCCGCCTGATTAGCTACCACGTTGATAATCCTCTGCCAAGCACCACTTAGTGTGTTCCAGCAGCTGCAATTGAGAACCATTCCCGTCTAGTTTTGGCGTGTTTACCATCTTAGACTATGTCGTCATTTACTATCAGATGAGATTGTGTTCAAACGCTAAAACCTATAAAGTATTTTTTAAAATTAAATAAATCTAAGTATTTGTTTTTTTTTTATGTCAAAAGGCGGCAAACGAACAGGTGGATCACCTGATGTTAAGTGATCACCACCGTCCATAGACATTAGCAACACCAGGAGAGTAGCAAGTGCATTGCCAGGGTAGGGAAAGGAGAACGGGGAAGGGAAAGGGGGAAAGGAGGTGGGCCTCCGGCGCTCTCACTGACCGAACGAAATGCAAGTACTGTTACATCACGTCGGTGCTCTGTGAGAGGGTGGTACTACCTCGGGCGAGCCGACCCATTCATGCTGAAACTAGCAATAGCTACAGCATGGCTCTACCACCTTCCGAAACCTTATATTTATTGTGTAATTTGCTTATTCCCGGGAATTAGAGAATTTGTACCTAATATGGTTTCTATAATAGCAAAATTGAGAAAAGAATATTTATGTGATTGTAAAAAACTTTCTAGTTCACTTGTTTTACTGACTCTCTAGTGAAAAATGTTCTTATTAACATTCTTTCAGCTGAAAGCACTGCGGTTGTCGCTATGACGAGCTAATTAACATATACAAGGTGGCAGTAATCGAGTCGAGTACAGCCTCTTTACTACGCCACTTGCTTACTAACTATATGTTATTGTGTGTGAGAATCAGGGAGGATGGTATTACAGTCTTCGGCTAATTGTTTTAACCTCTGGGGACGTAATACGACTTTAGAACATTTCCAAAATTGATTAAAACTTTTGTTTATATTATTCAGAAATCAAAAATCAAAATCACTTTATTCAATTTAGGACCTAAGAAGGCACTTATGTACGTCAAAACTATCACCGGTTCGGAAAACAACCCAGTCATCGAGAATAACCGACAAGATACTCGATCTGGTTTATCTTTTTAACAAATATATATAATATATTTAGAATAATAATATATTCTATATAATAGTAAATGTAACAAACGTTTTTAATGGATGCACAGAGATGAGTCAATTCCAGACATCACTATCGCTCACATATTGATCCATATTGATCCATCTAGTAGCACCGTCTGTAGTGGAAATAAAGTAGAACTAAGAATGACATTTTCTATATAGGGGGGCTGATGTTACTCGCGTCTACAGGATGTCTACCTCTCATTCCCTTACACGTACTCTCCAGGTGGTGCGGTGCTAAAGAGTAACAAATTTTTGCCCGTTGCACTGTTCCACATCAATTGAACTATAATAAAAGATGAATACTATATTTTGCCATAGGATTAATTTAAAAAAAAACCCTACGTATAAATTTCAAAAATAAAACGATAGAGGTCTGTATTATGCGCTCATCACGCCAAAATTACCGGACATATTTTGATCAATTGTTATTAATTTAACTTCTCAAACACTTAATACTTATGTAAATAAAATTATCAAGACATTAATTAAAAATTAGGTTATTAAAGATTAAGAAACTAAAATTTATGAAAGCATGACCGTTTAGCGATGTATGAAATGGGGCGAGCGGCGTAGTGCCCATGCGTACAAGAGAGTTTATAAAGACATTCTGTAACCAAACCATGCTATTGGTGTCGGATTTTTTAAAATCATTTCCTCGGTACATAAATATATTGTTAAAATAATAGTCAACGCAGACGAAATTGCGGATATTGGCTAGTGTAGAATAATTTAGAATACTGAATAATTTACTTGGATTTCCGCAGAGTAATCAAATATGTAATCAATTAGATTTACTTAAATCAAATTTGTCCTTCGAAATAGGTACTGTTTCCTAAAAAAATAACTCGAGTTGTGTGAAATGTGTATAGTGTTGAGATTGCTTTTAGCGTAATACGAAGAGACGACAAACGTTATGTACAGAATATTTACTATATTTACGAATATATATAACACGATTTATGTCTCAAAAGAATATCTTATGGACATCAACTATCATAATTGCTATTACATGCATATATGATTTTATATTTACATTTAACTCCTATCTATATATATAAAAATCATTTGCTGAATGTATGTAATCTAATCACTTATTTTGTCTGTAATTGTCGGGATAAGTTTGTACAAAGAAAATGTTTGAAAAAATGTACGGAAAAGTGATAAATTTATGTCCACATAGAAACATTTCCGAGTGTATATACAGAATACAGGAGACAATAGGGAGATCTTTAAAATTATTGATAGAATTGAAAGATAAACGTTCGTGTTTTCAGTTTCCATTTTATTTAGTTTCTTTAATTCTCCTACGAAGCCGGGCGGGTAAAAGGGTCCTCACTATATGATATTATAAAAAAATTACAAATAACTAATATGTATAAAAGTTATAAAATTAATATAAAACAATTAATTATTAAAAAAAGAATAATATCTTAAATTTAAATAAATGGAAAATATTATTTACCATAAAAATGACTTTGATTATGTTGACATTTATAAAATACCTATTGTAAATTGTTTTTGGATGTAATTAACTGAATTTTGCTGTTTTCATTGATCGAAAGAGGTAATATTATTAGCAAATTATTATCCTTCAGGGTCAATCCACTGTAAAATATTAACAAAAGAATATAAATTGTTGCTATACTTTTTTTAGTTTTTGCTTAGATTATGTTGGGATGTTCTCTAAATTTTCGAAGATAAAAATCACAAAATAATTTCCATAAAGATAAAATAATTTAAGTCCTATTTTTTATAGTAAAGGTTAATCGATCGTGTTTGTGTTGTTATAAATGAATACCAATAAAGTTTAAATTGATGGTGGGAAAAGCAAATCAGTAAGTCGTTAAGGCGACAAAATTAAAACCCCAAATGATTTTTTCTTATAATTGCAGGTATATTTTTGTATAATATAGAAATATGACTGAAACAATAACTCCATTTTAATGTCGTAAAGACACAAGATAGAATTGAAACTTTTGTATTACAAAGAAACATCATGGTTTAAAAAAAAAAAAACAAAAAGCCAACGTCACGCGATGATCCCAATCGGTCCAACCCATCCAAGTACTAACCGCGCCCAACGTAGGTGGTAGAGTCACGCTCAAGCTATGACTTTGTAGATGGTAGAGCCACGCTGAAGCTATTACTGGTTTCAGCATGAATAGGTCGGCTCACTCGGAGTAGTACCACTCTCTCACAGAAAACCGACGTCAAGTAACAGTGCTTGCATTGTTATGTTTCGTTCGGTTAGTAAGAGCGCCGGAGGCCCACTTCCTTTCCCCGTCCCTTTTCCCCCTTCCCCCTTCCCCCTGCCCTCCCCCAAACACAGACTGGCAACGCACCTGCGACCCCTCTGGTATTGCAAGTGTCTATGGATGGTGGTGAACACTTAACATCAGGTGACCCACCAGTTCGTTTGCCTCCTATGATATAAAAAAAAAACATGGCTTCATTTCGGTGATCGTTTCGTTTGCCTCCTATGATATAAAAAAAAACATGGCTTCATTTCGGTGATCGGACGAGTACTAGTGTTTTCAACATTCTACCCGACACAGTGTTTACCCCCGCCACTTATCGTCATACAAAAGTAGTGCCGACCAGAATTTCAAAAACTACCACCAGAATTTAAAAAAAAAATCACTTTAATAATAAAACAAATTTATTTTTAGTGATTTTAATATGCAAATTATAAATAGTTCCCGGAAACGGTTTATTATGTTTCGCTTTAAAACACGGTAAATAGAAGCGAGCAGATATCTTTACTACAAAGAAATAGGGCTAAAAAACGTTTTGCTTAGTTTTATGTGATTCGAAAGTTACGTGTATGAAAAACACAATATGGATTTTTGGAACACTAAAGGATATCTCCATCAAATTTAAGCACTATCTAAAATAGGTTGCCTATGTCGATCTTATTGACTTTGTATAGAATCAAAATCAGAAATACTTGATTAAATTTAACCCTTGACAAGGCGCTTATGAACATCAAAACTCTCATCAGAAAAGTAACAGTCATCGAGAAGAACCGGTAAGAAACTCGGTCTGGTTTATCATACGTAAGAGTGGTAGAGCCACGCTGAAGCTATTATTGGTTTCAGCATGAATGGGTCAGCTCATCTGGGGTAGTACCACCCTCTCATAGAAAACCGACGTGAAGTAACAGTGCTTGCATTGTAGCGTTTCGTTCGGTCAGTGAGAGCGCCAGAGGCCCACCTCCCTTCCCGTCTCCTATCCCCCCGCACTCCGTTTCCCCCAAACACAGGCTGGTAACGCACTTTCGACTCCCCCGGTGTTAGTGTCTATGGACGGTGGCGATCACTTAACATCAGGTGACCCACAAGTTCGTTTGGATGGCCACCATCTTGTTAGTTCATTGAAATTATGTCAAGAAATTTGTAATATTGATACTCACTTGACAATGGCAGTAATAGTCTACTAGAAGACTGAGGCAAGTTCGTGTTATCCTTTTTCGCAAGTTTAACCTAACCTAAACAAAGCGAGACAAAAGAGCAAGATGAAGAAACCTTTTTAAAGCAAGTATTCAATACGCATTTAACTTTTTTGTAATAGCATTGGTCTTTGTAATAACATTGGTCTTATTTTCTTTATTAGTATAATTGTGCGAAGCCGGAACTGAGAGTTGTTTTATATCTGTTAACACTATCCACAACCGGACCGGACCGGAATGAAACCGCCATAAAGGCAATAACGTCAAAAACAATTAAATAAATATATATATATATATATTACAAAAAAAAAAACTACCCAATAGATGCTCACAAATACGATTTTTAACATACATATTAAATAAAACTTTAGCAAAAAAATGGTGCGGACCGAGAGTCTGCAGATAAGAAAAAAAAAAAAAAAAACACTATCCACAAAATTATGTAAACGTCACAATAAGTTTTACCAATATTGCTCATTTCTCTATATACTATCTGTGAGCTGGAATATTTTCACGGTCTACATTTCGCATTGGAATACTATTCGAGCGTACATTTTCTTCATCCCGATGTAGGAATCTCTACCTTCATCAATCTTGTTTTCTCCGTGATCGTATGTACATATATTTTATCGGTAAAAGGATCCTCTTTTGTATAGGTTAGGGGGACTTTCATTCCATTCTCCAACGCTTGCAATCCTTCAACTCTAACCTACATGCATAATAATGAAAATAAAAGGGAGGAACGCGATTCGTATTACATGCATAGTTAAAACCCACAAGATTCTATGCAACCACAGAATAAATAATGCCTTTGGTTTGCTTTGACGATAATTGAAGATTGTCTAAAGTTTCAACAGAAAAAATCCTAATAAAGTCTTAACGCATTTATATTCCTTAAATGTTTTAGCGGTGCTGGCAAAGCACAATATTAGTTTTTTTTTCTGCTAACGCTTTTATGATTTAAGTTTGAAACGAAAACGATGGCCTCCGTCTTAATGGTCTTTATTTTTAAAGACGGCATAAAACGCTTCCGATAACGAAGGCCAAAGCGGTGACGGCTTAGTGACTTCATTGTTCGTAAAACCGAAAACATTAAGCCTAAAAATGTCTGAGATGGTGTAAATACATCAACGGAAGACGCTCGCCCCCTTCATTATCTTGGACGTTCAAAGAAGAAAGTTGAAAGTTCAGATATCGACTTTTGTTCCTAAGAACATCATTTGTATTCACGTAATAATGAGATACTTCAATATTACTTCATAAAGTTTTTAAGTGACGATGTATTTTCGACTTGCCTTCATATAATACGTTTTCAATATCGGTTGATAATGCCTATATAGGAAGTTCCTCATAAAATTACGATGTCTGGTAAGAAATACCAATTTTTAATTACTTCTATAAACTTTTACGATTATTAATATAGGTGATTATTAAATAAGACCTTTCAAGTTCATGATAGGAATATAGTAGTATTTATTATACAATCCCATTAAATTTAAAGTATATAAATTTGTTTTAACATTGTTTTTTGTACGTACTACAAAAACGTATTATGAATCAGTAGGCATCAAATATCGCCTTAGCATTTATCGGAAACGCGTATATTTTCACAAAATAACAAAAATGATGTTAGAATAATAAGAGGAGCGTTTTATTGCGTTTTGATTTATTTGAATATCAGTCATATAAGACCCTAATTTATTTTGCAAATTTTATAGAGGATTTTTGTAATAATACATCAGGGAAGTTGACATCTTGTAAATTATTCATTAAATTTGGATTTAATCGTTTAAATGTCAGGGACAGTTTTTATAATTTCAAACATATAAAATTCAAATTTTTTTGAAGAATTATAATTGGTTTGATTATCAGATAAATTATAACCTTTGTTATGTAACTTGGCAACAAACATTATAGACATATTAAAAGCCTTAGGTTCCTTCACATCTTTTCATGTCACGATTAATATTGAATTGTTAACAATGAAAACAATTATAATAAAAACGTTCAGGAGTGAAATTATTAAATGTATGTATAAGTCTTAATAACGGGCTACAAAAAAAAAAACACATTTACGGTACTAAAGTAAGGTAGAAAAATTAGATAACTTGGGAATATCATTCAATATTTTGTCTTATCTTTTCCTCTACTTACGCAAATTTGTTAACCGTAATGATACCACAAGGATTGCGCACCTTTAGTTCCGATCCTTCGCTGTTTCTTCTTAGATATCGGACTTGAGCTGACGCAGATCCGCCTCCACCATGTCACGCCAGCGATACATTCTCCGATAACGATTAGTCAGTCGTGCCAAGTATGTTTTTTGGCCGCCTGATTCTATCCCATTCTCTGTAAGTGATCGATTGAAATCTATATGATTTACAATTACATTAATTAGGCTTGTTATATAAATATTTTAGCACCAAATAGGTAATGTACAGATCAAAGGTACTATTAAGTGTATAATTAAGTTTTTACTTCCTTTGAGGAAATCGCTAATACGACGTAGGCTTACGTGGTGATTGTGCCCATCTCTTCTTTCGGGAAGAGGCCTATGGCCCTGCAGTGGTCTCTTATAGGCTAATGACGATATTTTGGGGAATATTTTTACGTGGTCTTTCTACAGTATTTATGTATTATCATTAGCTAAATTGCAGTTGTTTGTCGACAGGAAGATCTCAGCGCACGAATTTGAGCGGGGCGGTCTTCTAAAACCGTTGGTAACGACTGTCGACGGCACGCCCACCTTCCTTGGAGACCAGCCACCTCACGCAACACCGTCACGGCCGCAGAGGCGGTCGCGCCACGAGCTCCGGCAACTCGACGAAAAGGAGCTCATATTTGAACTTGTAAGTTCATTAATTTATATTAGATACTAGCTGTGCTCGCGACTCCGTTCGCGTGGAAGCTATTATAAAAAACAGTAACTAATAAAATTATCTGAATGTATTAGATCTATTTACTTATCTATTTTGCCATCGTTCTTAAGTGGCGTCGTCATTAAAATTAAAATAACTGTTGATAGAATGGACCGATTTTAATGAAACAAAGAATACATGTTACTCGAGGATATATGCTTTATGATTTTCTTGGTTGGTGGTTTTGTCGTGAACACATCACTTTAGCAGTGATGCGTGTACAAACGAACAGGCAGATAGACAAACAGACAGATATTTCTAAAAATGATTGAAATGTATGTATGTATGTATGTATTGAACTATTTTTTTTACAAAAATCTAAATGCTAACAGACACGTTACATTTATATATTTACTAGCGGGCCCGGCAGACGTTGTCCCGCCCTTTTAAAAATAAATCCTTGACAAATTATATACTAAAACGTTCCCTAAGAATGACTTTATGCAATGGTGAAAACCGCAAGAAAATCCGTTCAGTAGTTTTTGAGTTTATCGCGAACAGACAGACAGACAGACGCGGTATGGGACTTTATTTTATACTATGTAATTTATTATATGTATAGATCATTCGAATATACTCTCAGGCAAATATGAAGAAGACTCACGTATTTCGTATGAATGGAGCTGTAGCAGAAAATGCCCTATTCATAATATTTACTCGACGTTTCGGTTTGGCTACACAGGCCGTGGTCACAAGCTGACTGATGTATTGTATTGTCTTCGTTAGCGTAAGCAAATTTCTGTGATCTACCCTCATATGATCATTGTCACTATGTTTCCCGTCGATTCCATACGAGGTTTTAATTTTTTTAACACCCGTACCGATGATAATTTTAGTCCATCATCCCGATTTATCCTGTTTTATGCTTTTATATCGCTTTTATCAAGAAAGGATTCGCAGCATCGACCTATTAGTTCCGGAAATAAAATACTGAGAACATATTCATAAACTACCTCTTTACAATCTATACTAATATTATAAAGCTGTTGTTAGCTCGTTTGTTTGGTTGTACTGGAGGGTTTGTTTGTTTTTTTGGTTGAACGCGTTAATCTCAGGAACTACGGGACTGACTTGAAAAATTCTTTCATTGTTAGATAGCTCATTTATCGAGGGATATATACTATACTCGTATATCGAACGCTAAGACCAATAGGAACGGAGCATCAATGAACAATGTTTCAAAATCGGGTTTCCTTTTGAGAGCTTCTGCTGAAGTCGCAGGCAGAAGATAATAATTGTATAAATTTCTGAAATTAGATCATGCATTAGTTGGTGGGATTAATAGCAATAGTTACTGAAGAACGTAATCGTAAAAGTTACTCATGCAAAATCTCAATCAAAGGAAGTGAAGTTGTACATTACTGAGGCGTTGCCCTTACTAACAGTTTATGCCTCAGAACCGTAGGATATTCTAATAGTTAATTGAATTAAAAATACAGAGGAACGTCTGCCTTTTCTTGAAGCATAAAAAAAGGAACTACATTAGTGTATTATTAATTTTGGTATGCGAATTTGTTACAGACAAATCTTTATTTAAGAGTAGCTGTTCTCTCTTTTATATTATTCTTTTGTGACCGAGAAACTCGTATCACGATAAACAGAACAAGACATTGATTAATGTTCAGAAGGAATTTACCGTTAAGGGTCTGTATGAAAATTACTTTGTAATATTTTAAGAAACTTGAATTTTTAAGATATGTTTTACTGTTGTGGTGTAAAAATACAAATTAATACCATTATAGAGAATAAACCATTAAGGATAAATAGGTTTTTCCTTAATTCTATTGTAGTGTCGGCACGTTATTATGGCCGTTTTGACAGGTTACACAGTGACGTGAAATACTGATTTATTTTCGCAAAAATAGAATAGTGACGTGCAATACCGATTTATTTTCGCAAAAAATTAATTCAAACGCTCACCTGGCTAGTTACCACAAGCAAGCATCTACAGATGTGTTCCGGCAAGTCCGCTTGGGTCAGTCCTCTCTCGCTTTATTGTATTAACGTTGTACCACATGCCATATCAGACGAGATTGTGTCGAAAACGGTAAACCTAAAAAATATGAATAAGCTGAAATGAGTTTAACTTTAATTTCAGTCATTACTCACTTTATTTATATTATTCTATTATATGTTATATATTCCTTATCAATTTATTTATTTTGTATGTGATACAATACAATACGGTGCTGTTATATTATTTTACAAGTAATTATAACTTATTACAGATAATATATAATATGCTAAAACAACAATAGTGAAGAGGTTGATTATAAATCATAAACTTATAAAAAATATTATTATACAATTTATCAAACTAGAACTATGGACCGCAAACTATCAAAAACTACATCAAAATTGATGAATTCTACATATGACCGCTGCCACCTAAACTAGGTAATCCTGTGTCTCAGGTGGCAGTACACATTATAACTATTAATGAACGCGTTATACAACTGCAGTGGATAATTTATTTTTGAGACGCTATATATAACAAGTTCACGTAAACTACAATCTCAATATACTTACATATAGGAATTAGGTCTAAAATATATTGTTTATTAGATTTTCTTGCAAAAATTCTTATCCTAAGAAGTAATCATCTACATTTAAAAAATAAAAATATAAAAAAACTGCGTGAAAAATTATGCATCGACAATATTTTTTCCGTTTGATCATAGTCTTATTATTACATATACTCATATATTCTTATCGATATTTGTAAGTGACCTACATATATGACGCGTTTAAAATCATAAATGAAGTTTGAATTATCTGTCCGCTCTTAACGTCTTCCGATGATTAAAACGTAATATCACCGGTCCTCTGTACGTCTCCCTATCGGGGAAGACTACATGTATTTTTTACCTAGTTAAAAAAACAGGAGGAGTCATAAAGACACACGATTGAATTAAAAAAAATATTACACGGAAACATTTTAATTTAAAAAATACAACAGAATACTGTACTAGTAGGTACTGTGAATACATCCAAGTACTGAACACTCCCGGGAGATTGGTTGAGAACCGGTGTTTTCAATACTCTAACCGACACAGTTTTCAAGGTTGGTAAGTGTAGTCCGGTGAAGCTGTTAATGCCTTGCTAGGGCAATAGCGTTGTCAGTTCGAGAAAAACAAAAGGTTGTTAAGGTTGCGGATTAGAAAGGCAAAGCCCTCCAGTAAGAAGTCTCACTTCAAAATTGTGACAAGTTAGAGGAAATACGAGACATTATTTGATGTTCTTGGTAGTATTTAAATTACCCGCTCTGCGGCGCGTCGTCCGGCGACATTTACGTTCAGGTCATACTGATAAAACAAACCCGCTCGATAAGTTACATGTAAACATAATACGTCAGAACCAACACACACTTGTTTTACTGGAAGGTGCATATTTACCTTGTTTTTACTCCATCGCAACGTGTACTACGCACAATCTACTTTCGATAAATGTTGAAACTCTAAAAACCGTTTGATTTGCTCATCTTGAAAACTGGCATACCTAAGTGCTTTTCAATAAGTATTGATTGAGAACATTTTTATACAACACATTCGTCCCCGCGATGCTCTCTCTTCCCACGCAATCGATTATAAAACACGTCACGTACGGCTTCGTGAATCAAATCAAAATTTAATGGTTCGGATACATGAATAATGCAGACCGAATCCGCGTTTCGCGAAACACTTCTAGTAACTCTGTTTCTGTAGACAGCTACCATTTGCCGCCAAATCGTCCGCATTTGATAAAACCGCACGAGTACCCTTGCACTGAATTTCAGTAATTATCACCATTGTATGTCATAAACCGCAGACATGAACATGACAAAATTTAACCTCATCATGTATTTCAAAATTTGATAGATATTATAATTGAAAAGCGTACGAATAATGATGTTGTTTCCAAAACTCTATTATGTATTGTGGCAACATACCAAACAGCTTCATCGGCTCGCCCGGGGTAGTACCACCCTCTCACTCTCACAGAAAACCGACGTGAAGTGGCAGTGCTTGCATTACATACAATATAGGCGTTTCGTTACATAAAGGTACGAGGAAATTACGCTCTGTTAATCTGCGAACATGCTTCGTTAGCGCCCATTTGAACAGGCGCCAAAACTATACGGTTTTTTTTCCTTTTATTTTTCTACAGATCTCATATGATTCGGTTAATATGGAATAAGTTATGTGGAAAACTCTTGTTGCTGTCAGAATAAGCTTTGTTGTTGTAAACTCCGAATTCTGTTAAACTTTTTATTAGTTACAAATGAAAAGTTTCAATGTTTAAATAAAACCACCTGTATGTAGTTATGGATGATTTAGTTAACCTTGAGTTAACATTGGAGAACAATACATTTTCTTTAAATTCAAAACTAATTACAGTTCATTATATATTTAGTAAAATTTTACGAGACAGTTAACTGATAAAATCTCGATTCACTTCGGTTCACTAGTTTTTTTTATATCATAGGAGACAAACGAACAGGCGGGTCACCTGATGTTAAGTGATCATCGTCGTCCATAGACACTAGCAACACCAGGGGAGTCGCAAGTGCGTTGCCAACCCGTGTAAGGTTGACGAGGGAGGGGAAGGGAGAGGCGGCTGGTCCACCGGCGCTCTCGCTGACCGAACGAAACGCAGCAATGCAAGAACTATTACTTCACGTCGGTTTTCTGTGAGAGGGTAGTAATACCCCGAGCGAGCCGAGCCATTCACGCTGAAACCAGTAATAACTTCAACGTGGCTCAACCACCTACAAAAATTTTGGAGTTTATCGCAAACAGACTGACAGACGTGGCAGAGGACTTTGTTTTATAATGTGTAGTGAAGCACGAATTGTCATTACAATACTAATCTTCGTTTGAGAGAAAATTCGAGATGGTAGGTAGGGAGGTAGTATCCGAGTCGCGATTTAATCGTGGCTATACTTACTATATACGTAATATATGCTCTGTTACCGTATCCGTTATCGTAGCTATATTCCACATAAGTATTTCTAAACGAAAATAATTGTGATCGGTGTCTCGGTGAGCGCATTTGTCCTCACTTAGCATCACGTGCAGTAGATACAATCTTTAGTTCAACTTTACTTGTTGGTAAAGTATTATAAGGAATTTCAATCCGATATACACGTATTCATTTGTGAATCATGCAATTTCGATTGTATGACGCGTCTTTTTCCAGGTAACAGCCCAAGCCGAGGTGTGCGTGCACCCTTGTGTATGTTATCTAAAACCCAAATCGGTTGTGTGCCTTAAGCGCCAACCTTAGTAGTCCTGTGAAGCTGTGAAGACCCTGACGGGTCAATAGCGTAGTCAGTTCAAGAAAAAAAAAATATAAGGAATAAAAACTTGACGATACAGACGTATATGTGCCGTCGCGTGGGCGACTTTAAATATTAATAACTCATTTATTGAAGGTTGACGTCTGTTTTAACTTGCAATATACTAGAGTTATATTTCATACTCTTACTGGAATGTAGTTGTACGGAAAAATAACGAACGCGAGAAAACTTTTTATAAATTAGTTTGGAAGTCTTCATAATTCTTTCTAAAAATGAACTAAAATTAGCTGCAAATGACGTATATTATTTGATTTTTAATCGATATAAAAAATCTTTAAAAAGACCGACACTTCCTCTTTTATCGAAACAGCAAATATTTACATATCACGTAGATTCATCTCACTTTACTTACGGATCTTTTGACTCTTCTATCTACATGTAATCCAAAACTGTAACTGAAACTGTATATTTTCATGCATAATGGCCCTTTGTTATAAGGTCCTAGAATATATGAGTAAGAATAAGTGCGTGATCGTCTAGTCACTAGACTCTCGTGGTCGAAAATCGAATATTTTATTAACGTTCCAAGTTTCCGTTTTAAGACTTTGACTGCCACGCTGTAGTTTTTTGTATTTCACAATTTCAATTTAAAAATCTACGAATAAATTATAAATCTACGAATAATTACTTATATATTTATTCAAAGAAAGATACGAATCTAGAACATTTTATATGATTAATGTTTCCCCCTACGCGCTGTGATTGTCTTGTGGTCAAAGTGTATTAGTAAAACTGCTAATGGTCTGGGTTAGCTTTTCGCAAAACTCAATAACGTTTTTGCTTTTAACTCGTAGACGAAACAGTTGCCAAATAGGTCCACTAAATACGTATTTCGCAAGAGCAAGGCGATAGCAAAAGTCATTGAATTTATGCTTTTGTATACAGGGTGCAAAACAAGTAAAAATTATATAACAGAATGTATTGCCTCTATATACGCAGTGCGAATATCTTTCTATGAATAAATATTGAAAGAATGTACATTCTAGTTTACATTATGGTTGGTACGTGATCTTTATTTGCCATTTTGATACGGATATTTGGCCATTTCTCCTATCCTTATGCAGTTAGGAAAGATAAGTTTTCGGGGGCATATCACTACGTCATACACCTCTCTTAATTTTAGCAGTATACTCGGATTTAATTTACTGCTATATGTACAGTCAATAGACAATAGGTATCTTACTTACAGGATAAAGGTAAAACATTAAGATCTTAAGTTACTGTGATGAGTCACACCGGCGCTAGACCACCAAACAGTGACCATCACTTTTCTAGGGGTAAGTTTTCGTTTAGGGCATGGTTTAGGTGCTGAACCAGGATCCAACCAACTTGCTGAGCGCTTGCGGTTATCAAACAGAATCCATTTTTCATCACAGGTAACAATGCGGTTCAAAATTCCTTCATTTGTGCGTCTGTTGAGCAGTGCAAG
>MU159399.1:0-22897 GCA_015888305.1 Antheraea pernyi | reverse complement strand
TCGAAGTAATCACCCATGCAATCAATGCATCTTTGCCAACAACTTGACAATTGGACGCAAATGGACCATATTGTTTTGACGATAACGTCGGAAGCTGCTGCTAATTCAGCCGTAGATTGTGTCTCATCAGCTTCCAGTATCGCTTTTTAATTCGTCATTGTCGATCAAAGTCTTCGGACGACCGCGAGGTTCATTTTTCAGGTCGAAATTCCCAGAACGGAAGCGAGCAAACCAATAACAGGTGGTGCGTTGGTTTGTAGCGTTAGCTCCGTAAACGTCGTTGATGTTGCGTGCCGCTTGTGCCGCGTTGCTGCCACGACGATACTCATATTCCATAATTACTTGAATTTTTAACGTATCCATGATGACAAAAAGATTAAAATGCGATGAAAATGTAACACTAACAAATGACTGCTTTTGGAAAAAGAATTCCATGTTTTTAAAATAAAATAAATTTGAAATTAGAATTCTTAGCCAAACAAAAATTATTTTGATTTGAAATGGCCAGTACTCCAGAACGGCAATTTCATAGGTATTATTAAGAGGATTTTTTTATACCACTTATTTATCACCCTGCCACGCGTTGCTGTGGCTCAGTTATTATATCATTACATATTGATAAGAATTCATAATTGTTGCTAATAATTTGACCAATGAACATAACGAACTAACACGCAACGAAAGCTCTCAAAAGGAAAAAAACCCCCGATCTTGAAACATTCTCCATTAGTGTTCCGCTCCTATTGGTTTTAGCGTGATGATATATAGCCTAGCTTTCCTCGATAATTGAGCTCTCTAACACTGAACGAATTTTGATCAGTAGTTTCTGAGATTACCCCCTACAACCTCACAAACTCACAAACTTTACCTCTTTACAATATTAGTATAGACTAAAGTTTGTTTGTGCCTACTACACAAAAGAAAAAAAAGCGGTTGAGGAACAGATATGTAATTAATGATTTTGATTCTGCCTATTTATATATACATAGATTATAACTATAATTCTTTTATATATACTGCTAACGGTAATACGTTTTCGATCAGTGGCGTCTAATGCTCAGCCCGACGTAATTAATCATTTCACGAAAGTATTAACGGACGATGTGATAAATGACTGTGTCAAATTAACAAATCTTTCGCTACTTTAGCGTACATTAATCTAAGTTTTTTCGAGAGTTCATCATGACTTTTGTATAAGAGAATTTATCAATTTTCGAAATTTCGTTTAAAATATAAATGCAGATCTTATTTTTTATTTTAAGATATTGATGTTAATTAAGACTTTTGAAATATGGTAAGTCAGTTTAAGTTATCGAGGGGTGATTATTCAACAAACTTTGGTCGATTTGGACTATATTATCGGATTACTATGTAGACAAATGTACATCGCAAAAAGTATACACGTTTCGTTACAGTATGAATTTGGTTAGAATAAACTCGTAACAGCTACATTTTGATGAGTGTATAACGTATATGTTATATATCTAATTTAACTGTATAGAATATACATATTATCTAATATATAAAAAAAATCTCGTGTCACAGTTTTTGTGTTCGTACTCCTCCGAAACGTCTCGACCGATTTCAATGAAATTTTTTATATATATTTGGTAGGTATGAGAATAGGTCCTAAAGTATATATCACAACGCTAGCTTTTTATCGCATTGTTTTTAAATTGTTATCATAAAATACCTATAACGCCAATTTTTACCCTCCTACCCCACCCTCCCTTTTTTTATCGCGATTTTAGTATTTTTGCAAGAACTATATCCAAACAATTCAGCGGTCATTTGTATTTAAAACAAAATGTAATTATTTATGTTGCTGAATAACAGATGGCGCTAGGTCGCCTCATCAAAATATCTTGTGCGTTGAATGAATGACTGAGTCGCTGAATTGTTTTATTTCATAGTTGGAAACGGTGGGTATCGCTGCAATCGGGTTCTAGGTATTTTTAAGATTTTTCCAGTTTTGAAATACAATTGGAACCGGTAGTAACATATACCACGCAGACGAAGTTGCGTGTGTCAGCTAGTATATAATGAAAATACAGTTCCATTAAACCTCATTTACATCAAAACTACTTAAAGTATTGATATAGGATTGAGATCATTCGAAGCGGAATTTTTTGCATATGATTTTAGGTTTTGATTGACGCTTTGCCATATTTTAATGCTTAAGGAAACGGACGGGAATCAGTTAGTATGTTATAAGAAAATTGTACATTTTGCATATCCGTATATAAGCATATTCGAAAACTAATAATCGGAGTGTAAAGGAGTCATTAAAATCGATTTTTATTCGTCTATTAGATCCTTTATCACTCGAATACTACTGAAGCAAAGTGAATATAATTTTCAGATTAATAGAACTGTATGCCAGGAGTAATCTAGGCTATATACAGCGCTTAAGCATTAAAATAGTAAATAAACAAATTCAGCTCACTTATAATCGAGATAAGACACGTTTTTAGACACGACATTAAAAGCAATTTTACTTCAAGTGATTAGTATAAACAATATCTTTTGTACTAATATATATTTGCGAAGAAGATCCCGTATAATATGAATTTTGTTATTGTATGGTATTAACATGATAAAATTAATTAATTTATTAATAGTAGATTGTCTTTTGTTTATGTGGAAGTGTTCCTATTACTACTTACTTATTCCCTCTTAGCTTCTGCCCGCGACTTCGTCCGCGTGGAATAGTTACTTTGGGCTAACGCTGACAAGCAGCGGAATCTCTCAAAAGGAAGAAAATTCCCGATTTTGAAACATTCTTCATTGTTGCTCCGCTCCTATTGGTCTTAGCTTGATGATATATAGCCTATATGCTTCCTCGATAAATGACTTATCTAACACTGAAAGAATTTTTCAAATCGGACTAGTAGTACGTAAAATTTAGCACATTCAACCAAACAAACAAATCCTTCAGATTTATAATATTGGTGGTATAGATTTATTACTCTTCTCCAGTACTGAAATCGTGGCGTCATTAAAATTGCAATAACTTTTGATAGAGTGGACCGATTTTAATGAAACAAAGACTAAGTTATTCTCGAGGATATGATTTTCTTGGTGATGTTTTCTTTATCGTGAACCGAGCACTTTAGCAGTGATGCGTGTTCATACAAATTGTAGTCCGGTGAAGCAGTTGGTTGGTCAATAGCGTAGATAGTTCGAAAAAAAAAGTGTTCATACAAAATACAGACAGACATTTCTAAAAAAGATTGAAATGTATTTTATAACTTATTAAAAAACACACCTGCAACAATTTTTGAAGTTATACTCCTTTTCGCGCATTAGGGAAAAATGATGAGAGTAAATTTTTACAATGCACGCGCACACCGTTACGAAAAACCGATCTCCTGTAGTTAGCTATAGTCAACATTTTGTTTCTTTGTATATGTTGTTTGTATTTCTTTGTATTAAAACTTTCAATGTATTAAATACCATTTTTCTATTGTTAGTTCGGTTTTTTCTACAAACGTAGAATAAGGCGAAAAATAAAATTTTTGGAAAGATTTTTATCTTGTTACTCCAAAGAAGTATAACTTCTAACGCGTGTACATAAGTACACACACACTTTTTTCCACGAAAATCGAAAAAGTACAGACACGTTACATTTACCTTCTTTTTATATGTATAGAAGAAGAAGATAGATAGGAAAGCGTTCCAACGATTCTAAGTCAGTTGCGTTAAATTTTATACTCACTACTAGCTCCTATGGTAAAGCGTTATTTAGTCTTCTATAGTCTGAAAAGTCTCCCCTACGTCTTAGTATGTATCGTTATAACATATTTAGCCGTTTTTCACTTCACTTTTATTTACCTGTATAGATCTATAATACGTGCCTATGATATTTATCATAAATAAATATCCGCATACAATTGTGTACTATATTGTAATTTTCATACGTTATAACCAAATATATATAGTAAACATTACTAGTTCAATCACAAAGCGATTTGTTCCCGTACTTAACAACTCCAATAATGCTGATAAAAATCGTGAATACCGCATATTTGTTGTCCATTTGACGCACACAAAATATTATGTTTAGATAAAAAATACACACATGGATTATTCGATCTCTCAGTTGTAAATTATATTAGCTGAGTATAAACACAATGAAGTCAGGAATGCTCGGCGGAAATTAGTTGGGAAATCGTATTCTCGAAGTTGCGACGGAGAGGGGTTGTCATGACTATGTTTGCTTTTATAGGCGGTCTCGGTAGTTTGACGGAACTCGAACATCTTGAACAAACCACCCTCTTTCTATTTATAGAATAAGTGCTTTTAGAAATGCTCTGTCGACGGAATTCTCCAAATAAAGTTCTGACACCGCCAGTAGTTTTTCAGTATGAACTTCGAGTATTTGGCGTTTGTGAGACGAAAGATGTTAGGTTAGTTTGTCTATGATTATATAATAACTAGCGACCACACGTGAGTTTGTCCGTGTTATATTGCAATGTAAAAGTTAACAGCAATATAATATAGCCCGGCGTCATCTAGTGGCGAGTTATAGTTTTAGCTTAAAATCTTCAAAAAGCACTTAAGTGTGGCTATTTTCACAGTATAATACATATTTGGATGAATATAATTTATTGTGCCATTATCATACAATATGAGAAGAAAGAATGCGAACCTCTATGCGTAATTTTTCTTAAATAGTTCTAGGTTATTTTTTTTTTGTTTTTTTTTTTTTCTCGAACTGACTACGCTATTGACCCTGCAGGGTTTTTACAGCTTCTTTATTTTTGGGTTTCGACTGACCCTTTGTCATTTTTTTTAACGCACAACGAAGAGGACGAGTATCAGCTAGTCTCTTATATATTTATATCTCAGTAAATATTAAAAGTCACACATCTCATATGAAGTGGGTTTATATTATAGTTATTTATGCAAATATAGTTAAAAGCATCGTCTAGATCTTGTAGTGTCAAATCGTTTATTGAAGTGGTATGTGTGGTTTATCCCAATATGTTAATGGTAAAGAAACCAATACAACACTAGTTTGAAAATAATGTTACATAACGAAATATTCAACATATGAATTATAAGCAAAACACAAAATTAATCGCGTGCCATGGCAACGCCAAGTGCCAATTAGCGTCAGACGCTTTGAAATTATCCACGTACGTGACTTCCTACTTCTTTTTACTTTGTTGAATTAGTACAACGCTTCTTGTTTAAGAATTAAATTAAACTCACTCAAGGTAAACCATAGAAACTGCTGAAATAATTACTGTATAATGATTAATTACCGAATAATGATTTAGTGCAAGCTAACGTACCGAATCTGAAATAATATTTTTGTATGCATTTAGTATTTTATTTATTTATTTACACATTATGCCTTAAATACGCAATGGCGGACTTAATGTCGAAGGCATTCTCTGCCAGTCAACCATTAGGTAAAAAAAAGGTGATGCAGAGATAAAAGTCGGTATCTATTATTATGAAAGATAAGTCTATTATACAAAGTTAATTTTCAATAATAACATAATAGATTAGACACTAGTGGCCAGCTGTGACTTCGTCTGGACTTTCTGGACACAAAATAGTTGCCTATCAGAATTTCAAATTTCATTTGGAAAAAAAAGATAACCGTTTAATAAACAGAGGAGAAAGATGTACTTAACTATTTTGTTTCTGCATATTTATATATAGAAGACTAGCTGACCCGTGCCCACTTCATTGGGCGGTAATAGGCATTATCAAGCTACTTTTTTCTAGAACTCAATCATATATCTCTCATCGTTAAGGCAGCGTTCGTAAGAAACGTTTTCGTTCGACCATTTTTTCTCCGACTCCCCAGATATTACCCCCTACAACCTCACAAACTTTACCTCTTTATAATATTAGTATAGATAATATAATTAGTTAATAGCTTCTGCCCACGACTTCGTACGCGTGGAATAGTTATTTTGGGCTAAGACGCAGCGGAAGCTCTCAAAAGGAAAAAATACCCCGATTTTGCAACATTCTTCATTGCTGCTTCGCTCCTATGTGTCTTCGCGTGATAAATGGGCTACATAACACTGAATTTTCCAAATAGGACCAGTAGTTCCTGAAATTTTGACCCCCTACAACATCACAAACTCACAAACTTTACCTCTTTATAATATTAAGTATAGACAATAATTGTTTCTTTTGTTACAGGTGAAGGATATCTGCAACGAGCTTGAAGTTAGGGTGCTTTGTCACAAAATTCTACAAAACGTATCGATTCTACTCGACGCGGATCGGGGATCGCTCTTCCTAGTTCAAGGGGAGCGGGCGTCGTCACCTCATCCACAAAATGGCAGGTCTGTAATAGTATTATTGTTTCTGATCTGACAATTATAAAATGACTGAAATGATGGCAGATACTGTGTAATTTCTTAGAAGCTGGTACACCGACTGGTCCCAAAATATGACAAACGAAAACAGAGTTACTGTGATTGGTTGTTTGGTGTATGTAGTTAGGAATCCAGCCGGGTACGGATACCCCCCGAAAACTGGATCTACACTATTATGGGTATTTAATTGAAGAAGGCGTTACTCTGCGTAGTCCGGTGAAGTTGTTAAGGCCTTGCTAGGCCAATAGCGTAGTCAGTTCGAGAGAAAAAAACGTTACTTTGCGGAAATCCATCATTAAATGTTATAGGGGAGGTTATTTTGCACTTTCGTCTGGAATTGATTGGCCGCTACCACGTATCGCTTCAACAAAAAAAGTTTGATTTTATTTACGCAAGTTGGACCTGAAAAATTATATCTTGAACTAGTAATAGAAAGAGTAATAATTAAAGCAAACAGAAAGAACTAAAAACACAAACGAATATTAGAAGAACAAGTATTAAAAAATATTATGGGTATAACACCATGTGTGGTAATTAAAAATAGAATCAGACCGCAACGCCAACTATCAGGTCCAATAGTGAATCTAAACCATTCTTGAATCCAAATGAACACACACAACAAAAAAATCAAAATCGGTCCAGCCGTTTTGGAGGAATTCGGTCAACTTACACATGTACAGAAAAGTTATATATATTAAGAAGGATTATATATTATTTTTAACACGCTTTTATTAGCTTCATCTGTATGTATGTATGTAACCGACCCTTTTGAGCTCGATTTTGTCCTACTTTGAACGATCAGATTTAATTCAAACTTTGCACACCTGTCAAAGGTCGATGACAATGCAATAATATGAAAAAAAAAGTTAAAAACTGAAAA
Source organism: Antheraea pernyi (assembly GCA_015888305.1). Classification (NCBI taxonomy): domain Eukaryota; kingdom Metazoa; phylum Arthropoda; class Insecta; order Lepidoptera; family Saturniidae; genus Antheraea; species Antheraea pernyi. Next base: position 15,670 of record MU159399.1, on the reverse strand, counting down.
AAAAAATTAACTAACGAATTAAAAATTTTAAATGTTTTCATGCGATTAATTTTGCTAAAACATCCCCCCAGGCGACTCTGTAACTTAACAGGTCCTGTACCGCTTAACTAAACGTTACAATTAAAAATAAATAATAGTTAAAAAAAACTAAAAAAACACGCTTTCATAAAAAATCCAACTAAAAAACAGAAAATAAAATTTAATCAATAAATAAATTTAATAATTTAATAAAATACTGATATCTGGAGGTGCTGATATTAACATGTGTCACTGTTAATATCAGCACCTTCAGATATTTCCGGATTTTTTTATGAAAGCGTGTTTTTTTAGTTTTTTTTAACTATTATTTATTTTTAGTTGTAACGTTTGGTTAAGCGGTACAGGACCTGTTATGTTACAGAGTCGCCTGGTGGGATGTTTTAGCAAAATTAATCGCATGAAAACATTTAAAACTCCTTCACAAACGTTTCAAATGGTTTTAAACCTTATCAATATTGTATATAAGTAATTTAATAGTTATATATTTGTATATTGTATACTAGTGATCGTCCAGTGGTTGAAATTCGACCATAATTTATTAATTTTTGAAGTTTCAATATTAAGAGGAAAAACACGAACTATTTCCAATTTTCTTATTGATAACACTACAACACTAAATTTTGTCAATATTTACTAAACAAACAAAAATATAAAGAAAATCGGATGAGAATTATAAGAGAAGGATGCACTTAATTATTTTGTCTCTCACTATTTTTATATGCAAGTGGTCGTCCAGTGGTCGAAATTTGACCATAAGAAAAAAGGGACTTTACAAAACTTTTACTGATAACACTAAACCTCTTCTTCAATGGCTAGATCACAAAAAAAGAATAAAGAAAATCGGCTGAGAAACAGAGGTGGGAGATGTTCTTATCCGTTTCCTCTTTGCGTATTTATGTATAGAAGAAATATATAGATAATGTGCGAAATAATCTAAATAAAATATATATAATTAAGTAATACGTTCGTTCTATGGTTATATAAGATACTTGGAAAATTAAAACCGAGAGGAGCATTATCCAATAAAAGTGTAAATCGAAATGAAATGGATTTGCACTTGAATGCAAGCCGGATGGCTTGTAATCAGTATTTATTACTTCGAGAACAAGTTTGTACCATTAAAATGCACAGCCTTCGTGGTGTGAAATTCAAAGCTGCATTTTTTTTATATACCTTTTGTTGTTGATTCCATTCTGTTACGTAAATGATGGTTGAAAATAAAATTCATATACATTAAACTTGTGTATATCGAATTTTAACAAAGGTTGTATATTTTGGGTTTACGATATATATTTCTTTACATTGAAAATAGTACTTGTCATATATATATTGGGCTATTATGTAGCAGCTAGTATTAATATAAAAATAGGAATCACTTACAAGGGATTTATTGTGAAATATTTAAAAAAAAAAACAATTCTAATTTGAAGAAATATTAAGAACATAGACTGTGACGAACCAAATAATATTAGGATAATATTCAAGTTAGCATTGGTGAACGGTCTATACGAATTATAATCAACGAAAAAAAGAATCCGTTCCACTTTTATTCCTTTTGTATTTTATCCAATCAGTATATAATTTTAATATTTTCAATGCGGATGTCCAAAATATTCAAATGTATTATTTTTTTCCAAAATGTCTCGTAAATAATATGATAAAATATCTGTATACATATTCATTTTTGTTAATTTTGCTGTTTTTGATATTTGTAATTCCAATTATGTTTTAAGCATCAGATGATATATTCCATTGTACCTTACCTAAGTATTTATGCATATGTTTAATTGATATACAAAAATCCAAGATCCGCACTTAACGTCTCACAGCCGGCACATAAAAATGAGTGCAAAACCTTTGATTATGCACTCATTTCAAATAGTATCGCGTCGCTTGCATCCTGGTAAAAACAACTTTATCATTCAGATAAGGTTGAAATTGCAAAATCATAAGTTAATCGCTTAATTATAACCACGTATGTATTTTGGGGAGGTTCTGCGGCCGGTTTTGAGCGCTAATTTTATTCGAGACTGTATTATAATAATAAATAAAAATAAATATATTAATTAGTAGGCACGTGAAGTATAACCTTTGTAGCCCTTTTTACATTACGCGTATGGAGATTTGGCGTAATTCAAATTCATATGGTAGAAAAATAAAATGCATGTACACTGAATGGTCAAATACGTAGTAGTCTGTGGTTAAGCAGTCGCCCTGAGTAGAAGCGATCAATAAAGAAGCAGGGTATTTCATATGTGTCTATTTTTAAAATATTTGAATTTTTAAAATGAACCGAAAATTTATGAATTTGTAGATGTTCGCTGTTGATGTAATAGAATAAAATTAAAATATATAACTATATAATGTAAAGATTATATGTAACATAATTTCAATAATGGCCGGACCACAAAATTAAACCCACGTGAAGTATCAGTGTTTGCATTGTTGCGTTTTGTTCGGTCAATGATAGCGCCGGAGGCCCACCTCCCTTCTCGTCTCCTCTCCCCCTCACTGCCTTTCCCCCAAACACAGGCTAGCTATGCACTTTCGACTCCCCTGGTGTTGTTGGTGTCTTTGGACGGTGGTGATCACTTAACATTAGGGGACCCACAAGTTCGTTTGCCAATAATGACATAAAAAAAATTATTGCGGTCGAATTTCGTTCAACAACAGTTAATTATAAATAACTTTATTATTTTATGTATAGATCATAAACGTACTACAAAACCCTTACAATAGTAATAAGGGCCTGTAATAACTGCATAGTTAGGAAAATTCCTTTTTGTAAAAGTGGCAAGAGCCTTACTATATTGCTAGCAATTATGTTATGCTTTAGTTATTTTAAACGCCTTTAAACTCTCCGAAGAACACGTTCACATACAGATATACGTTTGTTTCGTTCATCCCATTCATTCGAAGTTTAACATCCTCTTATTGAAATTTATATAAGAAACCGGGTGTAATTCACTTACAGCCCCCATAGGTTGTCAACGACCTCCAGTTATTGAACCGATGCAAAGAGGAGTATTGCCAGTGTCGCTGTCCGTTCAGCGCAATGTGTAGACGTTGTAAAATTTATACAGCCGTTTTATATGCACAGTTTCAAGATTATATTGAAGCAAGCGAATAGTAGGGGGTTCAACGACAGTCAAAATGTCAATGTTGTGAATGTGTCTTTAGGGTAGACAAATTATTAGATTATAAAAACAAATATACTTTTTATTAAAAGACGGGTAACCACGTTAAGAGATGCAATATTAGTCGTTAGTGGGTTTTTGAGATACACTATATACATCCTAAGAGAGTCACTTGCGTTATAATACGCGAATATGTATTTCGCAAGCCGGCATGACAACGGCGACCGGCGATAGATAGTTTCTCTCTCGGTGGTCACCATTGTTTTTGGATTGTACTGTGCTTCATCATTATCATAATAGGCCTTTTCATGTAACAGATGATTTAAGTAACATTCTGGCGGCACTTTCGTAAATGGCTGACAAGACCGATCCGGGAACGAATCGCTCGGCCCCAAATTCGGCAAGTATGTCCATCTGTACCCCCAGGTGGACGGGGGAAGGAGGCCTGCTCGTGACGCTTCATGCGTTTTTCTTCCATTTGCCGAAACCAGGTCTTGTCGTGCTTTGATTGGCCTTCATGAATTAGGCGACACCATTTAGCCCGGTCCAAAGCTAGCTCCTCCCATTGGCTGCTTACCATCAGGCGTAGTGAAGTCATTTTGCCGTGCTAATATAAAAAAAAAAACTTTTTTCGCGACGTCATTCATCTTACTTTAGCTATTACTTGGCTGGACATCAAATGTACATAGGTCACGTGTTATTCTTGGCCATAAGTTATCTATATTTAACGTTTTGTTGTGCTTTGATACACCTGTAGATCTGTCATCCAATATTAAGCATTCGTTGATATTTGAGCGACGTATTACGCATCTACGATACTAATATTTGATAATAAAAAAAAGATTATTTAATTATAAATGCATACAGTAATGAAACGTCGGCTTAATTGTAGAATATAACTAAATATGGAACTATGTTTATTTTTTCTCTAACATATCAAAAAGATCCTGAAATAAGCTAATATATTTGACTTAAAAAGGTATTAATAAGAACTATTCCAACATCTTTACGCTTAATATTGTTTGCTTTTGATCTTCAGTCAAGCTTAAACCACAGGATGGATTTTAAGTCAATTACATCCTGGAATAAGACATACATATTTTAAGAATTATGTATGACTAAAGTTAAATATACGTTCGGTGAAGAACATAACATTTATGTGGAAAATGTTACATTCCTTAATGTTCGAAGGAGTAATTTTAGTACATGTAACATTGTTTCAACCAGCCTTGTAAAAGTCATAAGAAGTTGAACAATCGAAATATCTGTTACATTGTTTTAAACATGCAACAACGTATTATATGACAAAATGCAATTTAAAACGATTTTGTCTGGTTGGCCGTACTTATAAGGGAATTATTATATGCATATAGAATTTATTACATTTATAGAAAACGTTATCCCGCCATGATAATTGATGACATGATGAAAAAGCATACAGACAAACAGACGTGGCAGAGGACTTTGTTTTATAATATGTAGTGATTAAATTATTTTTCTTGATTTTATACGACACTAGCGGGCACGGCAGACGTTGTCCCGCCCTAATTATAAAAAAAACCTGGACAAATTATTATATACCAAAACGTTCCTCGTGAATCAGATCCGCTCAGTAGTTTTTGAGTTTATCGCGAACAGACAGACAGACGCGGTATAGGACTTTGTTTTATACTATGTAATGAGATTAATCAAGACTATTTACAGCATTATGGGGTTATAGAAAAATTCAATATAAATTTTATTATTCAAGCTAAAAATACTCATAAATAAATGGTCAGGGAAAGCTATGTTGATCCGTGCACTTTTTAATATGTCCAAGTTGAATGCATTCTAGCAGTATTAGTACGATCCGTCTGCAAAGCCAATGTAAATAAAAAGAATGATAAAGTAGTGAATATTGTGTTCCTGCACACTCATATAGGTCAAACAGCGACGTAAAATTCGTATGAGAAAGCTCGTTTAAACTCCAAGCAGTACTTTGTATTCTGCTGCGAACGGCGAGTCAAGGATAATTTTGGAATTTATTAATGCTATGTTTATTTTAACTATGTTCAACAAATTTTATTCTACGTTATGTTACGCTTGAAGTGGATTATTTTAGCAAGAATGTACTATTTATTTTATTATACATTTTGTTATATATAAGACTTTATATTTTAACGACTCTTTCTCTGTATATCTCTAGTCCTTCTTCCTCATTTCATTTATTTATTATAGAGTTTTTGAGAAATAATGATATTTGAAATAATTTCACTAATTAATTATAATTTTGCTAGTAATTCGGCTAGCTAACATAATATAATAATAGTAATATAGTTATAATTACCATTCTAACATTCTCTGTAAAATTGTATATGTATATACCTATATCCATGTAAATTAATAAATTAATAATAAAATCTATTCCATCACGGACTATTTTATCGATCTTTTTACGATATATAATTTCGCAGTAAATTAATTTGATCTATCTCGTAAGCTGTAGCCAGCGTTTAAGATTTAAGCGCACAAAAATATGTTTGATATGACGTCACATTACAAATCTATAAAATGGCGAGAAAAACTGGAGAATGTTGGTTTGACAATCAGTAGACTAAAAACTGAACATATGTTTTGCGACTTCGGTGGTCCATCCAGTTTTTCACCTATAGCTTTAAATGGTATATCCTTACTAATCTGCTCCGATTTCCGGTATCTCGGTTCTCTGATCCAAAACGATGGTTGCATAGACAAGGACGTGAGGAATAGGATAAATGCAGGGTTTATGAAATGACAAAAGGTGTTTGGTGTAACTTGTGACTGACAAATGCCCTTGAAACTCAAGGGGAAGGTGTATAAAACTACTATAAGACCAGTCATGTTGTACGCATTAAATAAAAGCTGGTATTGCATGGAAAGCATATATTTATTTTAAATTAATAAGGTACTCAAGACAATTTCGACCACTGCCAACATAAAAATAGTTAAAAAATTCAACGTCGTTCATTTTTATCAATTTTAACAAGTTACTTAATGCTTTTTATTTGCTACTAGCTGACCCGTGCAACTTCGTCTGCATCAAATCGGTTATCCCCGGTTCCAATTATATTATTAAATGCGAAAAGTTTTAATAAACCTAAAACCCGATTGCAGCCACACCTACCGTTTCCAATTGTAAATCCAAACTATGAAGGGACTCACTCAAACATATGTTTGGGTATATACCCAGATGGTATGTGAGAAATCTTTTAATATAAGGCTACAGCCCGTTCGTAGTATCATCTACCGGGTTCAATTAAAATAAAAACTAACCTGCATATATTGGCGGCAATGTAAAAAAGTAAAGAATATAAGCACATTTTTAACAAAAAATTTATATGATTTTAATTACATTAAATGAAGAAATATTTGTAACTTAAATTATGAAATAACATGGAAAAGATTTTCCTTTATACGCATCGCGATAAGAGAGAAGACATTACCCATTAGGTATACCGATTTAAATGTTTTAGTAAATGTGTTTGAAAAATAATATTAATCTAGTTTACAATCGTTTACGAATAGAACTGTATTTCCTGTTCCAGTAGGAGATAATTTTATATTTTAAAGTTTCAAATTAGTTCTACAATAACTTGTAAAATAAATATATTTGTAAGTATGTATTTAGAAATACATTATCTCAAACGTGATGGAGTATCATAAATGACGAGTAAAATCAGTTTCGCCCTTCGGCATGGAAAATTCCATTGAAAAATTGAAGTCAAGATAAAGAAAAAGTGAATATAGAATGTGTCTGGAAAGGTAGAGAATATTATATGAGTGCTTTTATGTTTTGTACATACGTGTAGAAATATAAGGAAAATATGCACCAAATGTAGAGCGACCATAAGTAATAGATATCGGGGATATAGAGTGTTAATTATTACAGGAGACGGACTTGAATGAAATAATTGTGGAAAACTTGTAATGGAATTGTTTAATGTATTTGCGTGTTAATATACATTTTATGTACCAAGGTTATAAAATCATAAAGTAGAAGACATTTTTAATCAGTTGTGTTTCTACAATAAATAGAAAAACTTAATGTATCCTGCAGTTGTAGTTAGTTCGTTAGTTTCGTAGCTCTGTTCTCCTTTATGTGAAAGGAGTATCGTTAACATGAGAAAAAAATTATACAATTGTCACTTGTAAAAAATAATTTAAACAGTATTTTTATCAAACTAGTTTTATATTTACTTTTGATCTAATGAAACGAGCTGATTATAGTCTAAATTTTATTAAACATGAATAGGGGCGAACACACGTAAATACTTGTGATTTTAGTCCGAAGTTTTAACCTGCTTATATACATTTCATGTACCAAGGTTATAAAATCGTTAAGTAGAAGACATTTTTAAGCACCAGTTGTGTTTTTACAATAATTAGAAAAACTTAATGTATTCTGTAAAGTGTAATTGGGTCGTTAGTTTCGTAGCTCTGTTTTTTTTGTTTCAAAACTACGTTTACTTACAATACAGTAATTCGTTTTACAGTAAAGGGTATTATGTATTAAATACCTCATGAAACGTTTACACCTATATGTCGATAATCAACTCCCGTCCTTCATCCCGTTATAACCTTTTTTAGAATCTTTCTCAACGTAAACTTTTTCCCATATTAATCAATCTATAGAATATATATACGTTCTCTGATATATAAAGTATGTAGACGTTTGTACTTTTAGTTCTAACTTCATTACATAGTATAAAAAGTCTCCTATCGCGTCTGTCTGTCTGTCTGTTCGCGATAAACTCGAAAACTACTGAACGGATTTTCAAGCGTACCTCATGAAACGTTTACACCTATATGTCGATAATCAACTCCCGTCCTTCATCCCGTTATAACCTTTTTTAGAATCTTTCTCAACGTAATCACAACGTAAACTTTTTCACATATTAATCAATGTATAGAATATATATACGTTCTCTGATATACAAAGTATGTAGACGTTTGTACTTTTAGTTCTAACTTCATTACATAGTATAAAATAAAGTCTCCTATCGCGTCTGTCTGTCTGTCTGTTCCCGATAAACTCGAAAACTACTGAACGGATTTTCAAGCGGTTTTCACCAGTGGATAAAACGATTCATGAGGAACGTCTTGGTATATAATTTGTCATGGATTTTTTTTTATAATTAGGGCGGGACAACGTCTGCCCGGTCCGCTAGATGTTAAACAAATAGAGTGGATTATCTAATTATGTCTCATCAACCAAAAGTATCCGTCAATTTAATAATGTGTGGTGACCCTACTACCTTCCGCAGAAAAGCTTATTTCGTTTCACATACACCATATGCGTAAATGTGAACGTGAGCATAAAAACGAAAGTTCATTTGCGAAATGTTTTTAGCTTTTACGATAATTTCAATTTTTAACGACTGGGTAATTTAGACGAGTACGTTTTATTCCAGAACGTTTTTAACGAACACCTTTTATTATATGTTCATCTTGTGTGGCCGTTTGCTTTTAATTTATTTATTATAAATAACTATTTTTAACCCTTTCATAAGCCAATTATAGGTCTTTCTATTTAAAACTAGCTATACCCGCAGCTCCACACGCGTTTTTTTTAAATTGTATTACAAAAGTATAAAATTGTGAGACTATGTACAATTATAGAAATGCTCTTTAAAAATAATTGTAAGTACGATACGCACGCAACTTACTTTTTCTTTTTTTTTTTTTTATAGTAGCACGGCAAAGTGACTGCACTATGCCTGATGGTAAGCATAGTACAATCCAAAAACAATGGCGACCAACGAGTACATACTGTCCATCGCCGGTCGCCGCTGTCATGCCGGCCTGCGAAAAGCTGGATATGCACAGGCTGATCCCGAAACGCGACCCGCAAAAGCGAATCACTATGACGGGCTTTTTCGCCATATACATGGTGGTTGCGACCCAGTCCGGCTGTAAAACCCTACCACCCCGCTTTCGTTAAGTGATCACCACAGTCCATAAACACTTGCAACACCAGGAGAGTCGCAAATGTGTTGCTATCCTGTGTTTGGGGGAGAAGTGGTGGGTATCCGGCGCTCTCACTGACCGAACGAAACGCAACAATACAAGCATTGTTACTTCACGTCGGTGTTTCTATGGGTCGAGTGGTACCCCGGGCGAGCCGACCCATTGATGCTGAAACCAGTAATAGCTTCAGGGTGGGTTTGCCACTTATCAAAATTGACTTCTTATATTCTTAGAAAGCCACATAAAATTATTAATTTACTATCTATATAATCATATACATTAATACGTGAAGCCTAAACTTTGTATCCCTTTTTAACGGAATTGGGCGAACGGATGAACGTGAAATTTGGCATAGTTAAAGTTTATATGGAGGTTTAATTTATTTTCCTTTTTTTTTGTTTTAATGCTATGAAACACTTTTTCTTATTTTGTACATATTGTGTTCACCCTTAGCCGGGTTCATGTCAATTTTTGTTCATCGAACTCGGTTTTGTGGACCTTAAATTATGAGCTTAAAAATAAAAACAAGTCAATGCATAAAAATGCCAATAGTTATACGGAAATTAAAATAGATACGTGAAGTAAACAGAAAATCTCAAGGAAAATGTGTAATAAATCGCATCTTATTGTAATAAACGATTAGTAAATTATAGCATCTGAGCAGCATAGTAGAATTTAAAAAATCAATGAACTATGGTCGAATGTCGACCTCTGGGCGCCCACTAGTTAGAATAAATATATAAATTAACGAAGACAGAAGACTTCATTACCATCTTTTTTTTGTCAACTGATTTTCTTCTTTTTATGTTGTTTAAAAACTGCTGTCATGTAAAAAAATGTGGAGACAGTTTTGCCCTACTTTCGAACACGCACATATTTTAATTTCGTTATTCAAAAATAATAAAGTAATGTTACAATTGAAAATATTGATGAGTTTGTTTAATGTGAAATTATTAACAGGCAAGAAGATTTACTTATAAATTAATTTAACCTACATTGACATTTCAAATTCAAGTTTATATGTATAAACATTTCATTAATTTATTTTGGGACAATTTCTAATAATTATTATGGTCGGATATCGGTAAGAGGGCGATCGAAAGATGTAAAGTTTATTTGTGGGAAGTAATCTCTGGAACTCCTGAATTAATTTACAAAATTCTTTCTGTAACAGGCACAAGCTATATCATCTCTGAGTACCATAGGCTGTATTTTATTCCTATTAATTTCTATATTTTCATCAGCGCATACGAAGTTGCTAAAGAGGTATACAAATTTCTTTCATTGTTTTCAATCGGTTAATGGTTATTAATGCGAAGATACTATCCTTATATCCGATAAGTTCCTTGGCCTTCCATTTTTCTCGACAGAATGGTTAATTTCTGCATTGGATATATTTGGGTATAATTTTAGGTTACAATTAGGAAGTATCTGACGTTTATTACAATTGAATCGGCAGATTTGTAGGATGAGCCATTTGATACAGCAATATAAAAGTTACTGCCATTGTTCGAGTCTTTTAAAATACTCTCAGGGCCATAAAAGTAAGGAGAACATATTTGTTTGTACAATTTATCTCCTGAAAAGCCAATTATTTCGTTACCTCAACCTTTGTATATTTAAAATAAAACAAAATAAACTTTTAATTTGCCATTAGCAAGAACTAACATAGGCAAATATGTTCCTTTGTAACGCATGCTTTATCTTTGTAATAGTTTACGTTTCAAATTTGACATATTCTTTTGTGTTTCTGTGGCCTCCAAGTAGAAAGGAAGGTTATATGTTTAATTTATTTTCCTTTTTTTTTGTTTTAATGCTATGAACCACTTTTTCTTATTTTGTACATATTGTGTTCAACCTTAACCGGGTTCATGTGAATTTTTGTTCATCGAACTCGGTTTTGTGGACCTTAAATAAATAATGAGATTAAAAATAAAAACAAGCCAATGCATAACAATGCCAATAGTTATACGGAAATCAAAATAGATACGTGAAGTAAACAGAAAATCTCAAGGAAAATGTGTAATAAATAGCATCTTATTGTCAGATAATCTACTAAGGAAAACAAAACTCCTTTTCCATAATGACATAGAGCACGCGGTCATTCCCCTTTGTTAACAGACCGTGGCGAAGGGAATAAAATCACGAGTGTCTACAGCTGTCTATACGATGTATAGAGGAGAACTTTCTCGAAGTTTCCGCCTTGTACAGCCATAAACCATTATCTAGATTCGTCTGCGTGTTGTTAATATTTATATTTCTCTACTGGCTTATTGTCTGCGATATTATTGTTGTATGTTGTGATATTTGCATGATTTATTGGAAAAAAATTGTGATTATCTGAAGTACGTTAAATTTTTTATATGTTTTTTCAGTTTTGAGTTTTCTGATAAAATCATTACATTTTGTCACCTGATGTTTAGTAATTTAGTACACAAAACATTCCCATGTTAAACTCGTGTCCACCTTTTTTTTCGAACTGACTACGCTATTGACCAAGCAAGGTCTTAACAGCTTCACCGGACTACTAAGGCGAGCGCTTAAGGCAGTCAGCCGATTTTATTTTGACAACTTGCTCAAGGGTGCGCGGCACACCTCGGCTTTGGCTGTTGCCTGATACATGCAATGAACTCGTGTCCCCTTATTATTTATAATTACTCTTATCACATACCCTTAATGTAAATGCTTCTCGAAGCTTCTCGAGAATCATACGTAAATCACGGGCCCAATAATTTAATTACAACCTTGATTGTAGTATAATTAAGCACAAATATCAAAAATTAATCGACACAGAATTGTTAAGAATATTACGTTGTTGAAGTAGATGAGAAATCAGCATTTACACATGAGTGTGTCGACATATAATTCACAATAACTAATATCTCATTCATATTGATACTGCCTAAAGATTGTTGAAAATATGTTTTAATATATTACAGGACTAGCGGGCCCGGCGGACGTAGTCCTGTTAATAAAAAAATGTCAAATTATGTACCTAATAAAAGTTAGACATATGCTATCGCCGACTTTTTATAGGCATTATCAATTTCTACAACTTTTCTCTAGAACTCAAATCATATTTCTCTCATGGTTAAGGCAGCGTTCGTAATAAACGTTTCTGTTCGACCGTTTTTTCTCCGACTTACTTTGCAAATGCGACTACCACAAAAAAAGTCTTTTCATATTTCGGTTTAATATATAAGCCTATGACAGTCACAAATAACGCAGCTTTCTATTGGTTATAGAATTTTCAAAATCGGTTTAGTAGATCCATATATTACCCCCTACAACCTCGCCAACTTTACCTTTTTATAATATTGTAGTATAGAATAGATTACTTGTTAAGTATGGGTGTAATGAACTAAGTAAACAAAAACTTTAAATTATATCTGACTATAGTAAAAAAGTAGGTACATTAATTTAAAGATTCTCAAGTGTCGCCAGGTAAAGCCAGTCGATATATAATTAATTAAACTAGGTTAAAGGAGTCAGACACCGAGGTGAACGTTTATCTATTTCAGTTAAATCCCGTGTGACCATCCAATCGAAAGTCAAACTTGATTTAATTAGCGTTCTGTTTGAGTGAAAATAAACTTTAAACTGTATTAGACATGTTGATAAACTTTGTAACGTTATACCCAATTTTAAGTTTAATTTTGGAAACCTAATCACAGAATTGCGAAAACTTAGATCGGCTATTTGATACTCCTCTACAGGTTATTATTTATATTTTAAACGAATCTATACTAATTTTATTACTCTGTCTCTCTATTCGTTTTATTTTTTCGTTTAAACTTCTGAATTGTTCGCTATGATATTTAGCTTAGGGGTAGCGTAAGACTGTTAAAAGAGATAGCACACTTAAAATACACACTGTATTCTTTTTCATTTATTCATATGTAAAATTTACATCTTTTGAAGATAATTCACTGAAACTCAATACTTTTCTGCTGTCTAATATCTACTGCACTGCAGCACTGCAGTATGAATTCACCCTCACAGTTTGTAAGTATTGCCAGTTAAAGTTTTCATTCTGTTGGTTAGTGAGCGTCCTTGACAAATTCCTTTACATTGTCATAAGATTGCTTACGCTTAATTTGCATTTTTATGTTGCAATGTATTATATTTTTTTAAATCAATATCATACAGTTAACGTTAGTGCAAAAGACGTATTGACTCTAAGCGTAGAGAGACAAAGATCGATTCTTTAAATCTATAAATTAGGCTTAGATTTCATATCCTTATGTACCGTAAATCATATCAGAAATGGCTATAAAACGGTTTCAAAATTGTAAATGTCACTGTGCAAGAAAATATAAAACTATACATTTGTAAATACCTCTGCGTGTTGTAAAATCAAACTGAATGGTAAAGTATAGGTCCAACTTTGTTAAATTTTAGCTAAGAAAGTTAAGTTATTTGTCGCGGTAAGTGTCTACATCAGTACTTATTCGGTAAGAGTAGTGCTTGCGATCCAACAACGTGCCAATCTCCAGAGAGTAACAAAATGATGTCGCACGGCGTTGACAATGTTGCACGAGTGCCGTCGGTTACGATGGCTGATGTTTTCATATCGAATTGGAGCGGTGTTCATATTTCCAACTGAGTATTAATATTATACGAGAATGTTAACGCCTTCTGAAACATTTATCTTCGTTTAACCCTATTATATGTTTTATGTTTCTCATGAGAAGTTTTACACATAAATAATATAATAAACTCGACACAGACTTTGTAATCCTATTTATGCCTATTTGTAAGTCTGTAATGTCAAATGGATATGGAATTTGTGAATATTTCATGGGTATATTAAAATATCATATATATAGATTACATGACGACCGATGGACAAAAAAAAGTGACAGTATGGATACCATGGGGGCATAAAAGAAAAAAAGGAAGGCCCAAAAAGAGGTGGAGTGATGTATTTAAATAAAGGTGTGGTTGGAAATGGCCAAGAATAACGGCAAGGAAGGATGAATGGAGAAGTTTGTGGGAGGCCTCCGCCGCTGAGGCGAGTGCTATATAGTTCTTGAATAAAAATAAAATCAAAATGTAATAGTAGTATTAGTATGTAGCAAATAAAAGGCTTTTTTTTTATTTTATATTAAAATATGTAATAACTATTATTAGCTACTGCTTGCTACTCCGCGTGCGTTTTTTTATGTATCTATTAATTATTTAAAAATCTAGAATACTTTATGACCTATAGAACTAAAACTGATAATCGAATTATCCTCCGTCAACATTTAGGAACGCCAAGCTTACAATTCTCTGATAAGAGAAGACGTATCGAGGACATAATAAAAGTACCTAAACATAACACTTGTTTTGGTTTGTCGTTTTGAAGGCTTCCTGAGAGGCTTGCTCTATAATAAAGCAAATATATTACAGATTAATCAATACAACAGACATACTAATAAAAAACTCACTTTGAATTGGTTACTTTCACAAAATTAGACAAATACAGATAAATTATTATTACCACAATTTAAATTATAATTATAAATCCGGTAGTTCAAATCATACACTTTTATTTAAATAACAATTCACTCATTACTATCATAAAACACTCATGTTTCACTCGGAATACCGTGTTACACAATAATCTCACATATTTAGTTAATTCAAATTAAGTTTTTATTTATTACATATGCTTAAGTCACTATTTGTTTTAGTTCTCATCATATGAAATTGTGATATCTGCGATACGGTTTGTAACCAGTGCAGATAGATACCAATATTACTGTTAATTATGTACACATTGACTTGGAACATTAAAAATATTATTATTAATCTTTATAGGATATCAATTTTAGAAAGATATACTACACGTGTACAAAATGTCTTTTTTTTTTCCTCGAACTGACTACGCTATTGACCTGGCAGGGTCTTCACAGCTTCACCGGACTACGTGTACAAAATGTCATTAAATTGGTTGAATATAGAAATGTTTTAATAGCATTATTAACAAACAATATCATATATATTAATACGTGAAGCCTAAACTTTGTATCCCTTTTTAACGGAATTGGGCGAACGGATGGACGTGAAATTTGGCACAGTTAAAGTTTATATGGAGGAGAAGTGCAGAAAGCTATTTATTTTATGTAAAATGCATTAGAAGTACATTAAAATAATTAAAATATGCATTACTCACACTATTGCTTCAATTTTACACAACATATACACACATGTAAATAAAAAAGACATTTTGACATCTGTCAATAAAGGACTTCAAAAAAGGTTGTGAAGGAGGTTGCTATGCTCGACTGTATGTATTATTTTACGTTACAATAACCCTTTTTCATTCTACATTCAACAATGATATTATAACATACAACTATATATTTATCCCTTTAAAAAATCAATGAACTATGGTTGAATGTCGACCACTGGGCGCCCACTAGTATTCTATTAACTGCCAAGTAGTCATCGATCTTTTTGGCCGCTCTGAATATTGAAGTAAGTTCGGCTTTGCGCGTAATATAGTCAAGAGTTCAGTATAA
>MU159398.1:154708-204966 GCA_015888305.1 Antheraea pernyi | reverse complement strand
TTTTAACGTATAACTAGGGTAGCAATAATTACTTGAAGATAGAAGAGCTTCAATGTGATCTCCTGAATGAGCTCATCGGCAACGTCCTCCGGGTAGAATTTGGCCCGGAATTTGAACTGTAGGGGATTCTCCTTCTTAACGTCCTGTTGCATCACCTGGAACAAATTCAAAAATTCTTAAATTCTGTATAGTTAAAAAATACACTATATATACAAGTACTACGAATCATGCGGATTGTGTCAAACGTAGGTGACGGTTTCTTATAGACCGTTAAAAACAAGCACTAATATGGACTTCAAAGCTTTTTGGATCCTTCCATCGTTTTCCTTTTATTTTCTTCTTCTAGCGGAAACACAAAAGAATTAAAATTACTATTTGTTGTATTATATAAATTATCAGTCATGGGAAATCTTAATGACAATAAAGACAATAAAGAGAATTAGCAAAAATAATACATACACTGTATATCAATAAAATTTAAGGAAAAGGGAAACAAAACTAAATTGAAGTAATTACTTTATTACCAGGAACTACTTGAATTTTAACACACAGCTACATTCTAAAGATTCTTAGGTAAAATCGAGTAATTAATAATATTGTACATGATTTCACTATAGTTATTCGTCGGCCATGTTTGTTTCCCTTTTTATTTACGTTCTACTGTTACAAGCTTTGCATATAAAAATTCGAATCTCATAGCCTTACCCATCTCGAGAACGGTAGCGACCCTGACTTCGTTGTGTGCCGACGTGTCCAGGGCGAGCGTTAAAATGGCGACAATTAATTAAAATTCAGCGCCAGTTACTGGCATTAATTTATACATTAGGAATCATTAAAAGGTCCTTCAAGCCTTTAGGAAATGAGGGGTGCATATCAAAAAACCTATATAAACCGAAAGATCGTGCGTTTTCGTTAAAATATTACAACTTTACATTTTTTAAGTACTATTATTTGATCTTATACAATATAGTTAATTATATTGTTGTTTAGTGTAAACAGTCCCATACGCTTACATATAGTAAACAGAATTTCAAACCTGCTTACGTGTTCCTGTTCCATCGGTAATAACTCATAGTAATAAAATTTTGTATACTTTAATCCAATTTTGTCATGGAAATATTATAAAGAATTCAACACGATGAATAACAGCTGTAACAACAATTATAATACTTCACGGACGGCGCAGTGATTCAAGCTATAACCTTGTCTGAGCGTAGTGAGTTTCACAAATAACACACAGGGTAATTATTTATGTAATTCACATATGATTGTTCTCACTCTAGGTGCATGTTGTGTCTGTTAATTGTACATTTGTAAATACCCCAACTAGCGCGGGATTTCTCGCTAAGCAGAAATACAATTCCGTGTTTACATTATTCTAACAATACTAGCTTTAAAACTAATAATATGATTTAGCTTCATACATAGCTCTCTAATTATCACAATTATATAATCTGTTAAATCTATTGACAAATTAGTCTGTAACACGTTCCGTGCCAAGCCATATTTGCCTGACATGTCCTTCAGGCCATTTGACATTTTGACAAAAAATAGTCTAACAAGTCTAACGTGTATCACCGGTGGTACACATACCACGGGAAGTGTAAATACCTGACCGTAACACAATTTTTTTTTAATAATACGACTATCATAATTGATTTAACAACGAAAGGTTCATTCGATTCGAACCTATGTCAATTGATAGTGTCAAAACTTGTAGAAAGTGTTTTTTAAATATATCTTCATATTTTAATATATGTCAAATTTGAATATCACAAAATGAAACTAAAAAACTTATGAACGGCAAAAGATGGACTTCGTTCACGGTGAATTAAGACTGAAAATTTTAAATTAAAGATCTCATATGAGCGACTAATATTCGATCTGGCTGATTTTGAATTTATACTTTAATACGAGCAAGTAATAAAATCTCGTTATCTCGTATAATCGCACGTAGTATATACGGATAAGCAAATATTTTCGATTTACTATCAGAGTTAGCAAAGGTGGGACCGAAAGAAACAGAGCAATGAGCGCTACGATAAGAAAGCGAACATACGCAACAGATATTCCTAGTACAATGTACAATATTATTATAACGTAGATATGATTCTGATAAGATTAGAAGAAGCACTTAATATGAAGATACGTTAATATTCCTAGTTTGGCCACTCAATTACTTTTTACAGGAAAATGTTTGTAAGTCACGTGCACAAGTTTTTTTTTTGTCAATTTGCATATTTCTTATTAGTATATATTTAATTTACGTTATTTCATTATTAATAAATCTCTCATTATACTGAAATATGTATGTAGTTCGGTGAAGCTGTTAAGACCTTGCTAGGCCAATAGCGTACATTTCGAGAGAAAAAAAAACTGAACTATGATAAAAGTTTCAATGCTATTTTTATGCTATACATCAAAGCATTTCTCATAAGTCGAGATAATTAAAAAAAACATTGTAGCTGATAATTGTGAATAGTTTTAACTATGCGTAATGAATCATTTTATTACATAACTTACATACAATTTAAATTTATAAGAATAATCTTGCATATAATAATTATTAAACATTATTTATAATTAAGTATTTAAATATCTCTAATTCGAAATTTATCTTCAAAGAATAAAATATACGAGTTTAAGGCATCAAAATATAGTGGTATTAACGGGAGAACCAAACTATTAGGGCCATTCCTTCAGTTAAAAGTAGTATCATAGAAAACGCACGAGAGCCAATACTCCAAATCCAGAACTTTCCATTCTCTTTTTAATAATATATCTTATAATACTAAAGCTGCAACGTCGTCTACAGCACCTCATACATATCAAACGAACTCTGTGGGTTTTAGCATATAATTCTGTTAGCTAACATAGAACACTGACAAGTTTATGAGATCTTACCAGATCGTCACCTCTGTCATATGCAGCTTCTTCGTCATCGTCGTCCGGGGTCATTAGTTTCTTCATCGCTATAGTAAAGACTTTCGTAGTCTTTTCCGCTATGGATTCAGACTGGCGAGTATAACAATTACGATAAGGTTCAACTAAATCATCTATAAATTGATGTTGTGATATACTCCAAAACTCTTTCACAGACCATGATTAAATTTGTAAGACTGTCTTTTCATGGCACTTTTTTATCCTATGCATTGTACCATAAACCGTCACTAGGTGGCGCTAAATTTTATTATTTAATATTGCAATTACTCGCGACCGGATGATTGGAATCAGTGGTAAATATGTGAACGTATAAATTTATACTTTTACATCATTTTGAATTGGAATCAGTGGTAAATATATGAATGTATAAATTTAACTTTTACATCATTTTGAAGAGGTCATTGTGTTAAAAATTTGTTCCCTGGAACTTATTCCTGTATATGAATTATAAGGATAAATGACACAGTGAAACTTAAGTTCAATTTCGCTTAATTAGCCATATTGATTCTATCAAAATTTTCAAATTATCTAAAGTATTTCATATGTAAAATCAACCTCTCGTATTTTTTCTTCTATTTATTTAGGTTCCTAACTGAAGATTGTTATGCCTAGCTATAAGTTGTACAGAGAGTTGTATATCCTTATTACTCACATCTTCATCATAAAAAAGTGCTCGTATTTATGTTTGTAACTCTTCAAGCGAGCTTTTATACTTGGTAATATAACACGTCTTGACCTGTAATGGTTTAACCAATAAAAATTCCTCTCCCACTTGACTCTAATTATGTCTCCTTTTATTTAGGTTCCTAACTGAAGATTGTTATACCTGGCTATAAGTTGTCGAGAGAGGGTTGTACATCCTTATTACTCACATTTTCGTCATAAAAATGTGCTCGCACTTAGGTTTGTAACTCTTCGAGCGAGCTTTTATACTTAGTAATAGAACACGTCTTGACCTGCAATGGTTTAGCCAATAAAAATTCCTCTCCCACTTGACTCCAATTATGTCGACATCACAAGTCGGTATGTTTTCGACTATAATTAGTAATAATATCTACACGCCGTCTGTTCCTATTTCAAGTTCCAAGTTAGCTTAAAGGCGGCTTCGGGTTACCACAAACAAAAGTGTTGAAAAACCACCAATTGTTTGTGATCAAGGAATACAAACTTTGCGTACAAGCGTTTCGAAATCTATCTTTAAAATATGTCGTTATAAGTGGTGAAAATTAATAATTCTTCTTTTAACACTTAAAAACAATGCCTACTAACAATATCATATTCTGGATTTTCCTCTAGTATTCTCTAGTATTATCTTTCTCAAATTGGTTGACAACAGACCTTTGTGGTTGTTTTGATTTTCAGGGGAACATTAGCATGCTCAAAGAAAATTGGCACTTGAGGCAGTATAGTGGAGGTCCTGGCTGGGTTAATAATAAATGTTGAAAATTTATGTATTTTTTTAAACGCATTTTTCACAAATTCTACAGAATTCCAATCTCCAGTATTTCAAAATAAATACATTCCTATTTTAGTTTTGTTTTATTAATAGTGGCTTTATTGGTTCGCGTAACGTGTCACGTTGAATGCCGTGTTTGTACTAATCAAGGTCTGAGAAATCCAATTTTTGAGGGTGCGTTGGACAATTTTATACACATAAAGCCTCCCCTGTCCGGTAGAACGAGAAGTTTGAGAGCCTATGAAACAACACATCTCGAGGTCACCATTAGAATATCGATACTTAATGTCCGGGTGTACAATGAATTTAAAAACTTCACGATTTGATTTTAGAAAAGACTACGCGACGGCGCTTACTCCCAAAGGTTGATCGGAGGGCAACGTAGCGCTAAACTGTTCACTATACCCCGAATACATACATACCAGAGTGATAAAGAATGATAATAAATTAGCGTTGTCTTAAGCACCGCGCTGCGAATTGAGCAATGGAGTGGGATCGGGGAAAGTACGGTCGTCGACCTCAGTGATCAGCTGTTTCTTGTACGAATAGTTGAGGCTGAGACCGCGTCACAGTTTATGCAGAGCAGACTGTTCACTGAATGCGAAATATAAAAAAAAAGACACGTAGTTATAGAGCGGACATATAAAAAAAACAGTGTGAGTTCATGCGCGGTAGAAGTGAAGCTTTTAAAAGTGGTCGATAGTCACTGCAATCCAACGGAAAATAATGTGCTATAGATTTCAACGTTTATCTCTTCCTCTCATCTCTCATTCTCTCAACATCTCATTCTCCCACAGCCAAAAACCTATAGTATATACATTTTTTGTTGGCAACCAATTCTTCTAGTACATTATTACTGCCGTTGTCGAGTAGGTAATAAATAATATTACAAGTTTCTTGCGATTTTTCTTTCAATGTTCTAACAAGATGGCAGTCTTGTTATTATAACTTCCCGGGGAGTTTTTGTGGCAAGTCAGAACCCATGCTCCGTGGTATTATTTCCCATCCACTTCAGTTTCGCACAATAACCAAACTTAATTACGTAAAACACCATCAATATTACAAAATACTGGTTTCAGCATGAATGGGTCGGCTCGCCCGGGGTAGTACCACCCTCTCATAGAAAACCGACGTGAAGTAACAGTGCTTGCATTGTTGCGTTTCGTTCGGTCAGTGAGAGCGCCGGAGACCCATCTCCCCTCCCCTCTCCTCTCCTTTTCCCTCCCCTAACCATTCCCTCCGAAAGATGGCAACGCACTTACGACTCCTCTGGGGTTGTTAGTGTGCATGGATGGTGGTGATCACTTAACAGCAGGTGAACCACCTGTTCATTTGCCACCAATGACATAAAAAAAAAGATGGCAGTCTTGTTATTATAACAACCCAGGGAGTTTTTGTGGCAAGTCAGAACCCATGCTCCGTGGTATTATTTCCCACTTCACTTCAGTTCAGTCACACTTCAGTTTTGCACAATAACCAAACTTAATTACGTAAAACACCATCAATATTACAAAATATAAAGACAAATAATGCAAGATTATGAATGAAGTATAAAAACCACCACATGGCATTCCAAGGTCCCGCCAAAAACTCCTATACATACATATAACTATCTATAAGGTGTAAATCACAATGTCCTAATTTTAGTGCAACGTAATGTTTCTGGCGCATAGAAACGGACGACAATACGTCATATAATGTCAGAGAAATAGAGAGAGAGAGAGAGATATAAATGAGTGTAATGGAATGAGACAAATTTACGCACGCGCGAAATTGAGCAATAAGGAAGAGTAGTAAGAAGAGTATTAGGAAATGACAAATGCACTAAAGTATTCGTGTAACGAGTTCCCCTTCTATTCTGATATCTTACTCTTATCCGATTTTCTCTAAAACTACGTAGAGTGCACCGGCTGGTATTCCGAAATTGTGGCCATATTGATGTTGAAGTATTAATTGCAGACGATTATCTGACAGACGCGTCAATCTAGCGGGTTGGAATTTGAATCAATTATGTTGATTGTATTTAACTATCAATAAATTTAAAAAAAAATGATATTTCAGTTTTTGGTCCTTGACGTACAGAAGCAAGTGGTTAACTTGCTATTGGGAAATGCTTTAAAACGCTTGTATAATGTTTAACTCATTAAATTTGATTGCTATAATTGTTTAGTCGTTATCCATTTCCACTATCACATTGGTTTTCCCACATGACGTATTGGGAAATGTAACTGCAACAAACGATGTACCTACACGATATTGCTGTTTCAACGTTCAAATCGACATGCGTACGTGACCACATCAATAATTCTGGGTCTCTCGATATACGGGTTTTCGAATCGTTCGCTTCATTTCTATCTTCTTCGTTCTTACCGGTTATCGTGATGTATGATAAGGACATAAACTAACATGAATCGTCGACCTGAATTGGACGCGAAATCAATGGAATTTTAAAATATACAAACACAACTGCCTACAAACAATGTAGAGTCGAAGAGAGATTTGTAAACTTTACTATAGATCTTTCAATATTATTATTTGAAAATGAAAATATAAATCTATACTAATATATAAAGCTGAAGAGTTTGTTTGTATGGTTGAACGCGCTAATCCCAGGAACTACCGGTCCAATTTGAAAAGTTATTTCGGTGTTAGATAGCTCATTTTTGGAGGAAGGCTATAGACTATATCATCACGCAAAGACCAACAGATCACCGGAGCACTAATGAAGAATGTTTCAAAATCAGGTTTTTCTTTCAAGAGCTTTCGCTGCGTGTTAGCGTTTCGCCCAAAATATTCCACGCAGACGAACTTAAAAGAACAGCTAGTTACATTATAGTAATACTTTTATATGATGCAATATCTATATATAAATAGGCAATGGGGAATCGGTAAAAAAAAATCCCTCCTACAGAGGAGGACGGAGACGGAGAAACAGTTCGCATCCGATTTTTCTCATTCTGATTAGTATCTACTGACGAGCTTTAGAATTATCAAAAAATTAGGAAAAGGTATTATTTTTCTCTATGGTCGAAATTCGACAACTGGACGAGCACTCGTATACTTAAAATAATACACTCGACAACAATGATGACATGCCACCTATAACAATTGTAATATAAAATCATTACATAGTATAAAACAAAGTTCCCCTATCGCGTCTGTCTGTCTGTCTGTCTGTTCGCGATAAACTCAAAAACTAGCGAACGGATTTTCATGCGGTTTTCACCAGTGGATAGATTGATGAGGAACGTTTTAGTATTTAATCTTTTTCATAATCAGGGCGGGACAACGTCTGCCGGGCCCTGCTAGTTGTAATATAATATTATTACAATTCTATTCTTAATACTTTGATACTATATTGTCGATTATGATTTAATTATTTTAAGCGTTACAGGATATCAATTACAGACAGGAAGTCGCATCCTGTCACGATGGAAACCTGTCAACGTGAACAGAACGTTCGAGAAAAAAATTAACGCACACGCCACTTCTCATCAGTTAATTTTTAAGATAATTTCACAACACCCACGATGCAATGAACAGAATTTATTAAATAGTAATCGTCTCTGCGTTTATTCGAATTTAAATTTGCGCTAGCGAGACATTTATCGAATTTTGTCAGTGATTAGCATAATGAAAAGTACTCCATCTACCAAACAAGTCTATTCAAAATCGATTCAGCGGTTTCAGAGATTATCCAAGATAAACAACAAACCCATTTCACTTATATGTATAGATAAGTAAGTAGATAATAAATTGCCACAATCAAAATATATCACAAAAGCCAAGAACTATGACAATACATCCTCTCCCGGATTACAGTGTAATTGCATCATACGCTAAAGGAAATAACTTCATCTAGAACATTATCCAATCGAATGACACGAAATGGCCATCTCACTGGTAGACAATCTATATGCTTTCATTTATTTACAAATACCGGCAGATAACTTGTCACTATAACAAGAATAAAGCCACAAGTGTCGTGTAAAAATAAACGTGTTCTAAGTATCCGAGACCAGTCTGAAGGGACTTTTGTTGTCAGTGGTTTATGCGAGCTCTTTGTCGTACGAGGAGACGAGTTAAAAGGTCGTGAAGAAACGATACGTTATCAACTCTCAAACAGTTAATCTGTTTATATTTATCGCCGATTTTTATTATAGATGACTTCTGCAACCTCGTTTCCCATGAAAATTATTTCATTAGAACGATGTTCTTTATCTTAATTATTTGTGTAATGTCCTTTTTTCCTTTTAAAACTCATATTTTTCTAGGAAGACTCATCAAATTCGCTTCATCCGTTTTGGATATTACTCCGGGCAAATAATAGCTGCTACAACTTTATTTGTATGCATAGATTACGTTACTCGTTAATTCGCTACGCTGTGACGATACCATGGTGTTTTATGTAGACAGAAATTATAGACTTACGAAGGAGTAACAAATATTCTTTAGTAGTTGTCTGTTGAAAAAAATATCTTATTGTAACGTAAATAAAAACAATACGAGATGTCTATAAACATATGCATAATTTTCTTATAAGTCGTACTTCTGCAATCATGACAATAAATTAAATAAATAAAAAAGTAATGCTAAAAAAAAACCCTTGGTGGTCGAATGAAATGAAAGAAGCCTATGACCCTGCAGTGGGTCTCTTACAGGCTGATGATGACGACATAGTAGAAGAGATGTGTAATAGACAATTTTACAATCTGGCATAATTTTTTATTCAATACTTCATTTATATAGAATATTCTTACGATACCAAAACGCTTCGGATAAGCAGTTATAATTATATCTTCGTTAATATAAACATTATTATATGTATGTATAAAGATAATGGCGATACAAAAAGTATCTTGAATACAGATACGAACTTTGAACTTTCGGTTTTTTGACCTAATTAATTTTTTGATAATAAGTCTCGGTAGCAACGACGCCGTGAGGTGCAAGAAGGCATCACGTTTACTTCCTGCTTTATCAAATAGCTGTTTATTTCAATGACGAATAAAATTGTTTTGTAAACATAGTAACAATGTAAAAACTTCAAGTTCATAACCGGTTACTACTATTAAACAATTCACATCGTTAACATTGACTTTTTTATAACAAAAACTTCGGATTAAGTAAATCTTAGAGAATCGATTCTAGCATCTAATTTTATTGATTTTACAACTAGTTTGATTATGTTTCATGGCCGCGTTTTTTTTTTAATCAACATAGCTTTTAACTAAAAAGCTCATAGTTATTTCAGCACAACTAGTTATAGACATAAAAAAAAGTTATACACATATTTCTTGTAGCACATTGAACAAAAACGAAATTACATGTTTTCATAATACCACAACATATCCGAAATAACAATAAAAGTTACACCATTTTAACAAATGTCATAGAATTTCCGATTGTCTTTGGATAAACACTCTAGTTTAAATAATAAAATCGAAATATATAAAAATCCAGTGTCGTAATGTTTGTCCACGATGAACTCGGAAACTATTAAACCGATCTTCATGAAAGTTGGCATTTATGTATGATTTGGTTCAACTTGAGAAATAGGATTTTAAATTTCGATTTATGGCCTCAATATTTTTTAATTACAAATTAAATGATTGTCAATGTTGATTATCGTTATTATTTGTAAGTTTGATCAGTGTCGAACAGACGGCGCTTTAAATCAGTTTGTAGACAGAAAACTGTAAGACCGACTGTTATAGATAGGTCATAGATGGCGGCACGTTTTAATTTTGAAAATAGTTTATTACAATTTTGTGCCAACATGTAATAACTGAGTTGACAGCAACAAGTGGCCGGGTCAGCTAGTAATTAATATATTTTAAGATTTCATGTTGTATATCAGGAACAAAATATAGTCATAAATTAGTTCCAATTTCTTCATTTTTGTTAGTTCAATTCTTAGGCTTTCGAAGTGGTGCACTTGGAATTGATTTATGATCAGATGCGGTACGGATATCTTGCCGAACTAGAAGGAAAAGGTCAAGGACACAGGTGGGTATGTGGGGCGCGGATGGCGCGGAGGTCGTCGTGCCACGCACCTGGCGGCTGGCATCCGTCGTGGGAACGGGGTCATGCAGCCGAGAGCTCTCGTCTCGCTGGCTGAGCTTCGTGTACGCGACGTTCCGCGAGATACAACGCGGCCGGGTCATCACATTGTCACATCAACAGATCGCTCTAACTCTGTTTAAAGTTTAAAACTGTTGGAGTTTACTCTTTCAGTATCAATTTTCATGTATTATAGCCCGTGCTGCGTAAAAATAGATAAGGAGCGAAATCGAGTGTTCAAAATGTTATATTGCCCTTCCGCGCAACATACATTTGTGTGGTTACATTTCATTAAATCCAATATTAGCCGTTTTTAATATTTTACGTTATATTTTTTAAACATCTACAGATTTTGTACATTTAAGACGAAACAATGAATCAAAATAAGTTGGCAATTTAAATAATTTAACTAATTATTTTAATGTTGAGAAGCCGTCGTTATTTGAAGGTTATGTGTATTCAACTTCTGCCTAGCTTCATCATCAACGAACAAATAATGTTAGCGTATATAAAAAAAATGAAACAGGAAACAAATCTATATAAAATACTCCCACACAGATTTTACATAGGAACAGCCAATTTCTTTAGAAGTTAGACGTGATCTCTTAAAATCATTTTATAGTGGTTTAGGATTATTGGTGTCCGATAGTGTTATCAATTGAAATGTACGCGAATTCCGAAAAATTCGGTGGTACAGTTGACATTCTACCGGTCATATCATTCGGCCACCACAACTTTTTACAAACACCTATTACAGGGAAAAAAATTGAGTTTTATCATAAACTAGCCGTTATCCGCGACTTTGTCTGTATGAAATTTAGCAAGATTTCAACTCATTCTTTATTTTTAATAAGAGAAATAATTATCAGCTTATTGTTTGCAATTCGACATTATAATTATTATTAACATTAATGATATAGAGGCCTTCCTAAAAAGATTATAAACGTATTACGTAAAGTGTTCCATAACATAATTTCTTGCGGAACAGATTCTCACATCATTCAAGAAACATTTTGACAAACATCATAATAGTACGACATGGGACATGTATTCACCTAAATCATGCTTGAATCAGCTAATTATTTAATATCAGCTCCTATAAATGATTCACTCTTACGAGTACAGCCACAGCTGCTGATAATAATTTATTTCTACTGATAATTTTTTTTCTAATATAACGATGACTGGCAGACAGACTAGCACTCGTTTAGCCGACCTCTAAGGCCAGAGATTTATCAAAGTGATTAAGTAATCGCTATATACAAACAATCTAAACGATAAGGCATTCCGAAGCCGCCGCGCCGTATGCTCTCAGCGACAACGAGTGACGCAATATCGTCCGCGGCCTATCTTACAACTTCAAATAATCTATATGTTATAGTCAAAAGTCGATATGCGGTCTCTTGTAGGAATTACTGGTGTATCTAGGTTTAATAAAAGCCTTTGACAAACCCTGAAATGAATTCCATTTCCATACAATAGTCAAACCTAAACTTCCTAATTTCTCAGTAAGACGTCGAACAGCAAGCAATTTGTTTCGGGTTTTGCCTAGTCTAGAGTGAGTCGGCAAACAAATCATCCAAAGAAGTCAAACACAAACAATACAAAACTGTAATTTATTCAAAAAGCCTTTTTCCACTTAAGCTTCGCTTTAGTACATTCGTTCCCAAAGTGGTCCAGGTGGACCCTCAGGAGTCCCACTCGACGGGTGTTCACATGGGGTTCACAATTCGTAAGCGGGTGTCTACGAAAATTTATGTGCTTTCCATAGTAAAGAACTAAAATGTTAGCTTTACTTCACCTATCCATGTAGGCAGATAATATTTTAAGAAGCTCATCGACTGTTACTTGTAACTCTGCTGCAACGCAAATTTCCATAGCTAGATCTAATTTTCAAATTT
This sequence comes from Antheraea pernyi, assembly GCA_015888305.1. NCBI lineage: Eukaryota > Metazoa > Arthropoda > Insecta > Lepidoptera > Saturniidae > Antheraea > Antheraea pernyi. The sequence goes on along the minus strand of MU159398.1, from coordinate 192,603 downwards.
TGTCTAGTTTTGAGAATATATTAAAAAATGTAGCTGCAGATGGTCCGCCGGAATCAGCTAAGTTTTGAAACTGGTCTATGAGAGACAAAAGTCTGGAAGCCTCTGCTTTAGTAGATATATTTTTATCGAAATAATTTGAATTTATAGTACACTCTGGATTTTGTCTTTTTTGCGAATGACAAGCCGTGCTATTGTTGCTTTCTAAATATGTGCCTGTTTTCTTTAGCACTGCGTTTTACAAATATTTACTCGTCTCTTACAAGTCAAGTTAATAAGTTTCTTAACTTCCCAACCACGTCCATTATACGCCAGGGTTTTTCCTGAAGATATCACGATAATTTACCACATTGTCGTCATAATATCAGTTCGACTGTTCATTTTCCTCCTTGCATCGGACTTACAAATTACAAACGTATTAAACATTATTGGCCATAACATCTTCCCCGCGATGTGTTAACACTGTGCAAATTTTTGAACATCTGCTTCAAGGATGCCCCAGATTTAGTACGAAAAGGTTAAGGTATATAATGCTTTGTGCCCCTTTAATTTTTTGGGTTTGATGGAGAAAGAGTGCGCTATCAAATCGTCTCAAGATATTTAACAGTCTTTGAATGAATTGCCACGACTCTCTGCATTGACTTACTTGCACCTAAATCATAACTGACAAATCTTTGTGACTTTCATTACATATTATAAAACAAAGTCCGAAGAGAGAATAGGGCATATAATGTTTTGTAACAATCTTCGTATATGTCCCTTCGATCTGTTGGGCTTGATGGAGAAGGAGACTGCTTTTAAATCGGTCATTAATTCCAAGGCATAAATCGTGCCTGACAAATCTTTATGATTTTTTATATAATGGTCATGCAAGGCGTCATGGGAAAGAGAAGTGACTCGTATCAAAATGCGATCACCCCTCTCTCTCTTTATATTGCTAACTCCGAATATCTTAAACTACAAGCTCATTGTAAAATAACTGATGAATAAGAAGATTTCGTGAAATGGGTTAAATTTCGATGAGGAGACAATTAGATTCTTGAATGCGAGGCACGCGATCGCAACTCGGTGAAATGTTAGTTTTTGTCGCACGACAATTATCGAATGTCGCCACATACGAAGCTCTACTAATGTGTTTAGAGCATAGAATTATGAAACCGCTTACATTGACTACTCGCAGGTTCGTTACTCTATGGTTTAGAGACAATGGGAATCTGCTGTGATAAGGACAAGTACAATAATCGACATATTTTGTCATGGACAAGTTAATTGTACCGTTCTCGTTGAGATATACACGTCGTTTACTCAATTATTTGCTTATACCTTACACAAAATTTCATTTTCTATCAAGTAAAAAGACACTGTTTTTATATCTTTATATACAAATAGCTTCTGTCTGCGAGTTTGTCCGCGTGGAATAGTCATGTTGGGCTAACGCTAAGACTCTCCGCTCTTATTGGCATTAGCGTGATGATATATCCTCCCTCGACAAATGAGCTATCTAACACTGAAAGATTTTTTTTAAATCGGACCAGCAGTTCCTGAGATTAGCGCGTTCAAGCGAACAAACTTTTCACCTTTATAATATTACTAGCGGGCCCGGCAGACCTTGTCCTGCCCTGATTATTAAAAAAAACCTAGACAAATGATATACCAAAACGTTCCTCGTGCATCACTTTATCCACTGGTGAAAACCGCATAGTTCACAAAATTTGTAATAGTCTCCTACAACACAGTGTACACTAACGTAGGAGGCGAGGACCCTTTTTAATAGTAGAAGTGTAACGAAATACCGAGTGAAGATTATTATAACAAAAATACAATCAGTCTGGATGTGTCACACGATAAAGTGTGCCATAATTATCCAAATTCAGTTTCACTGTTCAGGTTTTACTCAATTTTAAATACACAATTTACGTATTCATGGTAACGAACAAATTAATTTCGATAATTGGTACTCGCTAAACGAGTTGTAATCATAATGAAGCTACCGCTGACAATCGTGTGCATAAAAATGGCAATTAGTTTGCGTTCTCATTTGTTTTAATTTTTATTATCACTACTCGTTATCATTTGTTCTGTCAGTACTTGAGCTACGTCACATCCGCAGAGGTAATCAAAACTTAATTAAGCAAGTCGAATTTAATTGTTGTAATGTATTATGATAGAAGCCCTAAATATAATGATAAAAACAAATCATATCATTTATTTAGTTTCAACAATTATTTAGTTGTTGAATTCTGAGAATTCTACAATGCACGGTAACACGAAACAAGTATTTCAGAAAGAGACCCACTGTAGGGCCATAGGCTTCTTGCTGATGGACTCTATCACCACGCCGCGACAGCCCACGACGTATTGGCGATTTCAAACTCTGAGAAATCCACAGTTCTATATTTTCCCTCATATAGTCGAGTACTAAAAGAACATTTCTCAGGTTCAGATTCCTTCACGATGTTTTCCTTCACCGTCAGCCGATAGTGTTAACAATTTAAATGAATAAATGTACGGACATTCCGAAAAATTCGTTGGTACAATCCTGGTGTTGGAATCTGCAGGAATCAGATTAATATACCACCTGTCAAACTACCCGACCACCACGGCTTATAATAATTGCTCCGTCTCTAACATTAAGAGTTTCTAAATTAATTTTATCTTTAAGTAAACATCAGATAATAACCCTAATTTTTTTAACTGTAAAATCTCTTGTTTAATGTTAATTTAAGAAAGAATAAAATCGATGAAGCGTTTAATACGAAATATATTATATATAAATTACAGGAAAAGAACTGTATGGATGTCTAACAACGCCCATGATCTCACCACACAGGCCTGAAGTAAACGAACTGAAGTAAACGAGGACCAAATGTTAACATAAACAGATACACACATGGACAAATTACTCAGCCCATATGAATCACTCCGTTATAATATTGAGATCATTGGATTCACAAAAGGTGCCTCCATTAGTGCCGCTATTGTTATATGTTTACTTATAAATCTGGTGCATTCCATAATCAATCGATTAATCATAGCATAATACATTAAAGAGTGTTAATTTTTATTTTATAAAGTTAATACTTTTATCAAATATAACACAACAAAATAAATTGAGCACGCTTGAGCAAGTGACTCAACGAAGTGAGCCGAGCAAAGATATAATACAAGCCGCTTGCTCGCCTGAGCGTTTTTACGCACGTACAAAATAAGCCTTAGTTGATTAAGCAATAAACTAAATTAGTATAATTAAATTATAACATGAACACGTCTTACACGTCTTATATACACCGTCTCTAAATTTATAAAATGTCAGTTTATGTTTTCTATGCCGAAGTGGAAAATTCTAATTTAATAGATGTAACTTAAAATTGGGATACAGATATACAGTTTTAGTAGCAATATCGATTGATATTGTATGAATATTCATTATAGACAATAAAAATTAAAATAAAGAAGTTATTCATTTTTAAGAAAAGTGGCAGGCACCAGTCAGTCTCACATTATTTTAAATCACTCTATATATTAAGCAATGATTTAGAAATGAACATACACGTAGAAGTAGTTTTATTTTATATATAACATTTTCATCGTATGATTAATCGATAATAGTCGATGAAATATGTTATATTTCGAGAATTAATGCCCTACCCTAAAGCAACTAAAGCGAACGAACGATGACTAAACATTGCGTAGGCGTCACACTGCATGTCTGCGTGTATTAATATAATAGGAATTCAAACAATTATGTTAACAAAAACCTTTATGAATCATAATAACGAAGCTTAAAACATGAGCAGAAATTAAATCCAACTTGCGAACCTTAGCACATATTCACATCATACTTTGCATACGTTATCGTGGTCCAATAATCAACCTCCGTGGAATCCTTAATACAGGAGAAAATGGTAATAAATTCTATGCGTATTCTATCCATCTCTACGTAGAATAAAAATGTAATTGTAACGTATGTGTACTTTTTAGATTTTTGTGAAAAAATTGTCGCAGGTGTCTAGGAATATGTAATAAAATACATTTCAATCATTTTTAGAAATGTCTGTCTGTTTCACGATGAGATACGATGAGAGTACTGCGTTCACGATAAAACCTTATCAAGAAAATCATAAAAGCATACTCTCGAGTAACATTTAGTCTTGGTTTCATGAAAATCGGTTTACTCTATCAAAAGGTATTGTAATTTTAACGGCGACGTATCCATTAGCCAATGCAGAGGCCCCAAACTTTATTTGTTCGCGGAGCACTTGCAAATTTGGTGTTCTCTGTTGGCGCCCTAGCCTAAGTAGCTAGGTGAAATAGATACAGCTAATAGAAATAGGTACAATTAAAGCATCCACAACATGAAACTATATGTGCTGGTAATTGTATTGTACTTTGTACCCGTGAATAATTAAGTTAAGTTAATTGAGAATGGTAAAGACGATTGCACTACAGTGCATTTCTCTACTTTATACGGCGCACCAGGATGTCGCGGAGCACACTTTGGGAATCTCTCAGCTATATGAATAATTAAGTTAAGTTAATTGAGAATGGGAAAGACGAGTGCACTCTACTTTATACGGCGCACCAGGGTGTCGCGGCGCACACTTTGGGCACCTCTCAGCTATAAAATTTTATAAAACCGACAAATATACTCTCACAACCAGATGATACTAGTAATTACAACAGACTACGATTTAACTGTAATACCCTCAACAAAATTGTATAAGCAAATACCTACGATAAATAAACGTATAAAATCCAAAACTAACAATTGATTTCACATTAACGTATTAAATTAATTCAGTTTACATTGTAAAACATTCTCGCAGGCTCCGTAACGTTCTGCGGCTTGACAACAGGCACAGGCCATGGCTTACGTAACGTGCTTATGCTAATAAAATTATGTACATACACATGTGTTGTAACAACCTATATAATTGTACTCACTGTCTAATAAGTCAATAGCCAGTGTAGGCACCAAGTTTTATCGAATGTTGGAAATATTAAGTAGCTTTTGCCCGCAGTTTTGCTCGCGTTACTGCAGACTTCACCTATAACTCAAAAATAGTACTTTCTTCTGGATAAATGTATGTCATCTGCATTGACATATAAAAAACCCAAGACGCATAGTCTCGTATAAAAATAGCGCTCAAAACCGTTCCGCAAAAACCCCCCAATATACACATACGTGATTTGTAGTTATGCGATATTCTTACGATTTTGCAAATTCAAACTTACCTGAATGATTTAAAGTTGTTTCTACAAGGACGCAAGCGACGTGAGACTATTTGAAATGACCGCATAAAATAAAATTGCTCCAAACAATGTGGACTCTTAACACTTACTTCCTAAAATTAATTTGAGGACACCTAATAGAACATTGAGACAACCTATATATTTGGACATCCCACAGTGTGCATCTAATTACAGACAGAATTCTTTCTTTATTCGTGCTGCAAAAATATTAAATAATATGGTGATCTTGCCGCAGTATGATCTGTTCACATCTACAACGCAACACATTAAAAATACTATGGCGAATACATGGTTTAATGGTTCTCAAACTTATTCTTTAGTTATTTCTCTTCATTAGTAGTGGGTTGATTTGGCCTAGTTTTTGTTCTTAGAATCTAAATAATGATATTAATTTAAGTTTGTGTCACTTACTGATTTTTTTTTTCAAACGAACTTGCTATTTTCTAGATTCTCATATGCGAAAACATATAACTGGTGTATAGAGTCTATTTAGTTTGAATATCTGTAATAAATCACTGTTTGTTTTCCGAATAAATAAAATATAATAAATAATTCAAAATTATGCACTCATTTTTGTGTGCCGTCCGTCTGTGAGTCGTTAAGTGTGCATCTTGGGTTTTTGTATATCAATGGTCCTTTGTATCCTTGAAAATGTGTAAGCAAAATTACATGATGATCGCTTAAGTTAAAGCGTGAAAGCGTAATAAACAAACAAATAAACTAACTTACACTCGTATTTATGATATAAATGGGATAGAAGGATAAATGAAACTATGTAGGTACTCTCTGTGCATCCACTAAAACGATTGTAAAGTGTATTGTACTTTAAGTGGTAGTGTTGACCTTCATAAGCGCCTACTTAGGGCCTAAATACAATAAAGTTTTTTTTATTGTTCGTAGCAACTGCTATAGTAGTCGATTTAGTTGAGCTTTGCAACGTGCAGAACCTAAATTTCGATATCTTTCAACAACTAATATACCCGTATACAAATGTGATACATTTTTTTTTTATGGTATAGGTGGCAAACGAACAGGTGGGTCACCTGATGTTAAGTGATCACCACCGTCCATGGACACTAACAACACCAGAGGAATTGCTAGTGCGTTGCCACCCTTTGGGGGAAAGGATTAAGGGAGGGTGAGGGAAAGGAACGAGGAGAGCGGAGGGGAGGTGGGCTTCCGGCGCTCTCACTGACCGAACGAAACGCAACAATGCAAGCACTGTTACTTCACGTCGGTATTCTATGAGAGGGTGGTACTACCCCGGGCGAGCCGACCCATTCATGCTGAAACCAGTAATAGTTTCAGCGTGGCTCTACCGCCATAACTCATACATATGTAACAAAAGAAAAAAATAAAAACATAAGACAACTTCTTAGAAGACAATTGTCCCTAAAGTGATCTAATTAACGAAAGTGATAAAACGAATTAAAAAAAAAAAATTGTAACTCAAATGACAATTGACGTAATTGTAAGAATGAGTCGGTGTCAGATCTGAACGTAACTATGAATAAAACTTTAGGAATTCAGTTTAATTAAAAACATTTCCAAGTATAATAATAAACTTATCAAAACCGTCATTCGGTTACTCACACCGGAAACGCACAGATGAATCAACTTACAAAAATAATTATTATGTATTCAAATTAATTACAAATTATGTTCTATTTTATCAGTTCACAAGCTAAATAAAGTAGGTTTTATTTGGATGCAACTTGCAACATTATCCGCCTTGACCATAGTCTAAAATGGGCATAATTTGGGAAATCTTGACAGAAACATCTACTTTTACTAAATACCTAATACACGATTTTATTATTTCAGAGTATTGACAACGAGATGATATAGTTTTACGTTACGCGATCATGTTTTAAATTAATATTTCCATAGGTAAAATTAAAAGTATAATTCTGAAGCCCAATGCTAGAAAAGACAAAAAAAACCTTTTTATAACAAATTACATAATAAAATACTTCAAATGTAAAACTTATCAAAATTAAAAAAATTATAGTAAAAGTATATCAAATCTCAGTCAAGTAATTTCAAAACCACTGTTAAAAAATTATGCACGAGGCATTTTCATTCATGTGAGACAACCTAATTGTGATGTATGTAATGTCGGTATGTGTAAATAACAATATATGTATACACCGTCACAAACAATAAATCAATTACGCATAGATTGTGTCTCAATTAACACCCGAATTTACACTAATAATTAACCTAAATTCGACCGCGTTCGAGAATGTCAAGACAACGTTTTTTTTACAACTTTGTAATCCTCCCACTTACGCTTATAACTACATAATATACACTTAGCTCATAATTAAGTAACATTACCTTACTCTGACGCGCTTTAGTATTTTAGACGATCGATTTTTTTACTAATCTGAAGGGCTATCCTGGACGCACAGTCCTAACAGTCCACAGTATACATTACTTATATGTGGTAGGAGTACTCAGCAGGATGTCAGGTATCCTTACACTTGAGTAAATCCCAAAATCTCCTCTTGGGATCCCCTACTATAAAGTTTTATTTAAACTGAAAAAAATTAGTGAAGAATCGCGTGATGAGCATTGTGCAATCATTTAGATATCTCACGAACTTGCGTGACTCGAGAAGAAGAAACGAAAGAACGATATAGTTGGTTATATAAAATTATTCGAAACGCGCGCTGTAATGAATTTAGAGACGTGCGAGGCAAAAGTCAAATAGCAAGCTCGAGCAGCAAAATAAATTATGAAGTATATGCTAAGTGACCATTACGGATACGTATGAAGAAACTCCTACTAATGGAATCAAAATCTCACTCAAATGACGTAAGAACAGCAGTGACATCATTTTACTTTATGGTGGATTATAATTTAGTTGTGCTCTGAGTCATTGTCACTTAAGAAAAATGTTTACAACAGGAGATAAAGCTATAAATTCAAAACTTATACTATACTAATGATATAATGAAAAGGTTATTACAAAATTATCAAACCCAAAAATTCTTTATTCAATTTAGGCCTTGAGAAGGCACTTATGAACGTCAACACTGCCACCGGTTCGGAAAACAACCCAGTTATCGAGAAGAACCGGCAAGAAACTCGATCTGGTTTATATTTTCATTATACATAACATAGCACAACATATATTTATAGACATATACAGTTTACATTCATTTTTGGTGGATGCACAGAAAGAGGCGTAATTTCCAGACGTCACCATCGATATACATTACTTATATGTGGTAGGAGTACTCAGCAGGATGTCAGGTATCCTTACACTTGAGTAAATCCCAAAATCTCCTCTTGGGATCCCCTACTATAAAGTTTTATTTAAACTGAAAAAAATTAGTGAAGAATCGCGTGATGAGCATTGTGCAATCATTTAGATATCTCACGAACTTGCGTGACTCGAGAAGAAGAAACGAAAGAATGATATAGTTGGTTATATAAAATTATTCGAAACGCGCGCTGTAATGAATTTAGAGACGTGCGAGGCAAAAGTCAAATAGCAAGCTCGAGCAGCAAAATAAATTATGAAGTATATGCTAAGTGACCATTACGGATACGTATGAAGAAACTCCTACTAATGGAATCAAAATCTCACTCAAATGACGTAAGAACAGCAGTGACATCATTTTACTTTATGGTGGATTATAATTTAGTTGTGCTCTGACTCATTGTCACTTAAGAAAAATGTTTACAACAGTAGATAAAGCTATAAATTCAAAACGTATACTATACTAATGATACCATGAAAAGGTTATTACAAAGTTATCAAACCCAAAATTTCTTTATTCAATTTAGGCCCTGAGAAGGCACTTATGAACGTCAACACTACCACCGGTTCAGAAAACAACTCAGTTATCGAGAAGAACCGGCAACAAACTCGATCTGGTTTATCTTTTCATTATACATAACATAGCACAACATATATTTATAGACATATACAGTTTACATTCATTTTTGGTGGATGCACAGAAAGAGGCGTAATTTCCAGACGTCACCATCGTTCACATATTAACAAACTATAATAGCCTTTATGTATTAAGACCCGCTTGACATGTTAAATGAACTCACTATCTGGCAAATCGGCAATGTGCTTTGGGACTATGTTATAAAATCTATGTTAACATTATTACCTAAAAAACGGTTACCGGTCTTATTGAGCCTAAAACACCGTGACCGGTTTGTTATTATTTCTAGTATTTAGATTATGTCGGTCTTTTACTAAATCCAGATTACCTAAGTTTTTGCGGACATATATTAAATTATTAAAAATATATTGGAAGGGCAGGATAAAGTTACTGAATTCCTGAAAGTTAGTCGTTAATGATTACCTGGACTAAAACTTAAAAATGAATCAAGAATTTAGGCAGCTATTACATAATCGAATGACATATTTTCAATCCTTGTAAATAATAAAAAAAAACATTATATTTTCACACAAAATTAAGTAACTACAATTAGCAAATAAATATACGAGTTAATAAGAAAAGAGTTTACATCTAAGCAGATTGATTTGCGTTAATCCAGTCTCGTACTAGGTTTGTAACAGAAGTTGTAAAAGCCAAGCTTCTTAAAAGAATCAAAAGCGTTGTTACCACACAGAACAAACAGTAAACCAGTTATCAAACGCCAGATATAGAAACTTTATAACAGGTAATTAATTTCATACGTATCCATTAAAGAGTTGATGCCATTCATGAGTAGGCTCCAATTAGATTTATCAGATGATGCTACAACTTTTTATAGGTCGATAAGTTCCAAGAATCTACATATATAATACAAGAAGGTAAATCCAACGCGTTTGTACATTTTAGATTTTTGTGAAATAAATTGTCACAGGTGTCTTGGAATTTATAACAGGTAATTAATTTCATACGTATCCATTAAAGAGTTGATGCCATTCATGAGTAGGCTCCAATTAGATTTATCAGATGATGCTACAACTTTTTATTGGTCGATAAGTTCCAAGAATCTATACATATAATAAGAAGGTACTGGTGTTTGTACTTTTTAGATTTTTGGGAAAAAAAAATTCACAGGTGTCTTGGAATAAGTAATAAAATACTTTTCATTAATTTTATAAAAATATGTCTGTCTGCCTGTTTGTTTGGAAACTTTTTTTTTTTTTTCGAACTGACTATTTTTTTTTTTTCGAATTGACCAAGCAAGGTCTTAACAGCTTCACCGGACTATTCGTTTGTTTGGACACGCATCACTGTTAAAGGGTCACCTTCCGCCGGGCGTACCGTGGGGGCGGCTCTACAAGGTTGATTAGCTTGTTCGATCCCTTGCCGCCCCCACAAAACGGTCTGTCGGTACACCGTGGGGTTTTAGTCCGTGCGACTCGGACATAACCCACCCTCTCCCCCGGGAGGGTGGCGTATCCATAAGGGATTTCCCCCCGTTAAAAAAAAAAAAAAAAGGTGTCTTGGAATAAGTAATAAAATACATTTCATTAATTTTATTAACATTTTGTCTGTCTGCCTGTTTGTTTGGACACGCATCACTGTTAAAGTACTGTCTTTAAAATATAATAAACTAAAAAATAAATAAAAAAATAAAATCATAAAGCTTATCCTCAAGTAACATTTAGTCTTGGTTTCAATAAAATCTGTTCACTCTATCAAAAGTTATTATAATTTTAATGACGACGCGAATTAATTACTAGAGAAAAGTAATGGACTTAATGCATTCGGATCATTTTATTAGTCACTGCTTTTTTTATATTAGGTTCCACGTGGACTTGTTCGCGGGCACAGCCAGTCAGTTTTAAAAGAGAAAATATATGGAGACATCGCAGCAGGTTGAAAATGGCACAGTGTTGCTACACAGCGTTTATCGCATGTCGCTCGAGGCCATGTGCAGGTATGGATTACGTAAGTGTTACATGCGATACATATTATTGTAGGCTGTATGCGACTCGGTCACACAGGAAACCCTAAGGTGCACAATACTCACGTCGCGTAGAGCTGTATATTTAATGGAGGGTCCAAGAAAACTGGTTTTGAAGAAATTAACACAATCATTAACGTATACGATATCAGGTTGATAAAAAAAAATTCTCTTGTGAAGAAATAATACATATTCTCCAAAACTTCGCTCATGACACATAAAAATGAACTTATTGCTATTATCACCACTTGACACATTATAAAACAAAATTCTCTACTACGTCTGTCTGTTCGCGATAAATTAAAAATCTACTCAACGGATTTTCATGCGGTTTTCGCCATTAGATAAAGTGATTCACCAGGAAGGTTTAGGTATATAACTTGTCACGGTTTTTTTATATCAGGGTGGGACAACGTTCGCCGGGCCCGCTAGTTGACAATTAAATAAAAGAGGACGAGGATTTTAATATGACTAATTATATTGGAAATAGGAGAAGTCCTACAAGATCTGTCTTACACACAGTTAGGGCCAAGGGAATATTCTTCTTGTAACGGCATATTTAAACCATATGTACATGTACCATGCGAATGTGAACAGAAATAGATGCCAAGCAAGATTCAACAGTGACTTATATGGATCAGATTAGAAAACCACCGATCGCTGGGAAAGTGAAAAGCACTCAGAACCGGCGTCGATGCATGCAAGTGATTAATCAAACGAGCAAAAAGCGAACGGTTGTTAAAAGATATATACATACACAATACACAGAAAAACAACAATCTGTCAATTACAAATCTCAATACATGTATTTGTTTTTGGCGAAAATTTTTCAATAACAATTATTAGAGACTTGGAGAGCAATTTTAAACTCGAAGCACAGAAGTGCAACAAATATTATAAACCAATTTATCTTTCCTTGCGTAAAATTAGGCATCTCTGGAGCTTGAAGAAAATTGAACATCTATTGCAAAAATATTATCTTCAATGATACTATCTTTATACTAATTTATAATCACCAGTTTCTAGAATGATACAGACGTAATAAAATTAGAAATAATCATCTAAACTCCATAGAATAATTGTCGATCATAAATTATCTATGGTAGATAATGAATAACAGTTAATCTGTATGCCTGCTATAAACGTGTTGAATATTTAAACATAATCAGGTATTTAACACGGATACCGCAACTGGCCATTCCTAATGACTGACATTAGTAAGATTTCAAATAGTAGGTGTAATATCTATTGATTATACTTAATTGGACAACATTCTTTTCAAGAAATTTATTTAGGGCTTAATGAAACATCGTTAAGTATGAAACTTAGGAACATAAAAAATATAATAACTTCAGATGACCGTAATCAAAATGAAGAAAACTACGAATTTTAGCGTCTCGTTGAAAATCTACATCTTCGGACGTAAGATGCAATATTAATGAATTCAAATAAGAACATTTATATACTCCTCCTATAAATACAATTAAAGAGTTTGCTTTGCTTTATGTTCAGGCATATCTCCAAAAATCATCCAAATAAATTTTATGAGGTTTTTCTAACAGATGGAGGATATTTTAAACTCTTATCGGAGTTTTCATCATCATTACGATTTTCATGTGAGTTAAGCAGTAATGATGGAATTTAACAGAGGTAACTAGTAATAGATAAAATAGTGATTAGGGTTAAATTACAAAATTTCAGTTTAAAAAACTATACATTCCCTTGGAATAACGAAAACACCAGAACGAAATCGCGAGTACTAGTTGTTTACAAAAAAGACTATTACCAGCAATTTAAATTTCAAGTCCTCATGCCCCTCGATTTAGAAAAACAGCGTTCTAGTGTGATCATCAATATGACTATAACTTTGGAAATATATTAGAATAGACGCTACTTTGCATTTCCGCCTGGAATCGATGGAACACTACTACGTCTGACTGCAACATAAAACAAATCAATTAATCAATAATTGTTCATAAAACAAATCAATTAATCAATAATTGTTCAATTATTGATTAATTGATTTGTTTTATGTTGCAGTCAGACGTAGTAGTGTTCCATCGATTCCAGGCGGAAATGCAAAGTAGCGTCTATTCTAATATAATGATGGATTTCCGCAAAGTAACGCCTTCTTCAATCAAATATTTGGAAATATATCAACAAATCGCATACTTGTTCCATAAGTACATCCGAATGAAGAAACGAATACTATATGGACTGCTTAATCTATACTAGTACTATACATCTCTGTACTAAAAGTTTGTTTGCTTGAACGCGCTAATCTCAGGAACTACTGATCCGATTTTAAAAACTCTTTCAGAGTTGAAACTCATTTATCGAGAAAATATATAGGCTATATAACATCACCACCGATCATAAGACCAATAGGATCGGAGCACCAATAAATAATGTTTCTAAATCGGGGTTAACGTACATTTTTTTTTTTTGATCTTTTACGTAAAAGAAGTCGCGAGTTAAAGGTAGTGTTAGTCCAAAGTAACTATTCCACGCGTTCGAAGTTGCGGGCAGAAGCTAGATTGATATAAAAAGAAACAAAACAAATTATCCGCGCTCAAATGACATTGCACGTGATCTTAAAACAGAAGTTATATAAACTCGATGAGCAACGAGTTATAACTGAAAGGCAACCGTTAACGGTCAGAATGAATTACGTATATACACTGCACAAACACACTGAAGCTCCGTTGTGTTGTTGCGGACTTCCGATTGTGGTCCGCGTGACTCATTCTCGATAGTGGATAGAGAAACCTTGATATGGAGTAAAACGATTTATTGTCGGCGACATTATGTTACATCACTGAATGTCCGTTTTGTTACTAGATAAGGGAGAAACACTATATTATTCAATCAAAGACTCGGAAGATAAACCGCCTAATATCATCATCAGCCTATAAGAGAGGACCATTGCAGAAAGGTATAGGCGTAATAATCACGCCTGCCCACGACGTATTGCCGATTTAATACTCCGAGAAATCTACGGTTCTAAATTTTTTCCACATACGGTGTGTACTACAAGAACATTTCTCAGGTTCAGGTTTCAGCCGAAAGTGTTACCAATTGAAATTAGTAAAAGTATGCGAATTTTGAAAAATTCGTTTGTACATGAGGACCTTGGATTGATATTCTACCGGTCAAACCACTAGACAGACAACCACGACTTCTACAAAAATACAAATCATATAAAACTTACACCTATCTATAGAAAAACACGAATGTAAACTACCAATATAATTAAAACTCCACAAACGATACTATAAAATTGATTAGCAATAAGCAATGATAGTTAAGTAATAGTTACATTTGAACTGTGTGTAATGATTTCTTTTGAATTACCACTTTTAACAGTAACAATGTAGGCGAATCGAATTTTATACACCGTATTGTATTATCCAGATAAATTCTGTTTATAAAACTGGTCAGTTCATGTACTCTATTTGGACCGGTCATGCTATTTAATAGTGATAATATTTCACTTTCCAGTTTATGTGTAATTCTATTACGTTTAAAGGAAATCTATCTATTAGTAGGCATCAGCCCACTCACTTAATTGTGCATTGAATAAACTTTTAGTATTAACAAAAATAGCTAAATTCGAATGGAATCCAAAAAATAGTAAATATAGTAACCTAGAGGCATGTATATGGTGAAACTATTACTGATTTCAGCATGAATGGGTCGGCTCGACCGGGGTAGTACCACCCTCTCGCAGAAAACCGTGAATGAAAATTGTGATAACCGTATAAATTGTTTTACAAATAGAAATTCTTACATTAAAATAGATACATAATATTCTGATAAATCAAAAAAAATAGTTCGCGTGACAAGTGAAATACCCAATGAATATTAAATTAATGTTTGCATTACAAACCGTGTTGATCAGAGAAATTAGCTGGCCGCAGTGATCGGAGCGAAAGGCGTGATGCATTAGACTCTAACGGTCATTGTTATTTATCAACACGACGGCCGTTCAACTGAGTCCGGTTTATCAAACACTCGGGTACTCAATGACTTTGTTTACACCGGGGCACGTGTTGAAATTATGACAGTTTACAATAAAACTATAAACCCTGACTTAAAGTGACTTTGATTTTAAGGATATATCCCATAAATTGAGTTGTGCTCTATCACTCTTCTGGTGAAGCCCCCATTTGGTTTTAAAATATAGTCAATAACTTAAATTTATAAACGTAAACACTTCGCATTTAATTTTTAATATAGTACAATATTTATTGTTTTTAATTATAGAGTTAAAAAAACCGAGCATTTATCAAATCTACAGATATAAAATAAGGCGTGAAAAAGAGAATACATAAAGACATAGAACAAGTAAAAACAATAAGTGAATGTATCTCGTTAGTTACTTATGTCACATTAAGTGATTTTCAATAGATTCCAGAGCTTAGCATAATGACGTCCATCGATTCACTAGAATTGGAATGATAGTGTCATTATCTCACGGCAAAGTGATAAAAAAGCATAATCCAAACGATACGTTGTGGCAAAATACATTAAATTAAATTATTAAACTAAATATAGAACAAAATCCATTTCTATAGGAATGTTTACATGATCTCGGCACTTTAAAATGGAATTTCTGCAATCTTTACAAAGTCGTGTAGTAAAAATTAAAAATTGCAAAATCTTTCTATTTTTTCCTGAACTGTTTTGGAAATTTTAAATATATGCTAAAGTCCGCACGTAATGAGCGTAACTTAATGTTTACTGACTTGAAGGCCAACTGCTAGGCTTCTTTATGAAAACATTTTTATATTGAATACGGACAAGGTGCTATGCCTTGATGAACAAATTTTCATATCAGTACTGCTATGTATAAGAGGGAGCAGTTTAAATAAGTATGGCGATACTGCAGATAATTTTACCAAACATGACGTCCTCTTTATTATTAGTTTGGTTTACCATGAGGAATCTTTAACGAGCCGACGATCCCAGTGACAATGCTCCCCACTCCTTGTGCTCTAAGCCTTTTATACCCCTTTCATTGGTTCCCAGATAGTATCAGGTATCTAATATCAAAGACATATTTCGGTGCAATTACAGTAAAATATTCCATCAAAATGAACAAGTCCCTGTAAATTCACTGTTAATCATATACGCAGAATATCTACATGTATGACATAATTACACTAACATATGATTACTAGCGGACCTGGGGGACATTGTCCTGCCTTGATAATCAAAAAAATTCTAAAAGTCAACCGCAACGCCACCTACCCGGTCCAATTGTGAATTTAAACCATTCTCGAATCCACTGGAACACGCACACAAAGTTTTATTAAAATCGGTCCAGCCGTTTAGGAGGAGTTCAGTGACATACACACGCACAGAAGAAATTTATATATAAAGAAGATATACTAAAAATATATCACCTATTTATTTTCTTTGATGATGAAATAAATTGGGCAATGAACGTAACCTACTAATCAGATAGTCACTGAGATATCTGATTACACAGTCAATGCGATAACGTCACACGTAGTCTGGGAATTTAAATCAAGAAAACAGATATTCATTTTGCAAACTATTCCAATTACAAGGATTCGATGACGGTCTTTGCACGACTTTAAACATGTAAAATATATTTTTCTCGTAAAAGTTACTTTTACTAATCTTATCTGGGAACGTGTTAAATGGCACTGAGATAAAGAACGCTCCTAAATCCGGTTGAACGAAAATTAAAACATTAAAATCGATGTTTCTGATTTTATATTGCCATGTTAGCTTAGAACATCGTGACGGTTAGGTCCGTTCCCTCGGCGTGGAGCCCTTGAGTACGCTGCTCGCGCGATATAGTGACACAAAATCTTACATCACTGCGACAACATTACACATATCACCTCCACACACGTGCACGCATACACGCTTACACATGCAGGTGGAAGGGTTTTATTTTTTCCCCTTATCAAACTGAAATAGTTTAGAATATTATCCGATACGAAATATATATAAGGGTTGTTGAGGTATGTATGCATATATGTTTCAACAACTCATATATGTATGAATAGTTAGCTTAGCTTAGATTAGCTCAGATAGGTCGAGAATTGCATTTATCAGGCAACAGCCAAAGCCGAGGTGTGCCGCGCACCCTTGAGCTAGTTCTCAAAGTAAAATCGGCTGAGTGCCTTAAGCGCTCGGCTTAGTAGTCCGGTGAAGCTGTTAAGACCTTACTTGGTCAATAGCGTAGTCAGTTCGAAATAAAAAAATCGTGACGGTGGTAGGGGTTTTAACCCCCGCCTAACTGGTTATCGCCCTCAGGTCAAAAATCTGTCTCCAAGCGCCTATGGATGTTTTCTGGCAGCTGTACTTAGCAGCCAGGTTTAGCGTTTTTACCATTTTGGACCACATTAGGTGAGATTGTAGTACAAACATCAATATACTATGGAAAAAAAAACGAATGAACACTGTTAATGGTGGTAGAGCCACGCTGAAAAACTATTATTGGTTTCAGTATGAATGGGTCGGCTCGCCCGGGGTAGTACCACCCTCTCATAGAAAACTGACGTGAAGTAACAGTGTTTGCATTGTTGCGTTTCGTTCGGTCAGTGAGAGCGCCGGAGACCCATCTCCCCTCCCCTCTCCTCTCTCCTCTCCCTTTTCCTCCCCTAACCATTCCCTCCGAAAGATGGCAACGCACTTGCGACTCCTCTGGGGTTGTTGGTGTCCATGGATGGTGGTGATCACTTAACAGCAGGTGACCCACCTGTTCGTTTGCCACCTATGACATAAAAAAAAAAAAAAAACTCTCGTGTTTGCTAGTATTGGCCTCACCTCAACTTATCCTATTTAAGAAGTAGTACAGTAGTCTACAAGATTATCTAGTTTCTGTAAGAGATATTGCTCGCGTGTTACGCCATACATTTAAAATATCGACTTTATTGAATTGGACCCCAACATGATATTGGAAGAGTTTGAATTAGGAATATCTTACATTGATAGGAATGGTGTGCAAAAGCAAGAAGCCCACACAAAAAAGGCTGAAAGAATAGATGAAATTAAAAGATAAATGTGCGGAATCGATTGCTCGATAACCAATAATGATTGGTGCATACAATTCTAATTTTCTAAACATTCGAATTTCAAGCTAGGCATGCAAATGTAATCTTTTTAAATGTAACTATGATTGCCATTTATAAAATTTCATTACTGCCGACAGAATAATTAGGTTATAAATTCATATGTTCTTATTAATACCCATACGAACAGTTGTGTACGTGGATAATTAATTTCGACATGTGGTCCAACTACACGAAGACATTGCTTTAGCGGGTCAATGTCATACTGAGAATAAGGAAAATAATTTCGAAGAATTATTAGCATAAAGAGTCAAATTGGCTGATATCGATCCTGTTTGCCTACAATTGCATACAAATTAATAACTTCCTTGGTAGCCCATTACTCTATCTTTATTCCTTGGCAAATGTTCCCTCATGGCACAAACTATTTTTTTAATACTACTTGTGCCGACACTTTTATAGATAATGTTTCCATTTTGCAATATGATTTTGTACCTCTCCAAATAAATAACAAATCGATATATTCTACAATAAACTAAAGTGTAGAGGAGATTTAATGAGGTGAAGCATTTCAGGGTAACTAAATTAGTTTCGTATTTAATCGTCATCATCATCATCCGCCTGTAAGAGACCCACTGCAGGGCTATAGGCCACTCCCGAAGGAAGGTATGGGCATAATCACCACCCGCGTTAGCACACGATTCAAACTCTTAGAAATCCATAGTTCTATGTTTACAGCAGTATTACAAAAACATTTCTCAAGTTGAGGTTTCCTCACGACGTTTTCATTCACTGTAAGCCGATAGTGTTACCAATTTAAATGAGTAAATGTTTGCGAATTTCGAATAATTCGTTGGTACATGCCGGGGTTCGAACCTGCGGACATCGGATTGATATTTCACCGGTCAGACCACAAGATCACCGCGACATTTGTATAAACTAATCTCAAAAAATCAGGATACGTCAAGACATCATCGACGTAAAATAATTATTTGATTACAAGACAGTGACATTTTTAACAACCAACTAGTTTAACGCAACGATTCAAGATATTTACAGAAACTGGATATAACATTCTCAAGCGTTATAGGTAAGGATAAACAGGAAAAAACAGATTCCGACAATAATTGTTTTCTAACTAAATTCTCCTTTAGTGGATCAAACCTTTGCAGTTACGAATCCCAGTTCTCAAAGCAGGAAAGAGAATGTCAAATATTAAATAAATCAATGGTGTCTACGAGAAAGCTAACATCAATTCACACATTCTTCGATGTAAACCATACGTTAATTATGTTACAGGAAACGTGTGCAAATTACTCCGTGTCGACGGCAAATCATTGTAGCAAAACAAACTTGAACTTGGACGCGTTTGTTACGCTAAAAATAATCCATCACATGGTTCTACGTTTGCACTGAGGTAATGGACGTATTTCGACATTCAAACACATTGTGCCATTTACTCAGAGTATGAATTCGATAAAGCTATTGCCGGCATAGCCCGTATAAATAATTGTATGCAAATGGAACGAGCCTCGGACGAGAAATTTCCGATCAAATTGTAACAAGGTCGTTGCAGTGGTGGGTTGTAAAATTATTTTAGTAGATAGAGATACATTGGATAATGTTTTAACAGACGATGACGCGTAATCGCTAGTATTTTGCTTTAGCTCCGACGCTGTTTACATTATATAATTGGACGTTAAAGTATTATCTGTTGGAGAACGTGATGAATTACGAATAAACATCATTTTATCAAAATATAAAATTGTAAACTATAGAAATTCTTTGAAGAAATATAGTAATAATAAACCTTAGTTTATATAAGCTAACTAGCTGACCAGCCACACGTTGCTGTGGCTTACTTATTACATGAATTATGATAAACTATTTTTTAAATTAAAACGTGGCGTCAACTATGAGATATCTATAACAGCCGGTCCTAAAGTTTTCTGCTAACAAACTAATTTAAAGCGCCATCTGTTCGAGACTGATGTAATTTACAATTAATGACAATAATGAACATTGACAAACATTTAATTTGTAATAATAAAAATAGGTCATTAATCTAAAAATATAAATTCTCCTATTTGTCAAGTTGGATCAAATTATACGTAAATGTCAACGTTTCATGAAGATCAGTTGAGTAGCTTCGGAGTTCATCGTGGACAAACATAATGACACTGGATTTTTATATATTAAGATTGATAATTTTAGCTACAAAATAAAGACAAACTTATCTAAGCCATACTTTTTGAATAATCCAATCAAGACGATGTATAATCTGAAAAAAATATATAAATGATAAAAAGTAAAGGAATATTACTAACCTTCTTGTACAATTTGATCCAGGTTAAATCTCCCTTGGAGTCGGTGTACTGGAGGCCGAAGAACCAGACCTCTCGCAGGCCGATGGTCTTTACCACCTGGTCGAAAAGCTGCTTGCCGGTTGTCGTCTGCTGGATCGCGAACTCCAGCTCCGCGTCCATCGTCGTCACACGGACGTTCATCTGATTATTAAATTAATAGAGCATTACTTTTTTTTTCAAACTTCCATCTGGATTAAAAACTAGCGAAGAACATGAGCATCTATCATATTAGTTTTTACTTCTACACAACACCATACGAAAGTGTTATATCTTTAAAAGAAAGATTAAAGCAAAGATAATTTACAAATTACGCAAATACAATTATACTTTCTTTTTAAATAATCATTAATATTCGTAACACTTTTTTTACTAGTTACTAGGTTGACATAAACTATTTAAAATATAACGATTTAACGACAAGAAATTCAATGTAACTTTAAAGGGGCAAATTTCCTGAATTCCCTTACCCCAGAAGGTACTTTATTTCAAATGTCAGCGTCAACTTGTCTATGGCTTAATTACTACAAAGTTAACTTTATTAATACTCATATTAGAATATACATATACATTTATACTGTAGTAATTACTGTAGGTATAGAGATTTTCTCTGGCTTCTCTGGTTCTTTACAAAAATGCACTAAATCTCATAATTATTTCCTCAGTTTTTATTATACGATTATGCTACATTTACGGATGTAAACATGATACATTTTAGTTTTATATAACTTGCATATAAAATAAATACATGGCCTTGCAATAAACCGCAAAAGGGCGACCTCAGTTGTCAATGTACAAAAGGTAAAGAAATTGATTAAGAACTATATTATAGATTGCATTATTTTGCACACCTGTAATCTCGTGTGAAACCTAAACTTATGTTGGTAGCATTTGAATATGGGATAAGTGAGAGATGAAACACGACGGGAATAGTGTGGCGTGATATTTTTGTGAAATCGACAATACAATGTTATTGTTCAATAAAAATTTGTAAAATATTGTGAAGAATAAAGAGTTTAATCGATGAGATACTTATTGTTTACATTTAGTTATGTTAGAAGCAGATCAGGTTGAGTAGAATAGAGACATAAAAAAATATTTAAAAATGTTTCAAAAATGATAGGCAGGAAATTAATTCAATATGTTTTACGTTACTCTTACGTACACGCAAAGCCGTGTGAGGTGAAATTAATGACGAAGCAAGATATCGCATATCATCTCTCGAGTTAGTAAATGAAATAAACGTATAATCTTCATTCATAGAAAGTGAAAGGGGACCTCCGGATCTACTTATAAACATTGACTCCTGCATATACATACTTGGATTTAGATTTGCCTTACGATGAATATATTCATTACAACTAAAAATGACCAAAAACTTGTATACGATTTACGCAGTACCGCTGTATGCATACATACATAGCTATAAATGTACATCTATAACCAACAGATATTAGTTCGAAACTAGTATTATAGAGGCGCTGATTGGAAAGAACGAGTGCGATCTCTATTTATATAACGTACTTCGAAAAAAAAAACAATTTTATATATATTTTATCAACCCAATATTATAATATAGGTTGCAATAATGATGGCCTATAAGTAATAAAAAAAAGCACTAAAGAGGTGCTGAAACGGTTAATTGCGAGTGCTTTTTGAGTCAATCTCGAGACAATTTTGCCGATATAGATTTTGTTTTAGTGGGTAGGTAACTAATACATGTAAAATGAATAAACAAGTAAAATTTATATGATCTACAATTAAGTCAGAATAAGCCACTTATCACTTTATTTTATCGTTTTTAGCGTGAGTTACCTGCACCTACCTAGACGACAATCCGGCATCACACATAGTTGCAGCCTTTCAGAGTCGATCGATCATAGTCTAACAATACTGAGGTGGATGTAATAGGATAGAATAATATTGGTTTACGATAAAATTAGTGCCCTTTCGACCTTTGTGAATTTACATCGATAATTACTCTAGACATCCCATCCCTAATGCTCACATAAATAGCGTCGAGTAAAATGTATTTATAACTAAATTTACTTGTTTGTATTGAGTCGTGGCCAAACGGACGCGCTGTTCCGGAGGACGTAGCGGTCATATTATGTCATCGTTATTCGCTACAATTGTATTTATTTATATTTTGTTAGTTTCGAACGCTATAATTAAATCTGAACATCAAAAAAGAACTCGAAAAACATATGATAATCGGACTATATGAATGAAAATCAATTGACTAATTAATCTATGTAAGCAAATCAATTCAGAAGCGCTGCACGTATTTGGTTAATGGGAGGATTGTTATATAATAATGCAAATATGTTATTGGGAATTAATAAATACAACAATCGTACGATTAAATCGTTAATTAATCCCATTGACAAATGTTTACATTCAGAAAGTTACACAAATACAAAAAAAATAATGAACATCAGAGTTTAAAATATAATTGGAATTTGAAATCATAAATTTTTGCTCAAAACACAATTCACTCATTATTATCACAAACCTCACTCTTGTCATTTAAATACCTATTAACTTTTTTTTTATTAGATACGTTTAAATCACTGTTGTTATAGTACTCATAAAGCTGTAAACGCTTGTCAGAACAATGACGTAGTCAGTTTACAAAAAAAAACACCTACCACCTAAAAATATCCCTTTACTATGGATCATTACCTCAAGAGTGCTTTTAACCAAACGGACATTAAGAAAAACCCTACCACAATTTATTACAATCGATCACTGTTTTATTTATCGTAAACAATTTATTATAATTACATTATACCATATTATTATATTATTTCTACTGAAGCTAAATATTAATGGCAGTATTAAATATTAAGCCTGTCCACTCTATGATGATATAACTGATCACATCATCATCAATTAACAAATTATATTTAAATGTATTTGAAATTTACAAAAAAAAAAACCGTAAATATTGAAAAAATTGTGTAAAACCATAGTTCGATATTTAAAAAAAGTATGTGTGTACTTATATACACGTATAAGATGTTATACTTCTCTATTTAAAAAAAAAACATTAAATGCAATTGATGACGTCATAATCTAAAAATAAATTAACTTTAAAATGTTTTAAAATTAATTTTCTATATCGTACACAGAATTAAGTAAGATACAAAAAGAAGTAGAATAAATTATTAATCAAATATATGAAAATTAATTTACATTTTAATAAAGCCACAACAAGTGTTATATGTTCATGAGACACAAGTGTGTACACAAAGCTCGAAAATTCAAAACCTAAAAAATAGGCACAAAATTTCGACCCGATATAGTATAGTGTGTTAATTAATTCAAATTGAATTATCTCGCTTATAATCACATAATCTAAAAAAATATAATTAACTTTAAAATGTTTTAAAATTAATTTTCTATATCGTATACAGAATTAAGTAAGATACCAAAAAGAAGTGGAATAAATTATTCATCAAATAATAATGTAGTGACAATTAATTTACATTTTGATAAAGCCACAAGTGTTATGTTCATGAGACACAAGTGTGTCCACAAAGCTCGAAAATTCAAAACCTAAAAATAAGCATAAAATTTCGACCCGATATAGTATAGTGTGTTAATTAATTAAAATTGAATTATCTCGCTTATAATCAATGTACGACGATATACTTTTCAGTTGAATATCTAAATAACCAACAAAGTCGTGTACTAATAGAGAATTTTCGGAGACATTTCTGTAAACATGTTCCGAATCATTATTGATTGCGATCGGGTACATTTTTTAAACATATATTTCCAATACATTATACAATGCTTTTAGTGGATGCACAGAGAGGAGTCAATTCCAGACATCACTATCATTCACATACTGATCCACTCTATAATATTCTTTTGAAACTAAAACCCGTTTGACATTCTGATGCATAAATCACTGTAAGCACTTCATAACGTGACCCCGTAACTATCTATTTGAGATAACTGTTATTAAATTATTTAACAGCATCTTTACTAATCTCCTATCCATTTAATAAGAACGTAAATCTAACGTGTTTGTACTTTTAAGATTTTTGTGAAAAAAATTGTTGCAGGTGATTCCAGAGATCACTATCATTCACATACTGATCCACTCTATAATATTCTTTTGAAACTAAAACCCGTTTGACATTCTGATGCATAAATCACTGTAAGCACTTCATAATGTGACCCCGTAACTATCTATTTAAGATAACTGTTATTAGAATTTTTTTTACAGCTAGTAATGAATGAATGGTTACACGAGTACATAAATAATCTCTTTTAACAGATTTCTCGGTAAATCCAATAGGCATCTATATCCGACGTCAGCCCATTGTCTTAGCCTAATTAAAACCGGATTACTCTATCAAAAGTTATTGTAATTTTAATGACAACGCGACTTAAGTATGAGAGAAAAATAGATGGGAGTAAATGGACTTAATACACTGAGATGATTTTATTAGTCACTGATTTTTTTTTATATTAAATTCCACGCGGACGGAGTCGCGGGCACAGCTAGTAATGAATGAATGGTTACACGAGTACATAAATAATCTCTTTAACAGTTTTCTCGGTAAATCCAATAGGCATCTATGTCCGACGTCAGCCCATTCACCTCAAATCTGTATTACATTTATCAACAAGTCGTCGATGTAAACAAGGATACAATTAATTTTAATAACAACTAGATGTGCCCGCGACTTCGTCCGTGCGGAAACTTATGTAAAAAAAACAATGACTAAGAAAATCATCTAAATATATTAAGCCCATTTACATATCTACTTTCTCTCGTACTTAAGTCGCGTCGTCACTAAAATTACAATAACTTTTGATAGAGTGAACCGATTTAATTGAAACAAAGACTCAATGTTACTCAAATATACTCTTTATGATCTGTTTGTTTTTATCATGAGAGCAGTGCTGTAGCAGTGATGCGTGTTGAAAGAACAGACAGATATTCAGACATTTCTGAAAATAAGATTTGCGTTATATTTGCTTTCTTATTATATGTATAGATATAGATAAATAAATTGCATCTATTAAAGAGAATACATATCTATATCCGACGTCATCCCATTCACCTCGAATCTTTATTACATTTACCATCATAATCGATGTAAACAAGGATGTAACTGATTTTATTAACAATGGAAGTACGCCTAACTGCGATACTATCACAGAGCTAACAATTGTTCGTTAATTCGGTACACTACATTCATTCAATAATGCCGAGGTTATCGGCGACGAGCCTCGAAACGCCCGCTTACTCTTATCAAACCCGCATGAGTAATGATATACACCAATAGAGCACCCAAACTACAAGTTAATAAGGTTAATTCCACTTGTAGGTTTTATTACAACTAACGATACAATTATGTCGTACAAAGTGAGAGGCGCAACTGCTATGTTGACTTTTACATTACATTAGGGTGGGTAAAAAACGTTGTCGAGTATTAGGGGGCGTGAATCAAGGGGGCGAAGGGGTCAAGTCGAATCTCACTATATCTCACGTGGGGGGAGAGGCGTTTTGGCAAATATTATGTTAATCAGATAATCATAATCAGATTAAATTCAATTAAAACATGTTTCTAGGCTAACATACACCGAAGTCTGACACAATTCTTCTATATATTAATATCCATGGATAGATGTAAAGTTATTTAGTATTAATATATCGAAATGTAATTAAATTTAATAACAGAAAGATACAATTAAGAATAATAAAACGAATTGTGTTTATTTTAATAAATCCAAAACATTTATACTGAAACTACAAATTATTAAAAATCTCACGTAAGATTAGTGGAGCGAGTAAAAATCCTCAGAAACACCTCACGTAATTAATGTACAAGCCGTTATCGCTTTTCTTTAATACGTAATAAAGCAATGTGTATATTTGTCATAGAGATTAATAATGTTAGAACAGTTAATACAGAAAACGATGAATCAGTGCAACGAGATTGAGTAAAAAGCGAATTCTAGATAAGGAATAAGGCGTAGCGACCGGCAGTCGTGTCGTGTCGTTATCGCGTAGTGCAAACGGCGGATGTTTGCACTGGCTGTATGGTAAATTACTTGTGTTTCTTCGCAAACAACCACATACTAACAACGAATTGTTTCTTTGAAGTGAAAACTTCTTTAAGCGCTTTAAGCGATATTATTGGCAAGAGATACATTTATAACTTCGCGTCATGACATGCTAGTAAGCGTGACTACTGCGCTTGCATAGTATAGCGGCCTGTGTACTTCTAATTGAGCTACTTGAGCTTGTGCAGACTATCATATGTTTCATTAATTAATAAACTGTATAAAACGTATATAACTATATTGTTCGGAGTACATTAACAAATTATGAAATTTAAATAATTCATACTATCATTACATAGTATAAAGCAAAGTCCCCAAACCGCGTTTGTCTGTCTGTCTGTCCTATTGGCGTAATCGAAAACAAAAAAGAATGATTAATTAAACAAACTGGTTCTAACTAAAAAAGAATAACAGTCAATCTTCGACCACAAATACTCATAAAATGTCTTCGGTCAGTTTGTCAATTATCACGAATTTATATTTCTGTTAACCGTTTGTCTTTACTATTTTTCATATAAAAGTAAAGGTTGTTTGTTTGTAGCAGGTTATTTCTTGAATGACTCAGCCGATTCCAATTCTGATTCATTGATAATAACCTCCAGTCTCTCGGAATGTCACATTTTATTGTAATTATTTTATATAATGGAACTAACAATAATAAAAGCTCAGTCAGTCCCTAGTTTAAATACAATAATTAAGCGAACTCGTAAAATTTACAAATAAGACTCTTTCGACAGTTTTTCCTTGCCTTATTACAGCCAGTACTATAATTAGTTTAAAAATGAAAATTATTAAAAACAGATACCCAAATATATTTTAGCGTTAACGACTCAATAAAGTTTATGATTATAACTCTATATAGCACAACAAATTTGAATAGAGGCTGAGCCATAAAACATTCCTAATCTTTTACCAACAGAGTATCAAAGGAAATCCTTGCCGACGCGAACAAACAAAGCCTGCTAATGTTTTTTTTTAACAATATTTCAGCCCATATCTTTTATCTTCCTTATTTATAATGGTTGGGAGACGAGCCAACATACAATATGATATATGTAAGAATTCATTACTCAATTGTATCGGTAAGGAAAAACTTACTAATTTATATTCCTATAATTACACTATTTATAGGGAAAAATATCAATAAATCCGTTCGAATGTATGAAAATCGATGTTTTTTCCTCGTATCGATTCATACTGGTGATGTCATGTTACAATATTCCACCGCAAGTATAGAAAAACTATGAGTCGAATTCCTCAATAATTAAATTTTAATCAAAAATTTGTACATACTTTGGTTTAGTGATATTATTTTCCAATTTAATAAATGAAACGGTTTATAACGTAACATTATTTTAATGTACGTAGACCCCTATATCAATTTTTGACTTAAGACTTAATTAAAGACTTAAGAGAACTAAGACTGTGAAATAAGATGATAAAGTCGATAGGAGCTGATTGAAATGGTGTCAACCATTTTGAAATATTCACAACCAGAAATGATTAATTGATGCTAGGAATTCTACCAACTGCAATAACCTCTTGAACCATCGTGAAAGGATTCGTCTAGTAGTAGGAGCTGTCCAGGAGTCGTTACACAACCATTATACAGCATTTGTGAGGTCTGTGCGAGTGATTTCGTATAGTCGTGGCAAGCACTAATTTTTTGATCGCTCTAAACATAGGTGATATCAGAACAGTAATATAGGTTTTAATATTTCTCATATTATACAAATAACATGGACACAACTTAAGGATAAATGTCAATTTTAGAATCCTATAATAATATTTTAACTTTTATTAACCGGTTATGACCGGTTCCAATTGCATTTCCAAAGGTTGAGATAGAATCGGCCGAGATATTAAACTTGGATATATGGTATCGCGGACGTTTCTGTAAAGCTAAAAGTCATTAATATTTTTGATATTGATTTTATTCCTTTATCTCGAACCGTTCAGACAGCGCACGCAATATTATAAAATTTTTGGCGGCTTCAATTACATTTATTGTCATTAACTATTGCAAATATATTTTACGTAACTAAATGGTGGTCTATAGTAATCAGGGATACTATATTTTTAAAGTAGTTAAACCTGTTTACCTCTTTATAATATTAGTATAGATTTATAGTTAGTAATGAAGAGATTGTTTGAATAATGCATGCTGCTTGTTGAAACTGCGTGGAACGTCCATTGCGAGTTGGCAGCGAGATCTACGCGATAACTTATCAATAAACGTATATACTGTGTTCGAAGGAGTGAGTGTATCGTATAAGGCAAACCGCAAAGCCACATACACTGATGACATCATCGCTGTCTCGACGCAGATGTGCGCGCACGACTGACACAACACCATAAAGTAATTATATTCGGCCAACATGTGCGGCCCCACTGCTAGTTCACTAGTTTGTATATTTTTCCTCCCAAATTGTATTTCAGCTGAAATGTAGGAGTGTAACACCATTACCACGGAATACGGTAAGATAAAACTGAGGGAATAACGTATTGACGATTTCAAACTCTAATAAATCGGCAGTTCTACGCTTTCCCACATACAAGAACATTTCTCAGGTTCAGGTTTCCTCACGATATTTTGTCTCACCGTCAGCCGATAGTGTTACCAATGTAAATAAGTCAATGTACGCGAATTCCAAAAAATTCGTTGGTACACGCCCGGGGTTCGAGCCTGCGGACTTTAGAATAATATTCCACCGGTCAAACCACCAGAACAAGACAACTTTCAAATTATACTTTACAAAAACTATTAGGGTAAAATCTGCAGAGCTTATCCAGCCTTACCTTATGCTTAGCTCAACTTAAATTTCGCTAAGTAGTTACTCAGCGTAATCTTAGATTTCGAATTTATAGCCTAATTACGCTAAGAATAGTTTTAAAACTGGATCGAATGTGTAAAACGTCTTTAAGTGTAAGAAATAAATTCAGTCTTAAAATAATATCGATAAAAGGAAAGAATCAAGTTGATTCATAATTAAACAAACACATGATGTTTTCTTGACATTTTCTATAATAAAGGATCAAGAGCAATAATCATCAAGTCATACTGATTCTTTCTTTCTTTGCTTAGCTCAACTTCAATTTCGCTAAGTAGTTACTCAGCGTAATCTTAGATTTCGAATTTATAGCCTAATTACGCTAAGAATAGTTTCAAGTTGATTCATAATTAAACAAACACATGATGTTTTCTTGACATTTTCTATAATAAAAGATCAGACCAATAACCATCAAGTCATACTGATAATTTAAAAAGTATACAGATGTCAATGCTACATTACTATTTTGCCATTCTTTTTTTTCTTCACATAATACTGTAGTTTTACGTAAGACATCGAAATTGATGACTTGAACCCAGCTCAGCACAAGCTAAGTAAATGCTAAGCATGCGATTATAAATTTAAATTTTGGACAGGGCTGAGATAAGTCTGAGTGCGCTTTACAGATTTCACTCTTAGACATGTTAGGCTTAGACCTTGGACCAGGTAAATGTTTATACCATTGGACAGGTACAAGTTAATAATGATGAATCATTATTGGTCGTTTTTTAGTATATGCTCGCAAATATATATCTGCTATTAACTATACTAAATCTAAAAACTAACCTGAACAGTAATCTAACATAGACAAACAAAGTTTTATTTCGTTTTTATGATTTTTGCTGATCTTTAAACACAGGTCGTGATTATGTGAGTTGTTACATTTCAAAATAAGTTCAATTGAATTTTAGCCATTCGTAATATTTTACGTTATTTTTCAAAATCTTCACATTTTGTAAACGTAAAATATGAGGATCAAAAAAAGAAAGTAAAAACCTTATGAACGGCAAAATTGGAACTTCGTTATTGGCGTATAAAAACAGGAAATCTAAAAAAAATTAAAATATGATATGACCGATTCAAATTGGATTTCGCTTATTTTGAATATATTACAACGATATAATTAGGTATAATGGATATCCCTATTTGTATTTAAAATTCCAGTACACCTTGTCGATTGTATTACCACATAATAGTAAGTCAGCGACATCACCTTGTTGCCAAGATGAATATAGGAAGTGACATGGCGGCCAAGGTGAACCGAGTAATAACTTTAAAATACACACATTAATCTCGCAACTCATCGTAGCTTTATAGTGAATGATCTGAGAAAATTTGTCGACGTATTTTTTAATACCTAACAGCTCTTCGGACTCAAGTCTTTCCGTTCTTTATAATCATTCAAAGTTAAAACGTTCAATGCCAAACCATTTTTGTTTGAAATGCTCTTCAGGCCACAGGATATTTTGGCAAAAAATAGATGTATTATCTTCGCTTTCGAACTGTCTACGCTACTGACCTGACGAACCTTCACAGCTTTACCGGACTACATCACGTATTATCATCATACAATATTACGTTACAACATCATACATGGCATGACTTAAGTTATTCTTTCCTTTTCAATAGTTATCAAATCGTGTACCACCGGTGGTACACGTTGCCTAAACATCAAGTTTAACATGTACCACCGGTGGTACATATGGCCTAAAGATCAAATTTAACGTATACCATCGGTGGTCCACGTGGCACGGAACGGGTAAAGCATTTAAGTTTTTCGTTTTATGATGTACAACTAAGACAACTAATGTGACAAACCGATTATTAAATAGTCTGGCTGTAACAATAGGACACGTAACTAAGCAGGATTAATTGGTATCTTACGCTGTTATTACAAAAAAGTTAAATACGTATTGAACACTGGCTTTAAAAAGGTGTCATATTAAATGCACCGCGGTCGCTTAATGTACGCCATCTTGTTCATTTGTCTCGCTTTGGTTACGTAAGGTTAGACTTGTGAAAACGGATAACGCGAACTTGCCTTGGGCGAGCGCGTTGCAGTTAGGAAACTTTTTTAGACCAAGTATTTAATACGTATTTAACTTTTTGTAATAACGCGGATAGTGTCTTGTATATTTCAGCTTATTCATATAAGAAACATTGTCAGTCGAGATTAGGGGAAGGCGTGTAATGGAAGCAACAGATGTGCGTGTTAATAGGTAATATAAATACACACAACCTTTGTACGTGATCAAGATTTACGCAATTATTAAGCCTAATATTGATATATTTTACGTTACTGACACTATAACAATTCTTTACAAGAACCTTGAAGTTAAAAAAAATTGTTATGGAGGCTTCTAGAACTATACCAACTATTCGACTGTTGTAATAAATACAATTAAAAAAACAATAATTAGATAAAAAGGCTTTTGTTACATAATATCAGGAGATATATCTTATGAAATCGTCTTATTGAATTCTTAATTACATACAAAATACTAAGTGTTGATATGCTATTTTCCATCAAGAAAATTATTGGTACGCTCAGCATCTGAAAAGCCAAATTAATCATAATTTGGTGGACGTCTATATAAGGGCAAAAAAGTGATTGCAAGGTTTTGTTTTTTAATTTACTTTTTTGATATTATTTTCTTTTGTAAGATGTTTGTTTAACTATTGTTTGTTGTATGAATGAGGGTAGCTTTTTCTTTTGGTAAAAACTCCCGGCAAAAATAATATATGCTACATTTCGGAAACAAACTTTTATCTAAATACACTAATGGAATAAATTTTTAACTTAACAGATAAGCTGTTCATAGATAACGATAAAATAACGTGATGAAGCAAAACTCGTAAATGGGTACATCTACTAAGTTATGATTAGTCACTTTGCTGTTGACAGGAATGGGCATGTAGCGACCGACGCGACGCTAATTGCAAAGGTAGATAGAAAAAGAAATTTAGTGGCTTAGAAATCACAACGATGTGAAACCGAGTAAAACGATTCTATATGGGCACTGAGCATATCGATCTGGTCATATTCAAGTGCAGCGATGATTATATTGTTTTCTGTTTATTTATGTACACTTCATATCTTTTTTTTATGTAACACGGCAAAGTGACTGCACTGTGCCTGGTAGCACAGTATAACCCAAAAACAATGGTGACCATCGCGAGACAAACTATGCATCGCCGGTCGCCGCTGTCATGCCGGCCTGCGTACGTGTCTCTTCACGTTACGCTTAAAGGACCCCATGATATAGGACGAAATATATTCGAGGTAGAAAATAACAGCAGGGCAAAATAAACTTTTTTCGACTACCGCTAAATATCATCATCATCATCCGCCTGTAAAAGGTGGGTCTTTTACAGGGCCCTAGGCCTCTTCCCGAAGGAAGGTATGGGCATAACCACAACGCCAGCCCACGATTTATTAGCGATTGAAAATTCTGAAAAATCCAGTTATATATTTTCCCACAAATAGTAGTGCTACAAGAACGTTTCTCACGATGATGTGTCATATAGTTACATTCTACAATCATTTTCATGACAATCATGAATTCATTTTTCTTGTTCTTTAACTACGTTACTCTTAACAGAATACTAGTTTCCTTAATTTATCTTCTTCAAAACTCAACTCAACAGGCAAAACGTATATAATACAAACTTTTGGATTATCTTAGTATTTCTTATAATTTGAGTTACCATACAATTTATACGCGTTTAAGTGAGCTTGCAAAAAGTATTGTAAATATACCTGATCATGTGTAGGACGAACAAAAAAGACAACAACAACACTCATATAACAACAAATTAGAAAAAGACGGTTCAAATCGGGGTCTCCTGACATTTGTCACGGCATGCCATTCAGATCAGGCAAGGTCAGCAGGTATAATGCAGTAAATTATCATTACCTCCCTTGATCTCTTAACACTTGTAATAGGTACGAAGATAAAATAAATGATAATGATGGTGTAGCGTTAACATCATGCGATTACGTCATCGACAGATTTCTTTATAATCTGTACATCACAGACAAAAAATATTTAAAACATGCCAATAGAGGTGTGTAGCAATATTCGTAGGCGTACTTGTAGGTTGCGTATTAAAGAGTCACTTTTCTCTAACGTTATATCATGTATTCCATTTTAACAGAATATTTAATGACTCATCAGCTGATAATCCAATATAGATAAATAGATATATAGAATCTATTAAAGTATACTAAATAAGATTTAAAAGTTCAAACTGAAAAGCTGACATATGACAAATTTAAATGCCATAATTTACATTAAGATCATCTTAATGTCAGATAATAATTATAGTAAACTCTAATATTAAATGCATTTTTAAAGGGCAATACAACTACTAAATAAATTCTGTAAAAGACTATATTAGTACCCCTTAAAGTTATTGAATAATAAATTCCAAGTGCTCTCAAGTACGCAGAGGAAGTTGTAAATTTAAAACTGAAATCCTCCAAGGTCACACTGCGTGGAACGCGTGTCAAAATTTACCTTTGTATGATAATTGTATTACCCAGTTATCTGATCAGAATTAACAGTTAAAAGCTGAATTCTATTGAGGACGTCTGTTGAAAAACTAGTGGCTAACAGTTTTTGTCGCGTCAAACAAGCTTTCAGAGATACGAGGAAAAACCTTGACAGTTTAGACGACGTACATGACTACAGTTAATACTTACGGACATTGATTAATCAGCGGTTAAATCACTAAAGAATTAAAACGATAATTTATATATGAAATTTAACAATGTGGCGGCAGATAATTTATTTCCACTTTATCTTAAGACTAACTTCTGCCCGCGACTGTGTCCGCTTTGAGCTAACACAAAAAAAAAACCTTTTTAAAACATTCCTCATTGGTGCTCCACTATTTTTGGTCTTAGCGTGATGATATATAGCATATAGTCTGCCTCGATAAATAGCTATCTGACACGGAAAGATATTTACAAATTGGGCGAGTAGTTCCTGAGATCAGCGCGTTCAAGCGAACGAACTCTTCAGCATTATAATTATCTTAAGACTTAAGATTAAGATAATAATATATAGGTAAACCGTGCATGACTTTAATATTGTCTAATTTATAAATTTTCACACTCATACGTAATGAATACGTAAGACACGAAATTATAGACGGCTTTAAATAAACAATTGATAATAATCACGTTAGACGATTAGATTATAATAATTTACATTCAGAATTTAGATAAAGGAAATTTACGTTCGTCCTGAAATAGGAATCATAATTATATTGAACTAGCGGGCCCAGGGGACGTTATCCCTTTTTGATAATTAAAAAAACCATGACAAATTATAAGTATATCTAAGCCTTCCTCATGGATCGCTTTACCTAATGATGAAAACCGCATGAAAATCTGTTCAGTAGTTTTTGAGTTTATCGCGAACAAATAGACGTGGCAGAGGACTTTGATTTATAATATGTATGGTCATCAGCTAATGTTTTTTTTTTTCGAACTGACTACGCTATTGGCCTGGCAAGGCCTTCACAACTTCACCGGACTACACAGGTAATTAAAAAGCATCCATTATATATGTACATCGCTGTACACCGCGAAATGAAAACGAAAGTGGACCCTCGGCCAAACAGGAAACCCTTTCCGTTCCATTCGTATACACCTACAAGAAAGGGACGGACGATAAAGCGACGGTTGAGACCGTTTGCACGATGCAAAATTAATAATACAGGCTGTACGCGGAGTGACTCCATCTTGGATATTCTCGGTTTATGCGATGACATCAGCACAGCTTTATAGTTTCAGTCAACACGTTCAAAAGTCTATGTACTGAATATAAGTTATATTATTGGTTAACGAAGCGTTTGACAATAGACACTTTGAAACTGTTGCTCAGCTAAAATACACAATCATCCGATACCTCTTATCACATGACTCATACAAGGATTAAAACAAGTTAAATTAATAAGTGAGTCTTTAAATAAATCTTATATATTTATATCACAATGAATATATAACTAGACATTTGTATCAGAATTCTACTTTAAGACTTCAGTAGACAAGTAATTACAGAGCGTAGCGTCATGGCATTACAAAGTACATGTTTGTCCTTTGGACAGGTATTATGTAACGCACCTGTTTTCCGCCGGCTACCATTTTGTTTGTTTTTCTTGTCACACGCACTGGATAATAGTCACAAATCACTAGGGGTGGGTTTTAACAAAGGGTTGCGATAATGGCGGCACGTAAGCCGCGTCTGCCGGACGCGCCGGTAGAATTTGAACTGAACGGTCGGCGGTCGTACGGTTCGCGGCTCGCGGGGATGCGCAAGCGCCGGTGCGCCCCGAGCTCAAGGCCGCCGCGCACTCACCTCAGACACTCATACAAGCGGTGCTCAACCTTTATCATTTAAAAAATTATATGTTTTATTAACTTTGACCACAATCTTTCCCGATGATAAGTAACAATGTGGCCGTAGAAGATAACACGTTCGGCTTAGAAAAAACTGGCTTTCATGTACAGCTACCGGAACACACTTGCTTTATGCGTTTGGCGACAGGTTTTAACTTGAGGGTGGTTTGTTTGTCAGATGAGTGATACAAAGGTCTTGTGGTATAAAAAGGTCTTGTGGTATAAAAAGGTACTATGTTATGGTTTCATTGCGATGTTTTCTTACAACGAAAGGTGACCCTCATTGGTGGTTTGTTTGTCAGATGAGTGATACAAAGGTCTTGTGGTATAAAAAGGTCTTGTGGTATAAAAAGGTACTATGTTATGGTTTCATTGCGATGTTTTCTTACAACGAAAGGTGACCCTCATTATTTCAGGTTTTGGTAGAAATAAAAACAATACAAAAGTACCTTAGTATTTCAAATCTTCTAAGCAACTAGTATTCGTACCTTAAATAAACTCCTTAGTAGACCGTAAAATAACGGGATAGGAAATGAAACAAAACACCGACATCTATAAGCCCTCAACAGCTGGAAGAGTAGATAAGTACTATTAAGATATTTATTCTCTTGGTTTAGTAACGAAAAACTCTCAAGTCACTTTTGAATTTATTATTAAATGAATAATTTTTTTTACAAAATATAACATATTAGATTGTACTGAATATGCAGGTTGTAATGCTGACAAGAATAATACGGTTTTACATTTGACCTTATTTGCCTCTTATCAAGAACATAATTCGTGTTAAGTGAGCAAAAAGTTGAGAAACACTGCGGCAGACACACAAATAGCCTACGGTGTGTATTTTTTTCCTCTACTGCCTGAGCATCTTATTTGAATCATGATCGTGATCCAATCGGTGCGTTAATATGACTTTGTAATGACCACGATTGAATGACACCAAGTAAATAATTATTTAAATATATAACAGTGGTCATGCCAGTAGTTTCGCCCACATTTTTTTATTATTTGTTGTGATAAATAATTGACATATAACAGAATCGCCAGCATAAAAATATTTAGGTGTGCAACTTTCACATACATGGGTCAAACGGTCTTAAGTTTATTAGTCTACTAGCTTTTGTTCGCGGCTTCACTCGTGACAATTTAGATGTGACCTATACTTGTGGGATAGTACACTTTTCTAAATCAGAGGTACCCTATGTCCCTTTTTGTACTCCTGTCAACGTGTGTATTTCATAATGATTGGTAAATTGGTGAATGATAAACTCGCTATATTTATTGGTTAAGAAGATACATATAAAAAAATGGATGGTTTAGTCCGGTGAAGCTGTTAAGACCTTGCTTGGTCAATAGCGTAGTTAGTACGAAAAAAAAAATGGAAGGGTACATTTCTTTTTTTTTATCGATTTCAGGTTTAAATTTAAATTTGGACCATTTTTAAGAAAGTTGTGACCAGAATACAATCGGAATCAATCTTTTGAACGAGTACTACAAAAAATCGAAAATTTAACAGAACGGTTATTTTGAAGAGTACTAAAACTAAAACTATATTACAAAATTGAGGAAAACAAAAAAATAATTTCAAACCGTCCGATTTTGCGTGGAGTGCCCCTAATTACAATACTTCCTCTATTTCATTTGTATTTATTTTATTTAAATGATATTTTGTAGTATTTAACCAAAGACGGATGTTATTTTTTTTAATACAAAATTATATTTTAGGGGTTATACTGTGAAACAGAAATTTATTGTATAAGTCAAAAACATATAAATTAATAGTCCAATCATGAACATAAAAATGGCCGCGGACAGGTCATCTGGTAAGAAGGAAAATGTATCAAGGTAAGTCAAAATTATCGGACTGCTACTACAAATTACATGATCAGACGAGATTGTAAGGAGCAAATCATAAATATATAGCGGAAGGCTATGGTCGAGGTTATACCGCGAAGGTACCATCGATATACTTGTTTCATAAATAAGGTTGGTACTCGCGTTGCTGTGT
>MU159398.1:112455-154338 GCA_015888305.1 Antheraea pernyi | reverse complement strand
TCTGCAGACTCTCGGTCCGCACCATTTTTTTGCTAAAGTTTTATTTTATATGTATGTTAAAAATCGTATTTGTGAGCATCTATTGGGTAGTTTTTTTTATATATATATTTATTTAACTGTTTTTGACGTTATTGCCTTTATGGCGGTTTCATTCCGGTCCCCTATCGCCATCTTTAAGTTATAATCCACAATATGCCGCGCCGGAGCGTCCATGGCCCGATGGATGAACCTACTAACCGCGTCATCAGTCACGTCGGTTTATAATATGTTACAGATACTAACTGAAACTCGCCCTGAAGAAAATGAGATCAAATTTTCCCTTCTAAGGGTCGACCACTTAAGGACCCAATCTCGTTAGGACACCATGGAGGCGCCCCCGTGATGTCCTGAGCCACCAAGCGACAAACACCAGGATTGTCAGTTACAAAATGACATCGTGGGTGCAGTGTTGATTCGAGAGAGAGGCGCATCTTTGGTAGCGCAACTGGTGATGGAGTGAGTGAGACGCCAAATAGCTCTATACATATTAATGGTTGCGTCACTAGCTGATGGTTCAGTTGCCGGCAACAGCCTAGGTTGCGCAACCAAGCTGATACCAGGTGAGGTACACTCCATACGACTGTACACATTTTGTCGGTGGCACTACCGGTGGCGCCGCCACGGTCTCCTAATGAGATAGGGCCCTAAGGAAATAAACGTCAACTGAACAAGTGAACGTTAATCTCTCAGTTCTGAAAATATATTTGAATATCGCTTCATTCTATTCTGTCTCATTTATTCACTTTTATATAGAAATTTTCAACACAATTCTACACATTCTTTCACACTAACCTTGTTCTGACAATTGCAAATATGACAAAAAAAAATAGCCAAATGGTGCAACCATTCTAAGTGATGCGTTTACATACATTCGACATTGATTTATATTTTTAAAATATTATAAATTTCAAATTGAAACATGATATATGAGAAGTGTTCAATAAAATCAAATGGATAAATCAGGCTCATACAATTTTGTAATAAAAAAAAATCATTTATAACTATATTTATAGTAAATATTTTATATTATCTTTCTA
The DNA here is from genome assembly GCA_015888305.1 of Antheraea pernyi. Taxonomy (NCBI): domain Eukaryota; kingdom Metazoa; phylum Arthropoda; class Insecta; order Lepidoptera; family Saturniidae; genus Antheraea; species Antheraea pernyi. The sequence goes on along the minus strand of MU159398.1, from coordinate 153,262 downwards.
TGACATTAAATTACTCAAAGTCCACAAAAGTTTATCTCATTTTTTAGCAACATTTTTTTAACCTATTTTACCAGCTTAGATTTTATATGACTATACCATACCTCGTTAGGGTTTATGAAAATCAAATATTAATTACTCAATATAAATGTTGCAGGTAAATTTAATTTTCACTCCAATCACCTTAAACTATATTAGTCATCATTGAGGTTGTTATATCCAGTGATTTCAATCATTCACTTTATTCTTAACTAACTAGTGCCTGTTACTTAGATCTCGTTAAAATGTTTTTGTTGATCCATAGGAACGTGTTATCTCTGGATTGATTAGGAGTTATTTGTTTCTCTTTTTAAATTTTATTTGGACACTACATTTATTTACCCTGTATAAAATTTTACAATGACTGCATAGTCCCTACAGAAAGTTGAAAAAGTTCTCTATCTGCCTGTAAAAATCATATCAAAATGCATAATCATCATCATAATGCATATGCATAATCAATATTTTCTGAGTTAATATTACACACGATGTAATATACATCTACTAGCGGGCCGGGCGGACGCTGTCCTGCCTTATTAATAAAAAAATAATCTAAGATTCAACCGCAGCGCCACCTACCGGGTGCTATTGTGAATCTAAACCATTCTCGGATCCACTGGAACAAGCACACAAAATTTCATCAAAATCGGTCCAGCCGTTTAGGAGGAGTTCAGTGACATACACATGTACAAAAGAAATTTATATATACATTTATTTACAAACACAATAAAAATGTCATATATTCATCAATTTTACAATTAAACATTAAAAAGTCGTAATTAATTCGATATTGCAAAGTCAAGCGTCGTCAGTCACCTTAAGCGATTTATTATAATGACATGTTATCATAATCTGTAGTATAATAGATCAGTACAGATTTATTTATTTATTTAATTCTATTATTATTATAAAGAGGTAAAATTTGTATGCTTGTAAGAGGGGTAAATCTCTGAAAGTAGGTTCTCTCTGAATGACTTTTTTATATTGTAATTATAGCATACAAACTCGCTATCAGCTGGTAATTAATAATATCTTTCAGAACAGACAAAACAATGTTATTTATTAGGTATTACAAACATTGAAATAGTTATAGAAAGTTTACTCTTACGGGGAGAGGGGGCAAGAAATGGGACAAAATACAATAAATAAAATTACAAGCTGCTAATTAATACTAGCTAATGTAAATTAAAAAAAAATGCTTACATGACAACATACTGTCATGATCAATTTTAGAGACAACTGAATTATGTTGACTTTTATGTTAATACAGGTATGGACTACAAAGGATAGTATCACAAATCTTTGATATAGGTTTATTTGTAACAAAAAGAGAGTCTAACTATAGGGTGAAATCAAAAACCACTTCAATTTCAAAAACATGACTAACCAAAGCAGAATCATTTCCGCCTAGATCAAGAGCGTTGGTTATATAGCCGAGTATCTGCAAACATAGTATAAATCAAACAATACGGTAAAAAATTCCATTGTAAATCTACTCGTCAAGCATACTACAAGATATCATAAATAATTTTCCTAGGCACATCAACAAATACTATTTGGCTAACCACGTAACTCTACTTAGTGTATCGTAAATTATACAATAGGTTTTTTTATCATTTTCACTATTATTAGGAAAATCTCTTCGGAAAGCCTATATGTATAATACATGCATATCACATGTCATATGTGTGTGTCATGTCAGTAGGCATTAGTCAATTAAATATTTCAAGAATACCCTTTACAACAATATCATTGCTTTCCATACTTGCTATAGAAAAAGTTTTTTGTTTGACTTTTTACTATTTTTTATTTTTTTTATTTTATTTTTTACTATTTTTGACTTTTATAAATTCACAATATTAAAGTGTAAAAGAAATGATCAAATAGTACATGTGTTTAAATTACTCAAGCACTTAATATGGCACATTAGTATACTCATGCAAAGTGGGGCCAGGCCACTTGTTGAACACAAAAATGATACAACAGCATCGGTTAAATATGTCTTTACTTACTTCAAACGTATATAGAGACCAGGATATAAAGAAATCAATTAAAATGCAGTAATATTTATCAAAGTTCATATAAATGCAGGAACTACACTTGTTTTATGTCTGTTATGTAATTATTTTTCATTTAGATAATGGTATAGTGCACTCAAGGGCCTCACAACTATGTATTTTAAGTCAGATGTGATGTAATCAAGAATATATCATATGAGTCTATTACATTTCAAAATTAGCAAGTCCAATTTACCCCTTTCATAAGATAAGTTTTTTTTTAAGATCTTCAAATTGTGTACATTTGAAGATAATAAAAGAAAAGTAATCTTATGAAGGGTAACATTTGAACTTTCTAAGTGCATAAAACTAAAAATTTAAAATTGAAATCTATCACCAACAACACTTTTACAATTACATATAATGCATATTATATTCTAAACTAAAAACATTCTTATTTACTTTCAATATCTCTAAATATAATACATATTTCCCTGAGATATATTATGCAATATTAAAAAAGTCAGTATCGGGCTTGCTCAATGTCTGTCAGTTTTTTTTAACATAAGATGATGCATAATAACACAACCTATTCCTTGTGTCCCTATCCGTTTAGAACATTAATTCATGAGTTTTGTTTATTTCAGTTTCAACTCCACCATAGAAAAGGGAGAATAAAACAGACTGCCATGCTACAAAATATATTTTTTAATTATTTTATATTTTCAAAATTCCATTGTTCAATAATGCTAGTGTTTAATCCATAATGTTACATTATCTAATTGACAGTAACTGAGATCCGTGAGCGGCTGTAGGCATAAAACATACCTCCAAGTTTTTTGACATATATTTTCGACTTACTAATGGTAGGTAGCCAAGCAAGTCTTAGAAAATTCCCTATCATCACACACACAGTTACGTTATGTAGAGCAAAATCATGCTACCTATAAGTATCTCAGAAATCTTGAAATAAATTATAACACAAAATTAAATAAAATTATAGATCTGGAAATAATCAGCTCTGTGACTTGTTTATTTTTATATAAATGAAATATGCACATATAAATCATCAGAACTGTTTACAAATCGGTCAATGTTGCATTGCAACTGTAAAGTAAGTGTGTCAGGTCTGTATTTTAATGTTTATTACAGCATGTGCTCTCGAATTCCTTTTATGTTCATAGTACAACAAATATCTCATTCTGAACTTATACATACATAAAGTGCATAGATATCTGTATGATATACATGTTTAAATTATTAGTGTGACAAACATTTTCATTTATAATTTAGTATGACTTGATATATTTAGTACAAAAAATAAATGTCTTCTATCATACAGAAAAATGTCATGGTGGTCTAGTGGTTTGACTAGCGGAATACCATTTCAATGTCCACAGGTTCAAATCCCGGCATGTACCAACGAATTTTTCGGAATTCGCATACATTTACTAGTTTAAATTAGTAACATTATCGGCTGACCTAACCTTAGAAATGTTCTTGTAGTACTCCTGTATGTGGTGAAAACATAGAACTGATTTCTCAGAATTTGAAATCGCTAATAAGTCATGGGTTGGAGTGGTGATTATGCCCATACCTTCCTTTGGGAAGAGGCCTATGGCCTTGCAGTGGGTCACTTACAGGCTGATGATAATGATCATACAGAAGTTATACAATTTAATCAATCAAAAATTTGCTACATTTTGAGTATACAGTCAGGTTAAGGAAAAACTATAATGTATTAGGGAAAAAAACACAGGTTAACTGATTAGTCAGTGTAAACTAAATGGAAAGATAATGGTATGATTAAATACCAATCAATTAAATTCTGTAGCATAATTATGAATAACTCTTTTACAGTCCAGAAGGATATTTGTGAAAATATTACTTGTTACCTAGATAGTTAATTTCATGGTAGGCATAGATTTTAAATTTTGGTTCCAGATTTAAAGTCTTATTGAGGAAATCTTGATCTACAATTACCATTCTCATGACAAAAATATAGTGATGAATATAGTATATTTAATTGCTCAAGAAAGAGTAACGCTGATCTTATCACAACTTTATCTCCATAGTTTAGCAATGATAAGCCATAACATACTCATCTATGCTCTTAAAATATGACATTATCACAGCATAAACACACGCAAACACACACACACATAAACCATCAACTTTTACTTTCTAAGGCTGACGTCACACTAACAATATTTACATTTTCGTAAAGAACATATAGTAATACTTATATTGGAATGATGACATTCTTGTGAATTCATTTAAAATGTAAGAATTTTTATTACATATTCTACTGATCTAATAGAATATAAATTATGTATTTTTTATTTATCATTGATTGTATAATATTCTTGTTATTAGGTTAATCCAAATTACACATGTCCGATACAATAGGTATTATTTTATATACAAATTAGTACATGATAAAACAAGTTTCCGCTGTAATGTTTGCCTAATGATTTAATATGTCGCGGGACAAATGACGCTGGTGAAATCAGTCATTCCACGCATCTAATAGCGACATTCCATCGAAAGATCTTGTATAAAATTGTATATCTTATCAATGTAATACGTAGGCAATGATCATTACTCACCGATTTCGGCATGTTGGCGGTTGAGGATCACAATCTGAGAATAAGAAAATGTACATGAAAGCAAATTTTTGTAATAGATACGTTAACATTTCCTATAAGTTCATTGATATTGACTAAACAGATAACAAAAAACACAGAAAATGATTGTAATATTCGACACATAACTATGTATTTTATATCTTCTCACAAAATAGTATATTACAAACGATGACACTATGATATTGTAACCACCGGCCAGTCTCACTTCGAAATAAAACCGTGGCCGCGTTACAGATTAGATTATGTAAAAAAAAATAAACGGAATATCATTACAAAAATATGTTATAGATTTAATTCGTTACTTACCCGGTAAAAAGAAGAATATCACCTAATTATCCACATAAGTAGCACAACACACATAAAGAATGCACACACCCTACAGTCACAAAAATATCGCGATGTGACAACTGCCTGCGTGACGTGGTAGCCGGCATTGCCAGAAAAATACGTGATATTTTCAACTAAAGGGAGCTGTACTAAAAATTGTAATAATATAACAAATATTTTAAATATACTTTTTTCTGTTTAGTAGTGACTTATATATAATTGGAATAATTGTACTTGTTAAAATAAATCAAAACTATATACTATTATTAAAACGCCTTAATGTTATACTAAACACGTTTCATTATTCTCAGGATCAATTTATTGTGAAACTGTACAGAAATTATTACACAAATGTACATTGCGCCTTAATATATTAAATATGATAGTGATTTCAAGTGATTAACATTCTTAATGCATTTACATTTATACGATTTTGAAAATTAATAATATATATATCGCAACTTAATTTATAATTAATTTCCATTTCACTTTCATTATTGTACTACAATAGTTATAGATTGTGTATTCTTATGTACTTGAAATAGTAATTATTATTTTAATATTGCACGTTGGCTACATTTTTGTATATTAGAAATGATTGAAATCATAGCCATTTAATATCAGGGTCCAGGAAAACAAGGTTACAACCCCCTTTTTTATTAACATGGGGAAATCTTTATGGACAAACCCCTATCTCGAAGGAGAAAGCGGGTAGTGTAAGAGTCGTACTCACTAAAACCCCATGGTTTGGCGGCCGCCGCTTTCGTTAAGACAGAATGGCATCGTGCATTGCTATCACCATGTCGCCATAGCGCGGTGGTCAGCCCGGTGGAAGGTGGCCGCAGGGGCCCGTCCTCATTAGGAGGCAGACTGGGTACACACAAGCTACCTCCCCTCGACAGCCGGACCTGTGGAATAAAGAGATAGCTCGCCTGACCTCCTCTCCCTGAAGTCCGGTTACGGTGTTGAGAGAAAGTGGGCAGAATGTTCATTTCTTATACTTAAAACTTATCTATTTCATTAGCAGCATCACTGTATGTGATTCAGGGCTTCAAACTTATGGGGTTTCCATCTAGCTTTAGGGGTAAATAAGATTTTTTTAATCTTAATCTTTTTAATCTTACCTTTAAGGGCTATTTTATTGACAAGTGCATGTCCTGAGATTACCAAATCCAGTAAATTTTTGGAATTATTTTAACAACTTCTTATAAAGAAAAATATTTTAACATTAAAAATAATGTGTAATTAAAAAAAATATTGTTATTACTAATTTATTAAAATAATAACTATACATTTTTAGACGTCTATCAATGTCATGCGTCCGTGTATATTTATATTCATATATTCATATTTATTTTACGGGGATTTTGAAGTTATTATGGCAACTTTAGAGTTTTCTGGTTTTAGCAAGGATTTAAGGACGCGCTCTCAATTTTTCGCGGTTCAATTTTGACATCGAGTCCCATTAGACACGTATAGCTCATGCACACAGACACGACAACTGATAACCGTGGAATTATAGCGCACTTTAAACGGCTTTGATACTTTTATAAAAAATATTATAATATTTTCTTATTATTGATGTTATACTTTTTGTTATATTTGATGCTATAGTACCAAAATAAATTATAGTTCATCAAGGTCATACTACGTCATAAACAGTATAACTAAACCTAAATAAGTATACGCAATATACAGAAACACCGAATTTATGCTAAAATATTTAGACTCTTAGTTCTCGATCAATAGTCTAATTTCTCAACACTGTCATTGTATTGTGGTAACTGGATCATAGTCTAGATAATAGCTAGAAACATCAAGTTTGTACTTAGATGTTTAGTCTCCCAGTGTAGGAGCAAGGTTTCAACTTTTCAAAGTTTGATGGAGACAGTATTTATGATAACTGATTCTTAGTATAGATAATAGTTAGAAACATCGAGAGTTTGCACTTAAAGGCTTAGTGTCATAGTGTCAGCTAAATCTTTCATATCTTAAGGAACAGGTGAGAGCTATTTCGTGTTAAAAGAATTATAATATTGATAATAGCTAAAAACATAAAGTTTGCGTTTAGAGGTTGAGTCTTGTCGTATCAGATGAGAGTACCATTTCTCATAGACCAAGTGAGTAGCTGTATCATGATAATAGAATTTCAGTACTGATAATCGCTAGAAACATCAACTTTAGTATTCATAGTAGCTACAAACTTCAGGATTGGGTTCAGATGTTTAGTCGCACAGTATCAGATGAAAGTTTAATTTCTCATGGGCTAGATGCATATATTTGTCGTGATAACAATTTTTTTGTATAGTATAGAGTAGCTAGAAAAATAGAGTTCACGCTGGAAAGTATGATATTGTCTGATTAATGTTTAATTCCTTATGGGCTAGGTGAGTAACTATATCGTGATAGCTGAATTTTAGTACATATAGATATTAGCTACAAACATTGAGTATGCGCTCAGAGATTTAGATAGGAGCATTTTTAAATTAGCGTTTGCTTCTATATCAGATATAATTCTGTGAACAACATTCTACAAAACACCTGGATTGTAAGTTGTAATAACTGTAGCACAACGGGCAGCATATGATGGTCATTGTGTAAAACGAACCCTAATTTCACCGACAAACTTTGCATCTCTAGCTTTGATAGACTTTTCATCGAATAATTCGTTTCATTATAATCAAGACTTGAGAGACCATGTTCTGATAAACAATAAGCATACTTGATTCTTCTGAAAGATTACATTTGTTTGTATATACTGCAGCGTGTTTATAATATTATTGTATATATTCTGAATGGATAATAAAATATAATAAAGAGAGAGATAAAAAAAAAACCTAAATTTACTAAGATTTTAGAACCGAAAAGCAGGCTGTTTTGCGCGAGGGGACTACGGAGAATTGATTTTTGTAATCTATTAAGCTATTAATTTTTTATAATAATTATCTGTAAATCATTTTTAAGGGTTCAATGTATCTGTAGTTAGTCATTATGTTTACCATAGTTCAATAGTTTTGTTGTAATTCTCACCGAAAAACAGTGAAATGGATCTTTTGTGAGAGCGCGTCCTTACGTTTAGTTTCAGGTTTAGGGGAAAATATTTTGAGGCTTGTAACTCTGATCTGACTTTAAATATGTCAGTCCTGAAAGCCGAAACAGTTTTGTAATATGTTTTTGTTATATTGTATGATTCTTTTAAGGAAAAATGTAATTGCATAAGCGTAATACACTTAGAATAATTTGCGTTAAAGACTTTCTATTATAATTAGAACCTAATCATTTAACCTATAAAATGGCGACTTCTCCATTTCGAAGATTGTGCCATTGGGGTCCAATTTCAGTATTAGGTGAGTAAAGAAATGTGTAACAGATGAGTGGCATACGTTTTTGAGCTTTGCTATAACTATTAGCTATTAACCACTCTATTAAGAAAAGTATTATCACTTATAATTCATATATCTTATTTTAGAATATAGATATAACTTACGTTTATAGGTGTTTAGTTTTTTCCTTATACTTGACTTAAGATGTGGTTTATAGTCATGATATTGGAGCTATTGAATTGTGTTGTAAACAATCTTTTGTGGGTTTAAAATAATATCGAGTATAAACCCATATTTTATAAGATTGAAAAGTAAGAAATCAAATTTGTGACTGATTTAGAATAGTTTGTCATACATTGTGGTTTGAAGTTGGAATAGAAGTAGTTCCTAACTATAAGTCTATCCTTAAAGTAAACACAATCTTCAGTAGTTTAATGAAATGGTAAATAAATCCATAAACATTTATTATTTGTAGTTTATATAGTGTACTGAATTATAATAAAATATGTAGAGTATTTTCGTATTAAATGCACCGCGCTCGACAACAGCGGCTGCGGTCTGCTACCATTATTTTTATACACAAGTCTAACCTAACCAAACGAAGACGAAACTGTTTTGTTTTAACTCAAAAATCATCAAGTTACAAAATAATATACAAAATGGTACTTATGTATTGATGGTAAAGCAGTGCGTTTGTTGACAGCGGCCGTCTTGCGCTGGCTTTGTTTTCATAAGTCTACCCTAACTGAAACAAGACAGGAAAATTCAGAAAAATCAATCGGTTAGGTTAGTTTTTTTTTCAACTGCTTGGTCTTTTATCTCGGTTTGCTTAGGTTTGGTTAGCCTTGCGAAAAAGGGTATGGCGTAGTTTTTAAGTAAGTTTTTATTCAATAAATTAAATATTTGCTAAAAAATAAGCATTTAATACAAAAGTACCATATGTTGTTGTCTAGAAATTAATCCATTGTTATTATAGGAAAATAAATATACATTACAAAGAAAGAAAGTAGATGACTAGATGTGCACTTCTAATGAGTAATTTACACCATTCTCTTTCTTTCTACACAGAACAATCAAATGCTATGGATGTGTATAAGATTCTAGAGGGCACGGCAGACATTGTCCCGTCCTGATAATTTAAAAAAATGAGCTGTCACAGGATGCCTGGCAGATGTGAAACATTGAAATTGTTTGAATCAAATTAATCTCAAATTACACTATAGGTACGCGAGCTCAGTGCAGCAAAATAGATAATGCACAGTCGCTTGCTCATGGCATTGCGTCGCCATGTCTCACATACACACCACGGCCTGCATCACCAACAATTAAGTTTATGCTCGCCTAAATATGTTTCACATCAAAAAACCTTGACAAATTATATACCTAAACCTTCGTCATGAATCACTTTATCTAATGGTAAAAACTGAAAACTACATGAATATCTATTCAGTGGTTTTTGTTTTGTAACATAGTGATTTTATGTGAAGGTTAAGTGCTTCTACATTTTATGGGGAGACACTGAATATGTAAATTTATATTAACAAAATTTAACATTTCCAGGTATAATTAAGCTGATAACATGGGCAATGGTGCATGTCCTTGGTATGTGGTGGCCTCCTAATGAAACATTGGGAGGAGCTCTTCATGCAATGCTGTTCTTGGGCCTAGCTGCATCCACCTTGTACTATTTCTTGCAATCATTGCTTGAAGGGCCTGGCTTTGTGCCTTTGGGTTGGAAGCCAGTAGGTGACAAGTTTTTCTTTATTCATTACTAGTGGGCGCAGCGGTCGTGGTCCTGCCCTGATAATTAAATACATTTACAAATTATATACATAAACCTTCCTAATGCATAACTTTATCTTCTGGTGAAAACTGCATGAAAATTCATTCAGTAGTTTTTGTGTCTATTGAGAACAGACGGACAGACGTGGCATAGGACTTTTTTTATCATATGTAGTTATAGGCACTTTTTATAAAAGTTTTTATTCAATAAATTAAATGTTTGCTAAAAAATAAGTTATATTCTTATAACAGGATCAAAGTTATAACCAAGAACATGGTAATTGGGTTTTAGTAAATCTAATCTTAAGATTAAAAAATAATTATTTAAGATTCTTTTTTGGTTATATTAAAAAAGTTATGTTTAATTGAAAATTATATACATAAACCTTCCTAATGCATAACTTTATCTTCTGGTGAAAACTACATGAAAATTCATTCGGTAGTTTTTGTGTTTATTGAGAACATATCATATGTAGTTATAGGCACATTTTATAAAAGTTTTTATTCAATAAATTAAATATTTGCTAAAAAATAAGCTATACTCTTATAACAGGATCAAAGTTATAACCAAGAACATGGTAATTGGGTTTTAGTAAAACATTTTTTAATCTTAAGATTAAAAAATAATTACTTAAGATTCTTTTTTGGTTATAATAAAAAAGTTATGTTTAATTGAAAATACACTTTTGTATCAACTAGGACAACACTGACAATTCACTATTTATAAGTAAAATATAGATATTATGATGACAATGTTAATATTGATTTTAGGAAAAAGAAGAAGACACTCAATTTTTACAGTACTGTTCTGTGTGCAATGGTTATAAAGCTCCAAGGGCACACCACTGTCGGAAATGTAAGTTTTATGTAGATGTTTATATACTTTTTTTTATTTATTATTTATATAGATATTTCTGCACTTTTTAAATTGGCTTTATAGTTTAAAAGCAAATAGAATAAAATTATTTTTAATGTACGGGAAGCAACCTAAAACTATGAATATTTATGTTCTGAAAATTTTGGAACAGTATTTTAGTACCCAAAATAACAAGGTGTTTATTTTTACACTTTTTGAGATATAAAGAATTATGTACTTTCGGAAAGTTAGCGTGCCCCAAAAAGAGGCTTGCCATAAGCATGAACAAATATGAGTATTCAAACAATTCAAAGTGTACTACCCACTATTAATTATTACATAGATCTTTAAATAGAATTAGTGGGCGCCCACTGGTCGACATTCGACCATAGTTCATTGATTTTTTAAAGTTTGACCTTTATTAGAGTTCTGTTGTCAACTTACTTCTATAATCAAAGGTTTTTATCATGGTTACTCAGTTATTATAATAATAGTTGTATGTTATAATATAATATCATTGTTGAATGTAGAATGAAAAAGGGTAATAGGAATGTAAGTGTAAAATAATACATACAGTCGATAGCATAGCAACCTCTTTAACAACCTTCTTTGAAGTCCTTTATTGACAGATGTCAAAATGTCTTTTTTATTCACATGTGTGTATATGTTGTGTAAAATTGAAGCAGTAGTGTGAGTAATGGATATTTTAATTAATTTAATGTACTTCTAATGCATTTTATATAAAATAACACACCCACACGTCAAAACACCCACGTCAAGAACACCTCTAAATGTCAATGTAACCAAAATGTAGGTTGCTTTTGACAATATGCTTTTGACTGATACTGATATTTCTCCATTTCACTATGGACAGAATGTAATACGATTTTTTTTCATATCATTAGGTGGACATTGTGTCAAGAAGATGGATCATCATTGTCCCTGGATCAACTGCTGTGTTGGTCACGCAAACCACTGTTATTTCACAATGTTCCTCACATGTGCTGTTCTGGGTTGTTTTCATGCTTCTGTAGTGAGTAATTTTGTTGTTGTGAATTTACTATAAGAGGTTGTGCTTAGCCATTAATATTAATTATTTTACTTGATGTTTTTCTCTATATTTAATAATAGATATCATGTATATTAAAAAAACTAATAGGTCTAAACAAAATTAAAGGTTATACCTTTAAGAACATGATAATCTCTTTTCAAAACAATTTTTATAATAAGTTTAAGTTTTATTATAAAAGTACAGTTTGCCTTTTTGTTGTTATTATTAAAAATATTTATTATATTGAAAATAAACTTTTCATTCCATACCAAGGACTCTGACAAACAAACCTACTTTTACTCAATACTCTTGCAGAAACCGTTGACATTGTGCAATTCTACATTGGTTTATACATAATGACGTCATAAACAAGAGTACCAATGATGGCATGTTCGCAGTCACGTTATATGTTTTATTTTATTATTATAAATTAGTTAAAATTTATACAAGAAAAAAACAGTTTTTGGCTAGATCTTGGAATGTCATGTAGTGGATTTTATATTTTATTCATAATTTTGTGTTTTTGGCCATATATACCGTAATATTGGTGTTGTTCGATATAGTTGGAGCTTTATTTAGTTTTTGTATAGTTTGGTTATTGCCCGCAAGTGAAGTGGATGGGTAATAACACCACGGTGCATGCGTTCTGACTTGCCACAAAAACAGCCTGGAAAGATCTCATAACGGAGCAATCATTTTGTCAGAACATGGAAATGATCGCAAGAAACTTGTAATATCTTATCCACTCGACAATGATAGTAATATTCTACTAGAAGATTGGTTTTTAATAATAAAACTAAAAAAAGATACAAAAACTTTTTAGAGAAGAGTATAAACGCAATTAATTATAAAGATTTTTTCTATGGTTATTTGTTGATAAGAAGTATATGTAATCTTGAGATGATAGCATAGAAACTACTTGACTTTAGTGACTGTTTTTAAACAGCTACGTTAAATGCCACAGGTGCTGTCTATATGCATCTATCACGCGATAAACCGCGTGTGGTACATACACAAAGGCAGTGGACACGAACCGATAATCTACTTGACTCTTACCACTCTCCTTATGACTCTACTCGCTATCGGGATGGCAGTGGGAGTGGTGCTCGCTGTTAGTGCGTTACTCTATCTACAGGTATGGGAGAGTTCTTTAAATTTTACTTCATTTAGTGCGTTATGACAGATAGTTGAGAGCGAATTTTTAGTTTGTAATGGAACTTGCACTCGTCTATGTAACACACCATGAAGTTAGTTGTAGGTTGAAATGGAGTTGTTTACACCAACGTAATACAACGTGAAGTTAGTCATAGCTTGTAACGGAGTTACTTAAATCTATGTAACACACCATGAAGTTAGTTTTAGCTTGTAACGGAGTTGCTTACACATATATAACACATGAAGTTAGTTGATAGCAGTTGTTTCTCAAAAGTTATATACATAATTTATTTGAAATATTAATATTATTTTACGTCATTTGTGCCTGTTATTTATTGAAACTTTGACTCATAGTATTTAATTTTTAAGTTGTGCAAAATTTTGACTCGGTTCAAGAAATATTTTTCATATTCACGCCAAACAAGTATAACTGCTCAAGTGCCTACATAATTTTACTTGTATAATAATCATCACATTATTGTCGATGAGGGTTTCGCAGTCCATATCTGACCTGACATGGTGGTTCCACAAGTACATATTTTTTTTAATTGTCTATAGATCTTAATATTGAACCACAAATTCACTTAATAACTTGAGTGATAATGTGAACCGAGATAGTAATATGTTTAGTCTTAGTTCCAAAGAACAAAAAATTGGCTAAGATTTAAATCACTTGTTGATGTAACACACCATGAAGTTAGTTTTAGGTTGTAACGGAGTTACTTACATCTATGTAACACACCATGAAGTTAGTTTTAGGTTGTATATGGAGTTACTTACATCTATGTAACACACCATGAAGTTAGTTTTAGTTTGTAATGGAGTTGCTTACACATATATAACATGAAGCTAGTTGATAGCAGTGCCTGACATTTATTGAAACTTTGACTCATAGTATTTAATTTTTTAGTTGTACAAACTTTTGACTCGGTTCAAGAAATATTTTTTATATTCACGCCAAACAAGTGTAACTGCTCAAGTGCCTACATAATTTTACTTGTATAATAATCATCACATTATTGTCGATAAGGGTTTCGCAGTCCATATCTGATCTGACATGATGGTTCCACAAGTGCATATATATATTTTTTTATTGTCTATAGATCTTAATATTGAACCACAAGTTCACCTAATAACTTGAGTGATAGTGTGAACAGAGATAGTAACATGTTTAGTCTTGGTTCCAAAGAACAAAAACTTACCTATGATTTAAATGTCAAATATAAGTATTACCATATTACAAATGTGACTAGAAAAAAAAATGATTTACATCTACTCTCAGAATTTAATCTTACAGTATAATTCATTTTCTGTCGGAATGTATAAGCTAGGTTTACGGATAAATCTAAAGGCTGACAGTTTATCCAAAATAATTTTTTTTGTATACTTACAATCAGACAGATCTATGTCAATATTTTTGGGTAATATTCTAAAAAATATTGAAACAATTTGATCAGTCAAATTCCAGATACGTGGTATACTCCGCAATCAGACAGCGATAGAAGACTGGATAATGGAGAAGGCTATAAGCAGACGGGAGGAGCAGGGCTTGCCCGGCCTCTTATATCCTTATGACTTGGGTTGGAAGAGGAACTTGAAGTTGGTGTTGTATGGAGAGTGTTCCGATGGTATATCGTGGCCGTTGAAGGAGGGCTGCAAACCTTATGATCTCACTGTAAGTGCATAATTTTTTTCTTAACAAGTTCGATGACACACGTCCTGAGCATTAAGTTTAATGTGTACCATCATATATGTGCTGAAATGACTTCATATTCATATCATAAGTTGTTAGCAAATATACAATTCATCTGATGTGAAATCATCACTATAGTTTAAGGACCATTGTAACATTAGTACAAATTGTCATAAGTGTGTTGGGGACTCTTATAAACCTCAATGCCCAATTTCTTAGAGCTAGTCAATTAGAATAATAGTTCTTATACTTTTAAGGTCCCAGACTAATAGATCTCTTCTATTTATTAAATCATTTGTTAATTTACATAGACCAAGTGTAAAACCTACGGTAATGGCACAAGTGTGTGTCCTTGATGTGTATTAGCCAAATAATTAAACGGGGTAGTAGGGTTCCGGGATTGGATTGACTGAGTGGATCCCTATCACCATGAATTAGTCACAGTGTCTTGGTTTTTCTCGTGTCTAGGTCAACCATTGTATGCTAAGTGCTTTGCAGATGTGATAGTGACGACTGGATGGATATGGATTGGATTGGAGACTTTTGGGAGACCCAAAAGATGGACCCTGGTTTTTTTTAGTTTGCACTTGGTTATACTACATCAAAATTTAATCTCATATCTCTCTACCAGGTGGAACAGAAGATTCAGAAACACGAGAAGCGACTCCGTTCTCGGATGTACACAGCCACTGGATCTTACTCAGGGCGATGGATCCCTCTGTTCTCCCACCCTCGGGCTGCCGTGTCGGCTCCCTGCACCGATGAGCTGCGTCTCCAGCTCACACCTGGCGACATCCTCAGGGTCACCAGGCAGCGGAGGTACCACTATATCACTTACACTAAACGTATAGAGCTCGACTGTGACCAGGTAATTGATTGTTGACTGATAATTTCCAGGCACTGGCTCTTCGGTGAGAAGGTGGACGTTACGAGCGGGGAGGAAACTCGACGTGGTCCTCGGGGCTGGTTCCCGAGGAGATCAGTCACTCCCACTGTCTTCTCCGGGAAACTAAAGCCAGACTAGCTTGATGGATCTCATAAATCTTACTAAAACCATTTAAGACTGGTTCACTAACTCTTCTCGCTACAGGTATAGAATTATTGGTGACTATTGTTAGCATCATTCCACGGGTTATAGAGTGAAACTATACAATTATAAGTACAGGGATCATGAAATGGCGGATCGCGGTCCGGATCCGTACCGACAATCAAACTTGGTTGGTCCTGAAAGAAAGCCAACACTAAACATTTTTTTAATCAATGACAGATGACCACAAAAATAAAATAAAACCGGTAGGTATGTGACGATTTTTTTAATTTTTCCGTACTAGATTTTCTTTCTTACTAACTATATGCTTGCTTAATGTTACCAATAAAAAAAATTAAAACGGTTTTTTTCGATAATATGTATTTAAATTTGTGAGTGATGGTGACCACTATACGAGAAATAGTTATAATTGTTAAAGTAAGTTTTGTACAGTGTCGAATACTGGTCTATATATTTACAAAGAGTAATCGAACTTCTACATAATCGATTATCTAATTTTAAGTACGATATCAAAAACTTTTAATTATCAGTATGGTATATTTATTCAATCAATATCGTAAAATTACATGGAAATTACGAGTCTTACACATTTTTATTTTTTTAACATATTAATTTATATGAATGTCTTGATTTTTGTTATTTTGATATATCAGCTATATAAATTATAAATAGGTATTAGTCGTGTGTATATATAGAATATTAATTATCATAATTGATTAAAAAAAATTGAATGTTAATAATCGTTGTTGTATTTCGATTATAGTTTTAATATATCTCAGGAGGACATTACAAGTAGGCCAACATCATACCGTCCCTGGAACAAAGTCATATGTAAAAAAGCGGCCTTATAAGGGCGGAAAAAGAGAAGTACCCTACGTATTGATTTGTATTTTAAGACTATTCTTGTAAAAACTACCTATATTTGTTTTTTCCAGTGAACTTTTACAAACATTAGAAACTTACATCTTTATTGGCCAAATGAGTAACCGTCAACAAATTATATTTATTTAATTTTGCTTATGCATTAATCTCTCTCCAATCTAGATCCAGTGCAAAGTTGTAAGGTTATACCTAATTATAAAACTATTATTAATTACTGTTTGTAATTATTGTCAAACGGAAAGTGTGTAAGAAAAAGTTGCAGGGAAACAATAATTATGTAAAACAGTTCAACAGGGTCTTTAGTTTTTCTATGTTAATGTAAGAATCTTTTTATGATAAGAGTTATTTTAAAAGAAAAATAAAGGACAGTCCTTGCCAGCTCTGAATATAACCATTAGATCGGGGTTGTGCATATTATACACATTCATTTCATATAGAACAAAGTTAATATATTATTATAGAAATCTAAAATTGGTATTTATTCGTTCTTAAGCTGTCTCGATTCTATACATATAATAATGTAATACGTATTTATACCTCAATTTGTTCAGTGCCAGTTGCATTGAGAGCGGTCAAAATTATTTTTGGTATCTCATATAGTTTGTATAAAATGTTTTTATTTTGTCGTACGTTTTTATTTTATTTTACAATAATATATTTATTACATTTTTATGTAAATTCGTGATATGTTATTTATCGCTCGATTCATAAATGAAATTTTATTCAACGTACATCGGTATCACTTATGTCTTTATTCCGGGAAGGGTGCATATATAATTCACATTTGTTGAATTATTCTTAGTGGACTGTATTTTCAAATGTAATGGAAATTGTTTTTGTTGGAACTATTATAATAATAAAATAATAAAAATGGTACAGACATGTAGATTCGTGTAGACGTAGACGCAAAGGAGTTATTACCACAGAGTACGTTGTATATACCTTTTTTATCATAGACTACATAAACTTATATCATAGAAAATTAAAACATGTGTTAGGTACCTACATTAAGTTATCTGCTAATGATGTCTGATTAAGGCTACGTGTATATTGTGATATTTTTTTACTTATTTATAAAATCCATGAGATATTCGGATTTATTATTCGCAACAATGACATATTCAAATGATTTTATTATGAGATCTAAATAGCTGATCGTTTACATTGCGGTTAACATCGGCTACATATTAATCTAGACGCTTAATACTTGACGTTTTATTACTCGGAGAATTCTGTCAAAATGCCAATATTAGAAATGAAGGTGTAAATAAAACAATATAATGGAAATATGAGAAAAAAAGAGAAGCTACAACTTTGATTATATACATATTTTTATAGATTTTATTAAATTACATTCACTCGATCTAGTTTTTTAGAGGCTCAGTTTTCATCTGATTTGTTTAGATGCATGGTGGCAAGTTTTTTTCGAAGCTCGCCTCTTGTCGTTTAATCCCCAATATAAATGGTTGTTTTCGTTTCTTAATAACTTTATTTGTAGTCGTTTCGCATATGTTAATTTTATGTCTATATTTTAGGAAACATAATGTATATAAGCATTACTTTTGATTTCTGTTTACAAATTACGTTAAACTGTATATTTTTTTACAAGGACACATTAAGTTTTATAAATGTTTGTAAATATCGATGTTTTTAGACAAATATAACTTTATACAACCAACTCTATTTTTCTTTTTTCCTAATTCTATTAAAGTATGTTTAATATTTCGGCTTTGGTTTCATCAGTCAATTGTAAGGAACTATTTTTCTTTCATATAATATGTTTGTCATATAGACGGCAACGTATGGATATGCTAAAAATGAAATAAATGTATGGCAACACTGTAATTTGTTGTCGTTGATTTGTCATACTAAGATTTCATATGATTATTTACCTTCGATCAACAATAACTAGATATCGGGTTGGCGCGAAAAATACGTCTCGGTAAATAACAGCTCACTTGAAATGTGACATTTTTCCCAATTTTAAAATGGGTTTCTTATCTATTGAATTATGATATTATTTCAAATAATTATACAGACTATGGAAGTAGGTTGTATTTCTAACAGATCACAAACAGTAATATTGAGAAAGAAAATGATGAAAATGACTCTTGAATCAATTCGCGACGACGATAAGTAAGATTCGTCGCACCCCTGATTATTTCAATTTATTGCGTAGTGAAATATCATAATGGTGTTTTTTGTAATGCATCTTTTATGAATTTCATATATTTTACACTTACTAACAAAAACAGTTGAGTGCTAATATTTAGTCTCTGTGAAACCATATGGTCCTAAAACAGTTGGAACAAGTTTTCACTTCTAAATCGTAGTCTGTTACGGTGATTGCACTGCTCGTCACCGTATAAGAACGATAATGTTGTATCTGTATTCAGAACATCGTCGTTTTTAAAGTGAAAAACTCCCTAGTCTACTCACTAGTATACTCTGCGGGCATAATATCTATGGAAATATATTGTTTAAAAAAAACGATTATTATCTATGTGAAAAATGTTTATTGTGCATTAAAAATTAATAATCGTCAATCACACAATCTTAGAAGCAAAAAATAATAATTTGATTCAATAAGTTAGCTTATAAATAAAAGAATATATATAAAGAAATAATATGATATTTTAATTAATATGAAAATCCCCTCCGGATGTCCTTTATCACGTTTTTTTTAAATTATAATAAATGCAAATCAAATGATCGAGATTTTCAAACTTATAGATATAGAAAACGTTTTATTAAAAGTTTGTACCGTATACAAACGTTTTCACAAGCTCGCTTTCTCTTACAAGGTAATTATTAGTCAAAGTTCAAAGATATTAAAAAAAACGTAATGGATACATTTACGAATTATCGAAATGATTTATCGACTATAGAGTATATATGTTTATCAATTAAGTAGTATCTGATTTTCATTGTTTAATTTCTGTCATAATTCACATAAATTTTGGTTCAAAGTCGACATTATTTATAATTAATCGATTATAGCGTATATTTTTATCGATAAAGTTCTACTATTTGATATTTAGTGTATATTTTTTGTCATAATTCACATATATCTTGGTACAAAGTCGACAATTTTTTTGTATGGAGTCGATGAAATATTGTAAATAACAATTATTTTTAAATACAGGCTTGCTTCAGACAAGTTATTATCTCGTTAATATTCATTTTCCTCGTCGAGTTCTCCTTCAGTGGAGTCGACGCCAACTTCCTCGTAGTCCTTCTCCAAGGCTGCCAGGTCCTCACGAGCCTCCGAGAACTCTCCTTCTTCCATGCCCTCGCCAACGTACCAGTGGACGAATGCGCGCTTTGCGTACATGAGGTCGAATTTGTGGTCAAGTCTGAGAAATTACCAATTGAGTCACAAGGAAGCTTTAGGTATATATAATTCGTCAAGTTTTTTTACTATAAGGGCCCGCTAGTTACGTATAATAATAACTTGCTTTGCTCAATTTATTATATTGTTTATATTTGAGCTGCACTAGAGAATTAAAATAATGTCAGAAAAATGCGGACCAAGAGTCTAAAGGAAAAACAACCTAAAACAATCTTAACCTATACTTCTACTTATTATTTATTATTTTAGTCAAAAGGAACTGCGTAAAAATAATTACACATACTAATACAATGATTATATGTAAGACTCACTGTTTAATGGTACATGCTTGTTTTCTGATGAACATTCGGATGAAAATCCGTTCAGTAGTTTTTGACTTTATCGCGAACGGACAGACAGACGTGGCAGAGGACTTTGTTTTATAATGTACTGATTTCTTAGGAATTCTATTTATTTGTCATCTAACATTGTTTGGGAATGGTTACATATAATTATTGGTAAATGTGTGGCTATGTAAAAATAATCACATGCTATACGCAATATATACTAGCCCTGAAGTGAAGTGAAATGTAATAGACCATACCTAGCCCAGGCTTCGGCGATGGCTGTTGTGTTTGACAACATACAGACAGCTCGTTGCACTTTGGCCAAGTCTCCGCCAGGAACAACAGTAGGAGGCTGATAGTTAATGCCCACCTATTCGGAAAAGTAAATCTTAAATTATCTGTGGAACTGTACCAACGACAACATATCCACTTAGACTCTTATTACACTACTGGCGCTCATTTAAAAAAAAAAACGATATCAAAAACTTTTAATTATCAGTATGGTATATTTATTCAATCAATATCGTAAAATTACATGGAAATTACGAGTGTTACACATTTTTATTTTTTTTAACATATTACTTTATATGAATGTCTTGATTTTTGTTATTTTGATATATCAGCTATATAAATTATAAATAGGTATTAGTCGTGTGTGTATATATAGAATATTAATTATCATAATCGATTTAAAAAAATTGAATGTTAATAATCGTTGTTGTATTTCGATTATAGTTTTAATATATCTCAGGAGGACATTACAAGTAGGCCAACATCATACCGTCCCTGGAACAAAGTCATATGTAAAAAAGCGGCCTTATAAGGGCGGAAAAAGAGAAGTACCCTACGTATTGATTTGTATTTTAAGACTATTCTTGTAAAAACTACCTATATTTGTTTTTTCCAGTGAACTTTTACAAACATTAGAAACTTACATCTTTATTGGCCAAATGAGTAACCGTCAACAAATTATATTTATTTAATTTTGCTTATGCATTAATCTCTCTCCAATCTAGATACAGTGCAAAGTTGTAAGGTTATACCTAATTATAAAACTATTATTAATTACTGCTTGTAATTATTGTCAAACGGAAAGTGTTTAAGAAAAAGTTGCAGGGAAACAATAATTATGTAAAACAGTTCAACAGGGTCTTTAGTTTTTCTATGTTAATGTAAGAATCTTTTTATGATAAGAGTTATTTTAAAAGAAAAATAAAGGACAGTCCTTGCCAGCTCTGAATATAACCATAAGGTCGGGGTTGTGCATATTATACACATTCATTTCATATAGAACAAAGTTAATATATTATTATAGAAATCTAAAATTGGTATTTATTCGTTCTTAAGCTGTCTCGATTCTATACATATAATAATGTAATACGTATTTATACCTCAATTTGTTCCGTGCCAGTTGCATTGAGTTATACACATTCATTTCATATAGAACAAAGTTAATATATTATTATAGAAATCTAAAATTGGTATTTATTCGTTCTTAAGCTGTCTCGATTCTATACATATAATAATGTAATACGTATTTATACCTCAATTTGTTCCGTGCCAGTTGCATTGAGAGCGGTCAAAATTATTTTTGGTATCTCATATAGTTTGTATAAAATGTTTTTATTTTGTCGTACGTTTTTATTTTATTTTACAATAATATATTTATTACATTTTTATGTAAATTCGTGATATGTTATTTATCGCTCGATTCATAAATGAAATTTTATTCAACGTACATCGGTATCACTTATGTCTTTATTCCGGGAAGGGTGCATATATAATTCACATTTGTTGAATTATTCTTAGTGGACTGTATTTTCAAATGTAATGGAAATTGTTTTTGTTGGAACTATTATAATAATAAAATAATAAAAATGGTACAGACATGTAGATTCGTGTAGACGTAGACGCAAAGGAGTTATTACCACAGAGTACGTTGTATATACGTTTTATATCATAGACTTCATAAACTTATTGTTTTTGTTGGAACTATTATAATAATAAAATAATAAAAATGGTACAGACATGTAGATTCGTGTAGACGTAGACGCAAAGGAGTTATTACCACAGAGTACGTTGTATATACGTTGTATACCTTTTTTATCATAGACTACATAAACTTATATCATAGAAAATTAAAACATGTGTTAGGTACCTACATTAAGTTATCTGCTAATGATGTCTGATTAAGGCTACGTGTATATTGTGATATTTTTTTACTTATTTATAAAATCCATGAGATATTCGGATTTATTATTCGCAACAATGACATATTCAAATGATTTTATTATGAGATCTAAATAGCTGATCGTTTACATTGCGGTTAACATCGGCTACATATTAATCTAGACGCTTAATACTTGACGTTTTATTACTCGGAGAATTCTGTCAAAATGCCAATATTAGAAATGAAGGTGTAAATAAAACAATATAATGGAAATATGAGAAAAAAAGAGAAGCTACAACTTTTATTATATACATATTTTTATAGATTTTATTAAATTACTTTCACTCGATCCAGTTTTTTAGAGGCTCAGTTTTCATCTGATTTGTTTAGATGCATGGTGGCAAGTTTTTTTCGAAGCTCGCCTCTTGTCGTTTAATCCCCAATATAAATGGTTGTTTTCGTTTCTAAATAACTTTATTTATAGTCGTTTCGCATATGTTAATTTTATGTCTATATTTTAGGAAACATAATGTATATAAGCATTACTTTTGATTTCTGTTTACAAATTACGTTAAACTGTATATTTTTTTACAAGGACACATTAAGTTTTATAAATGTTTGTAAATATCGATGTTTTTAGACAAATATAACTTTATACAACCAACTCTATTTTTCTTTTTTCCTAATTCTATTAAAGTATGTTTAATATTTCGGCTTTGGTTTCATCAGTCAATTGTAAGGAACTATTTTTCTTTCATATAATATGTTTGTCATATAGACGGCAACGTATGGATATGCTAAAAATAAAATAAATGTATGGCAACACTGTAATTTGTTGTCGTTGATTTGTCATACTAAGATTTCATATGATTATTTACCTTCGATCAACAATAACTAGATATCGGGTCGGTGCGAAAAAAACGTCTCGGTAAATAACAGCTCACTTGAAATGTGACATTTTTCCCAATTTTAAAATGGGTTTCTTATCTATTGAATTATGATATTATTTCAAATAATTATACAGACTATGGAAGTAGGTTGTATTTCTAACAGATCACAAACAGTAATATTGAGAAAGAAAATGATGAAAATGACTCTTGAATCAATTCGCGACGACGATAAGTAAGATTCGTCGCACCCCTGATTATTTCAATTTATTGCGTAGTGAAATATCATAATGGTGTTTTTTGTAATGCATCTTTTATGAATTTCATATATTTTACACTTACTAACAAAAACAGTTGAGTGCTAATATTTAGTCTCTGTGAAACCATATGGTCCAGAAACAGTTGGATCAAGTTTTCACTTCAAAATCGTAGTCTGTTACGGTGATTGCTCTGCTCGTCGCCCTATAAGAACGATAATGTTGTATCTATATTCAGAACATGTCGTTTTTAAAGTGAAAAACTCCCTAGTCTACTCACTAGTATACTCTGCGGGCATAATATCTATGGAAATATATTGTTTAAAAAAAACGATTATTATCTATGTGAAAAATGTTTATTGTGCATTAAAAATTAATAATCCTCAATCACACAATCTTAGAAGCAAAAAATAATAATTTGATTCAATAAGTTAGCTTATAAATAAAAGAATATATATAAAGAAATAATATGGTATTTTAATTAATATGAAAATCCGCTCCGGACGTCCATTATCACGTTTTTTTTAAATTATAATAAATGCAAATCAAATGATCGAGATTTTCAAACTTATAGATATAGAAAACGTTTTATTAAAAGTTTGTACCGTATACAAACGTTTTCACAAGCTCGCTTTCTCTTACAAGGTAATTATTAGTCAAAATGTTTGTCATATAGACGGCAACGTATGGATATGCTAAAAATAAAATAAATGTATGGCAACACTGTAATTTGTTGTCGTTGATTTGTCATACTAAGATTTCATATGATTATTTACCTTCGATCAACAATAACTAGATATCGGGTCGGTGCGAAAAAAACGTCTCGGTAAATAACAGCTCACTTGAAATGTGACATTTTTCCCAATTTTAAAATGGGTTTCTTATCTATTGAATTATGATATTATTTCAAATAATGACTACATAAACTTATATCATAGAAAATTAAAACATGTGGTAGGTACATTAAGTTATCTGCTAATGATGTCTAATTAAGGCGACGTGTATATTGTGATATTTTTTTACTTATTTATAGAATCCATGAGATATTCGGATTTATTATTCGTAACAGTGACATATTCAAATTTCTACTATTTGATATTTAGTGTATATTTTTTGTCATAATTCACATATATCTTGGTACAAAGTCGACAATTTTTTTGTATGGAGTCGATGAAATATTGTAAATAACAATTATTTTTAAATACAGGCTTGCTTCAGACAAGTTATTATCTCGTTAATATTCATTTTCCTCGTCGAGTTCTCCTTCAGTGGAGTCGACGCCAACTTCCTCGTAGTCCTTCTCCAAGGCTGCCAGGTCCTCACGAGCCTCCGAGAACTCTCCTTCTTCCATGCCCTCGCCAACGTACCAGTGGACGAATGCGCGCTTTGCGTACATGAGGTCGAATTTGTGGTCAAGTCTGAGAAATTACCAATTGAGTCACAAGGAAGCTTTAGGTATATATAATTCGTCAAGTTTTTTTACTATAAGGGCCCGCTAGTTACGTATAATAATAACTTGCTTTGCTCAATTTATTATATTGTTTATATTTGAGCTGCACTAGAGAATTAAAATAATGTCAGAAAAATGCGGACCAAGAGTCTAAAGGAAAAACAACCTAAAACAATCTTAACCTATACTTCTACTTATTATTTATTATTTTAGTCAAAAGGAACTGCGTAAAAATAATTACACATACTAATACAATGATTATATGTAAGACTCACTGTTTAATGGTACATGCTTGTTTTCTGATGAACATTCGGATGAAAATCCGTTCAGTAGTTTTTGACTTTATCGCGAACGGACAGACAGACGTGGCAGAGGACTTTGTTTTATAATGTACTGATTTCTTAGGAATTCTATTTATTTGTCATCTAACATTGTTTGGGAATGGTTACATATAATTATTGGTAAATGTGTGGCTATGTAAAAATAATCACATGCTATACGCAATATATACTAGCCCTGAAGTGAAGTGAAATGTAATAGACCATACCTAGCCCAGGCTTCGGCGATGGCTGTTGTGTTTGACAACATACAGACAGCTCGTTGCACTTTGGCCAAGTCTCCGCCAGGAACAACAGTAGGAGGCTGATAGTTAATGCCCACCTATTCGGAAAAGTAAATCTTAAATTATCTGTGGAACTGTACCAACGACAACATATCCACTTAGACTCTTATTACACTACTGGCGCTCATTTAAAAAAAAAAACATAAAAAATCAATTTTGTGGTAAAACTCATTGAAAGTTTGACTATGTTTACTAGACTGGGCCAAAAAAATCAACTACTTTTTTTTAAATTATATCGAAAATATTATTTGGGATGACAAAAAAACAATGTTGTGAGAATTTGAGCCCTTAATATTTATATTAAGAGGTCTATCATCGCAACTTTTATTTTAATATTTTCGATATAATAAAAAAAAATTGTTGATTTTTTTGGCCCAGTGTAATGTTTACACGTTCGACTTTAAATATTATAGTGAACGCTACTTAGCACTTCCGTCTGGAATAGATTAACAGCTACTACTTCTTACTGCAACAAAAAACGCTATTTGCCCGAGTGTACCTGAAAAATATAAATATGAAACTCGTGACAGACAAAGAGCGATATATGTTTTTTTGTTTATTGTAGCACGGCAAAATAACTCCACTATGCCTGATGGTAAGCACAGTACAATCCAAAAACAATGGCGACCACCAAGTGATACACTATCCATCGCCGGTCGCCACTGTCATGCCGGCCTGCGAAATTAGGAATTAAAACAACAAAAAGTATTAAAAATCGCGTCCGTCGTTGACGGTTGAACTTGACGTCGATTATAATGAAACTGTAAAATCCAGTGTCATGATGTTTGTCCACGATGTACTCCAAAACTACTGAACCGATCTTCATGAAACGTTGGCATTTATGTATAATTTAGTCCAATTTGAGAGATAGGATAGTTTATAGTTCGGTTAATGCCCTCAATATGTAATTATGATGATATATAATTATGATTGTCAATGGCGATTATTGTTATTAATTGTAAGTTTCATTAGTTCTCGAACAGATGGCGCTTTAAATTAGTTTGTTGACAAAAAACTCGAATCTCAAAAGACTCGAAATAGAAATGTCATAGATGGCGCCACGTTTTAATTTTATTAATCATTACATAGTATAAAACAAAGTACCCTGCCGCGTCTGTCTGTCTGTTCGCGATAAACTCAAAAACTACTGGACGGATTTTCATGCGGTTTTCACCTAGGCTCGAGATATTATTGAGAACCGCGAAGTGTGCGGGAGCTAATAGGGATCGATTACAAAAGCGTGGGCGCAACACGCATTTTATAAGATTGAATTTAAATTTACTAACGGTGCCGGCACCGGTGTCTAAAAATAGACATAACAAAAATTATTATTATTGTTTGACGGTTATTTTTAGGGGAAGATAGACGTAAATACGCGATTTACTCTATCTTATTTGAGTTATTTATTTTTTTAACAGCTGCGCGCGCGAGCCTTTGTAGTGTAGCCGCGATGGCTGGAAATCTATGGATTGCCGTGACGGCACCTAGTAGCGGATTACGAGAGCACTCTTCGTACGCCGAGATCTCCGAGATCTCGTGGAAACTGAGTAGTTGACCTGCGTAGTCAATATTCGATAGGGAAAAGGAGTATGCGGGGTCCTGTGAAGGATTAGCCGCCGGAGGTTTGGGAGTGTGCTGGGACGCGGGTTTAGGAGCCCACGGGGCCTGAGGGGCCCGGTAGGGGCGGGGGGGCGCACTAGTCGCGGGTACGGATGCTGCCGGTGCACGAGACGTGCCCGGCAGGTTCGGGGAGGCCTCTCGAGACATGAGAGGCGGAGGTCGAGGACGGGCGGGGGCAGCGGCCGTCTTAGACGGCGACGCCTGCCTGGGGTATCGAGGGCGCTTTGTGCGCGGGGCGCGGGGACATCCGCGATAATTCGCGGTATGGCCCACGCCGCGGCACAGAACACAGCTCGGGGGATCGGGGGAGTCTTTCGTGCGAGAACACTCCTTGGTGGAGTGGTCGCTGAGGCACTTAACGCACCTGGGTTTCAGGCGACAGTTTCGTGCGGAGTGTCCGTACACCTGGCAGTTGTGTTTAGTTTAGTTTAGTTACTAATATTTCGCTCTCTCTCTATTACTAGTTTCAGATGTAAGTTTTTCAGATACTCTCGGACAAATAAAATCAAACGTTTTTGTTGCAACAAGACGTTTGTAGCTGCCAATCTATTCCAAGTGCAAAGTAGAGTCCTCTATAATATTTAATGATGGGTTTCCGGAAAGTAACGCCTTCTTCAATCAAATAACGTTCGATTTTAATTTATCTTAAAAATAAATTAACCCAATGAAAAAAATATTCAATAGATTAAAATATTATTAATTAATTAAAATGTATCCCTTATAGTATAGTGCTAAATATATACATATACTTACAGGTTACCGCTGTATGCAATATAAAATATTTTAATTAATTTAAATTACTCCAATATCACGTGAATTAGTTATAATAAATGTATATTTACCTTGAAGCCAGTTGGACACCAGTCTACGAATTGGATGGTTCTTTTCGTTTTGATTGTAGCGATGGCCGCGTTCACATCTTTGGGTACCACATCGCCTCTGTTACGAGAAAGTAAGATTTTCTATACTATGCTCAGGCTATTATTCTGAAGTTACGCACCACCGTCACAAATATATGAATACTTTTTCAAAATTGATCAAAATTAATATTTTATGATCACTTCCATTATAGTAGTGAGTTCATACCGCCCCTGTGTTGTTACGACTAAGAAAATTCAATGAAAAATAATAGCAAAACTCTTTAAAAAATCACAACACAGTGAAATCATTGAAAAAATATAAATTAAATGAATATTACCTGTACAACATGCAGCAGGCCATGTATTTACCGTGACGCGGGTCACATTTCACCAACTGTATAGAGGAGAGATTACAATATATCAATTAGAAAACCAATTTATTTCCACATATTTTCTATATTCATTTATTAGGAGATAGGTTATAACTAGAGGAATATAATAAATGCAGGATGGATGAAATGGCGAAAGATGACTAGGGTAGTTTCTGACCCACGAATTCCGTTGAAACTCAAGGGGAAGCTGTATAAAACTATAATAAGATTAGCCATATTATATGGATCCGAATGTTGGGACACGAAACAGACGGATGAGAAAAGATTACGTGTGACAGAGGTACGAATGTTAAGGCGCATGTGTGATGTAACTAAAATAGATAAGATTAAGAATGAATATATCAGAGGAAGTTTGAAAATAGCACCAGTGACAGAGAAGTTGAGGAATAATAAGTTAGCATGGTACGGGCACGTCATGAGGAGAGTTGTGCCGACCTTACTTAACGTGGGACTTAACCCTTAGGTAAGAAGTAAAAATAAACGAATTATTAGACTACTAATGTTCTCTCAAAAGTCTTAGGTTCTAAAGAAACTAAACTGAATGTTCCGAAGACATTATATGCAACAGGCAATGTTTACCAAAGAAACTGTTTACATAATATATGTAACGCACACGCTAAGTTTTTACTTGTCGAAGTTGGAAGTTATGAATGCAAACATATCTTTACTTATATTTCAAATAAAGCTTGTATTGACAAATAACCAACGTGGACTAGATATTTACGCAGCCCTAAATTTTTGATAAAGAGAAATATTTTGCTAATTCTATAACGTTGTGTAGCCGTTACCCAGTCTCACGTTATGCGGTTTTTGTAATTTTTCAAGTACAGCGCACTTCACTTACGCCTAAACTAATCACTCGTATGTAGGTAGGGCATCTATTAAGAAATGAAGTTTACTGTAAACCGCTGCCTATGTAGTTTATTTAGCACTGTCCTCAAGTAGTAAATTGATAGGTCACCCTATCAGTGGGTTTTGACAGCCGCACTTGAGACCTCAAACGCTTGAAGCAATAATAGTTAATAGATAGCGCGTTCAAACATGGCATGGATAAACGAAGTTGTGAATTGCAGTGAGCACTGCTTCCTGGTGGCTTGTTTATGCTCCCCTGGTACTACCCACAAGTCAAACATGCACTCAAATGACAACCCTTCGATAGGCTTAGTTAGCGTCTTAACATCTTGGGCCACAACGTCATTTAATATGAGGTGGGATTGTGATTAATAATTATAATATATTTTTAAAAAATTGTGTGGGTTTATGTAAACGGCTTTGCAAGTGAAACTTTTTCGGATTGAAAGACTATCCAGTTTATGGTATTAAAATCGTGTTTCTAATCTTCATAGAACAAGATATTCAAGTACAAATTTTAATCTCCTATTGCGTATTAGCGTAGGGAATGCATAATAAATACAATAATTCAGACAATAAATATATTGGGCTTGGCTGATACCGAGCGCATTTCACTTTACCCCTAATCCGAAAACATTTCCGACGATGGAAAAAACGTTTCACTTTAAAAATGTGTAAGAGTCGTCTATAAAACCGGTACGTACCTGGTTGGCTGGTTCGAAGCAAGCGTTGGTGATCTCGGCGACAGTGAGCTGCTCGTGGTAAGCTTTCTCCGCGGAGATGACGGGCGCGTAGGTGGCGAGCGGGAAGTGGATGCGAGGGTACGGCACCAGGTTCGTCTGGAACTCCGTCAGGTCCACGTTCAGGGCGCCGTCGAAACGCAGCGACGCGGTGATCGAGGATACGATCTGGTGGAGGAGAGCTTATATAACTAGGGATAGAACATCTTTCATATATTCATCCATATTTTTTCATTTTATATTCTTTCATATGTTGAAAACATCGATACTTATGAGCGATATATCGATGTCTAATCTATATTATAGAGAAAAAAAATGAAACAAAGATAAATATGATGTAAAGGGATGCTTTGGGACTTTGTTATAAAACCTAGGTAACACTATTATTAAAAAAAAACCGTTATTGGTCTTAATGAGCCTGAAATATGGAATGAACTGTTTGTTACTGTATCACAACACCCTTCAAAACGTGTTGCTTCACCATGGGATAGAACAAGATAAAGAACGCCAGTCTTGTTTCTATCTTATAAGTATAAATAAAGTGAAAAATCTTAATGATTTAAAAAAAATATTTAAAGTTTATTCACCAAGATACCTAATCTCAATAAAGACAATAACTTAAATCATCAGATTTATATAAATGTGACATATGACCAACGAGTGATGTGAAATTAAGCTTAATGTTCACTGGAATAATATAAAATTACTACGATGATGGTATTTTAGCCATTAGAGGAAATTCCTTAGCCTAAAGAAAATTTAGTAAAATATCAGTTTCTATTTAAGTTAATAGACATAGTAATTACATAATAGATAAATTATACTAAAAGTCAACCTTATCAATATGTATACTAGATTGATAAGGTTGTTAACAGACAACCTATATACAAATCGGCAGTGGAAGAACAATTAAGGATATCTCCCTCCGCTGTTCGTCAACCGATTTTCTTCATTCTTTTTTCTTTAGTAGCTATTGCTTTGATCTTTAGTGTTAAAAAAACATGAAAAAGTTATCTTTTCATGACGGTCAAAGTTCGACCACTGCACAAGTGCTCGATATACTAAAAAAAACAAAGGTTATACCATACTAATAAGGTTGTTAATAGACAATTATACTAAAAAGACAAAAGGTATATACTTGTCCAATAAGCCTGTTCAAATTAGTGTACGTGGGTCTCTCGATATCAAGATTTCGACGGCAAATATCGTAAATAGCTTCATTGTCGACCATGAACGCGCAGTCCGAGTGCTCCAAAGTCGTATGAGTGGTCAGGATTGAGTTGTATGGTTCCACCACAGCTGTAGACACCTGAATAGAAAAAAACGAGTTGCAGTAAGAATTCCAAGCCCGGTAATGTTTATTTATAAAGAAATCAACAGTTAGTTAATTCCTATTTTGCAGTTACAGATATTACCAAGTTGGTTTAGCCAATAGATTTTCATCGCGTAATAATTTCTATAAATGAGTCATTGCGTTTTAAAATGGGCTTAATCCAATTCCAAATCTATTTCCAAAAATCCAAGCGAAATGCAATGATATAAATAAATATGCATCTCTAACAAGTTGGCGGCATAGTCCAGGTGGCTTAGTTGATCGCGTGTTTATGTTGGTAGTATAGTTTCGAATCCTTGCTTTTGAGTCGGAGCTTTCGGTGAAGGAAAACATCGTGATGAATGGTGGTATGGCTTTTTCTAACTCCACTTGGCTAATCTGTCGCCCAACTCTAGTTATTGTGTTCCAGCAGCTGCACTTGAGAACCAGTTTCCCCTAAATTCAGCATGTTTATACTATTGCTATTTAAACTAAGATTTTATTCTATGATCAGCATAAAGTAAACAAATATTTAAACCCTCACCTGTGGCGCAGGGTAGATGGAGAACTCTAGCTTGGACTTCTTGCCATAATCGACGGAAAGTCTTTCCATCAAGAGCGAGGTGAAACCTGATCCAGTGCCGCCGCCAAATGAGTGGAATACCAAGAATCCCTGAATATGAGAAAAAAAAAATTATTAAACAAATTAAAGCTTCTAAGATTTGCTACCAATTGGAGCCCAAAGAGTCGGGGAGAAGATATCTCTAATATATTTAGTAGATACTTCAAATCTAATTTTCTTCTACAAGGTAGTGACGACTTAAATATTATTAACTGTGAGCCACTAAATGTAACTCCATGTAAGATAGAATACGATGAGATAAATGAAAAAGAAGTCTATAGATTATTATTGTCGCTAGATTTAATTAAGTCTGCAGGTCCAGGTGATATTCCGTTAAAATGCTGTGTTTGTTCTTTTACTGGCAATCTTGATCCAATTAAACAAAATTACATACTTAAGAATACAGTACTATCACGAGTTAATACAGTAAGAGATTTAGGAGTCATTTTCGATTTAAAGCTCATATTTGACTCGCATATTGATGATATAGTAAATAAAGCTTCCAAAGCCCTGGGTTTCGTCTTAAGATTATCGTCGGAATTTAAATGCATTAAGACTCTGAAGGTATTGTATTACGCCTTTGTTCCTAGTCACTTAGAATGTGCTTCTCAAATTTGGAACGCTAACTATGATATATGCATCTCACGATGACGATCTCAAAACGCTTCCTTCGATATTTGCAATTTAGAACTTCTTATTACTTTACTGATTATATAGAACGATGTGAACATTTCCACTTTTTGCCACTCTACGAGCGACGTAAAATAGCCGATTTCATTTATTTAAGTAATATAGCCAATGGAATTATAGACTGTCCAGAATTATTATCTAGAGTTCAGTTATGTGTCCCCACAAGTACATTACGAAAACCGAAGCTATTACATGTACCACTTGTTAGGACGATATATCGCCAAAATGCCTTTCTGATTCGAGCATGGAAATATTTTAATTCTTTAGACAATAACCTAGATTTATTCTGAGATAGTATATCATGCCTTAGACAATGTTTATCTAGAGATTTTTTCCCATAATATTAACTTTGTGTATGTAATCGTGTTTTTATTTGTACATCTATATTGAGATGTCTTTTCTTTGTTTATTTATAGTTTTTGTCAGTGAAAATTTGCAATTAGCCTTTGTATGTTATTTATTTGTTATTTCATTAATGTTAGCTGTAAGTTTTCCTAAATAAATAAAATAAAACTAAGCGGCAAACTTTCGCAAATGGTTGCCAAATTGACTCCAAACGTAGGGGAGCAAACCTTTTGAATATTTGTAACGCTAGTAAAAAATAAATAATTAGAAGCCTTAAAAATGTATTTCTTGCATATATATTAAATTTTTTAATAATTAATGACATCTATTCATTTAGAGCTAGAACGATCGGTCATTGCAGTGACTTTGATTAGGTAACAACTTTGTTGCTTTTCGAATTTTATTCTCAATTTGCACATTCATTTGCAGAAACAGTTTGTCGTCAATTTACGATCAATTGTATTATCGTTGAGGTATCAAAATTGGTGAATCACAATACATTGGTATTGAAAATCTACCTATAAATATTATAAATTAAATCAAAGTGGCAAAAACTGGATCCATTATAAAAATGTAGACATTAATTAGTAAATCACACCCATGGAAACAAGTATCTAGTGGAATATAAGACTAAAAACAACGAGTTAAGGTCAAATTTCGTAACTTATATATCTCACCTGAAGACCAGTACACTGGTCGGCAAGTTTCCTCATCCTATCAAGGACAACATCAACGATCTCTTTGCCGATGGTGTAGTGGCCGCGAGCATAATTATTAGCAGCGTCTTCCTTTCCAGTAATCAGTTGCTCCGGATGGAACAGTTGACGGTAGGTGCCAGTTCGAACCTCATCTGTAATCGATACCATTGCATTGAAAATTCTGTTAATTAACTACTCGTATACCTATAATAGTATGATCGTAGTATTTCAATGGAATAAGAATACTACTGAGTAATTAGTTTCCTTCATCTTAATTAGGGAGGTTCAATTTAACAACTATCGGCTATAGTGTCTGTTGGGGCTTAATTGCGCCTCGGTTATATTTTTGGTAACAAGCGAGAGAATTATTGTGTTTCTAATATGGAACTGATAAACTGCGGTAGACAGTAAAAAACAATATAAAAATTACTTGAAAGCTAATTGTATAGCAGTTTAGTTAATGAAGGCGCTGATTTATCTTGAACAGTGGAATTATAATAGGGTAGCATGACGGGTGATAGAGCCCCGAAAATAAACTGTAGACTTAGGACTGTAGTACCGCTTCGTTATAACAAGGGATGATCCCATCCAATGAATGATTGATAGAATTTTTGATTAATTCTGGTATAAATTCCTAAATTTTATCTATTTTTGTTTGCACGATCATGGATAATATAAGTAATGTCTTGTATATGTGTGTTTTAAAAAACAACGAAATGCGCACAAGATAATTTATATTTGTAATTAAGAGCAATATTTTGTGAAACATCTAGAAGATATAAAAAAACAAACACATTTAATAATTAAGTTGCGGACAATTACCAGACTTACTATATTATTGCATATTAATATTCACAAGGAAGTTATTGAGCATATTCTAGATCTAATTGACGCTCTTATGCTTCTAAATTATGAGTTTATATGATTTATTCAAGTCTAAGTGCTTTGCAAAGATACAGAGTTTAAATAACATTAGAACAGGATGTCAGGGATATGCAACTGCCTACTAAGTTCTTGTAAGTGCACCAACGATGTTTAATTAAGACAGATGTGGAGTCTGGTCATGCACTTCAATATTTAATTGCCTCATTTGAATCTCATTGCTATAAAAGCGAGCTAAGAGCTCTTAATATAAGTTATTTCTAGTACGTACACAATATTTATTTGTGTTCCTTGTCTGGTCTGGAGAAATGAAATCAAAATATAAAAATAATTCGCTTGCATTTTAATTGGTTAAAATGTAAACTGTATCATTTCCGTAAACTAGTCGAAAATAATAAAAATGCTGGCATTGCTATATGGAAGTTACCCTTTCATTAATGGGTACATTAAGTAATTGCTTCAATGAGTTCGCTGAGAAGAATCCGTAATTTATTACCTACATCGACTAAAGTCATGCTTGCAGAGTCATTACTTTTGCCTATTATTGACTATGCTGATGTCTGCTACCTGGACGCTAATGAGGAATTGATTAATAAATTGGAGCGGCTACAGAATACCTGCATTCGCTTTATTTATGGACTTAAAAAATTTGATCATGTATCTTAATACCGCTCAAAGCTTAAATGGCTACCCATTCGGCACCGACGAAATAGCCACACCCTGTCCCTCCTGTATAACGTTCTTCATAATCCCAATTCCCCTCCATACCTACAATATAAATTCGAGATGTTAGGTTGCAGAGATTCTTCATCACGCCGTCTATGCTCTCAACATATACTCAAATTCCCTATCTGTCACACTAAATTTTATAGTAAATCATTTGCAGTTCAAGCTGTACGCCTATGGAACGCACTCCCTTGTGATATTAGGCAGGCAAGATCCTTGACGTTATTTAAAAAATATCTCCACCGGCATTACCTCTCGCTGTCGTAATATAACTATTGTATTGCGTTATTTCTTTTTTTTTACTTTTATCTATAGTTTTGTTTTTTTTTGTCTATTTATATTGCCACCCGGTAGTTCTGAAAATAAAATGTCTCCTTAGGTTTGCCTGGAAGAGATCGCTCTAAGCGATAAGGCCCCCTAACTGTACACATATTGTAAACTGATGACTAATTTTGTATATTTTCAACGTGTGTGCAATAAAGAGTTTTATTATTATTAAATTTTTAAACATTAATATGCTAAGCTAACAAAGGCGGATTGGTCCAAAACAGTTGCTAAAATACAACTGTATGATGTATCTGTACGATTTGGATATTTATAAAATACAAAACCATGGAAACAACAGAAATATAAGATGAGAAATTAAAATTCAAAATAATCGGAATATTATTTCTAGTAGAATGTTTAAAGATATCTATCTAATTTAAATAAATTATATGTCGGCATGTTCCATAGCAATTTAGTAAACCTTCGGAAGAGGTTGCTGATTTTATGAAAGAAGGCTTTAACATTATTATAGTATTTTTTTTTAAGTTTTTTTTAGCAATTAATTTTCTGATAATCATTACTGCCATTAAAAAAAAAAAAATGATATTACATGATCCTTGTGAGCATTTCCAAGAACTAACAAGATGGAGCACCCTCGTTAAAAGTTTTCAGGGAGAGTTTTTGGCAAGTCAGAATCCATACTCCGTGTTATTATTTCCCATCCACTTCAGTTGTGCACAATAACCAAACTATATTACGGAAAACACCAGCAATATTACAAAATATAGAGACAAATAACACAAGATTATGAATAAAAATTAAAATCCATTACATGACAGACTAAGGTCCCACCGAAACTCCACTAGTATAATTAAAGTCCTCATCAATATTTTTCATCAAGTCGTGGCCTTCAGCCTTGAGAGGCCCACTGCAGGACCAGAGGCATCTTCCCGAAGGAGGGTATGGGCATAAATTACCACGCCAGCCCATTACGTATTGGCGATTTCAAACTCTGAGAAATCCAAAGTTCTATGTTTTCCCACATACAGTAGTACTACAAGAACATTTCTCAGGTTCAGGTTTCCTCACGATGTTTTCACCGTCAGCCGATAGTGTTACCAATTTAAATTAGTAAATCTACGCAAATTCCGAAAAATTCGTTAATACATGCTGAAGTTCGAATCTAAGAACATCGAACTGATATTCCACCGGTCAAACGACTAAGTTATACTTACTTAATACGTGGTATCAATTACAAATCTAGAAACCGTCACAGTCACGGCTGGCCTGTGGTCACCGCTGACCTGCCACACTTCACTAACTAGTACAGCGATTTCCCAGCAAAATATACTGTGTAATAATACTCCTTATAAATACCGTGTCTCTGGTCCGACGGTTCCAACGGGTTTCGTAGCATCAAAATTCCGTTTATTACTTTAGATTTGGGGTGTAAGGGGTGTCGAATAACCTCGAAGACTTGAGACATCCAAGCCAACCTCACCTGCACGTGGTGCACCCTGCTGAATAACGGACGAGGCAATGGCGAAAGCGGGGTGGTAGGGTTTTACAGCCCGACTGGGTCGCAACCACCATGTATATGGCAAAAAGCCCGTCATAGTGATTCGCTTTTGCGGGTCGCGTTTCGGGATCAGCCTGTGCATATCAAATCTTTCGCAGGCCGGCATGACAGTGGCGACCGCCGGAGGAGGGCGTATCTCTCGGTAGTCGCCATTGTTTTTGGATTGTACTGTGCTTACTATCAGGCACAGTGCAGTCATTTTGCCGCGCTACAATAAAAAAAAAGATTAGTATTTTCCGGTTATTAAAATCAATTAACTGTTGTCAAATTTGATACAATCTTCTTGTAATCGGTTTTAACGCGTTTTTATTAAACTCGAATTCTTATATGTACGTATAAATGGTATTTTGTATCTGATTTAAAAGTAGCTTCCCCGATTAACTAAGTAACTTCACAAACATAGCTTAGAATTTAATGACAATGTAAAAAATGAGTGCGTGTAACCGTCACACGCGATTGAAGTAAAACTTCTTTAAAGTTAAAAATAAATACATCGTATGAGGTTCTCATCATCATGGTTGGTTATCTCTTCATGTTATATATTTTTACAAAACATAAATAGTTCCATCCGTTATTAGTGGATGCACAAAGAGAGTCATTTCCAGACCTTACAATCGTCCACATATTGATCTACCCTATAATAGCCTTTAGATATTAAAACCCGCTTGATATGGTTCTTGAACTCACTATCCGGCAAATCGGTAATGTGCTTTGGAACTTTGTTATAAAACCTAACACTATTACCTAAACACTGTTTTTGAACTTAGTAAGTGTGAAGCAGGGAATGGCCAATTTGTTGCTGTTTCTAGTATTTAAATTATGCTGGTCTTTTATTAGATTCAGCATGTCTAAGTTTTTGCGAACATACATTAAGTTATCAAGAATAATAAATAATTAATTATCATTAATAATAATTGTAGATGGAGTTTTCGAAATGATCTTGGAATGTCATCTAGTGGATTTTATATTTTATTCAGAATCTTGTGTTATACGGCTTTATATTTTGTATTATTGGTGGTGTTTTACGTAATATAATTTGATTATTGTGCACAAGTAAGATCTTTCGATGAAGGAAAACTTCCTTAAGAAACTAAGTATGGTGGTAAAGTTAGTTACCCAAGCACCTATAAGTGTACTGCATCTGAGAGCTGGTTTTCTTTAGATTTGACGTGTTACTATTTTAGATCACATCAGGTTACATTCGGCTCATAAGCTAAAACTTATACATCATAAAGCGATTCAATAAGAAGCATAATTATTTTTATCATTAATAAGGATATTAATTATATAGTCGCAGCTGCTCATATGCTTTCATCACTACCGAGCCAGAAATGGATTTAATCACAACAAAACTGTTGGTGATTAAATCAATCTTCGTGGGTTTTCCTAATGAGGTTAGGCAGTTAAAACGCAATTACCAATCAAAGTTCCTGTGTCATGATCCTTGTTGATTGCTGTAATTTCTCGTCCGGAATGGACAATGCATTATATTATTAGTTAACAAATGTTCAGATCCAACAAAGAATGGTAACTTTTTTAGTATTTTTAGGTAAAGAGTTTTCTGATATCCTTGCACGCTTACCGGAGCTATATTGACGTCTTTGGGAATAATTTCATAATAAACCTTCTTGTTTATAGGTAAATTAAACTGTTTAGTGGCTTTCTTGCGAATGGATCGATTAGTGCCATTTAGCTTCATCACCTATTTCTTACTGCTTTCCATAGTTATTAGATACAATTATTTACGATTATTGCGTCGAGGTGGTCCAAGTTCATAGCGGCTTTTGTTATTCGAGTTCATTAATATTGATATAGAAAAACAGTCCATGGGAATTTCCTTCTTATAGTTCTTCTTAAATTAATGTCTGAACGTATTTTTTTCCATCAATATCTTGATGGGAAGGTAGAAATTGTGTAATTCCAATAGTGAGTGAAAGGTAAAACAGTGAAATATTGGTTTTAGGAAGTTACAACCCAAACAACTGTGTTGAAAAATAAGAGAACAGTTAAAATAATTGAATGTCGATTTGACTTGCCATTATTCATATTGCCGAGAAAGCAGTATATTAATATTGCCTTGATTAATCATTCGGTATAAGCCGAAAACCCTAATTAAAGGTTGCAAAAAGAATGCCACAATAATTATGTTCTTCTGTATATTAAGTGAAAATCTAAAAACGTAGGTCAATTAAAATATAATGCGCGGAATTTTCATTCAAATATTTTTTCTTCTAGATTATAAGAAAGAAAAAAAGAAATAGTTTATTGCTGGAACATGTTATAATTGGCTAACCCATATCAACAAATGTGGTGCAGTACTGCAGCGCTGATTTTCGATAGGAGCCAATACGATTTACGGAGATTTAGTCGGTCACATTAATGGTACAAAATTAAAAGAACAAATATAAGTATAAGTTGTGTAGTAAATACAAATAAAGTAATAAAGCAATATGGTGACCTCAATGCGATATATTCTTTTATCTTCCTCGAGTAAAGTAAATTTGCCTTCGAATTGCGAACAGAATACTAACAAATACAATTATATTGAAGGCGCTACACAATATCTCATTTATAATGTTGGGATAGCTAACGATAGCGCTGCGAATATCAATCAGATGTTGGTAGCTTACTAATTTGAATTTCATAGTAGACTAAGGAAGGCATAATTAACCTTTACGTTAGTAAAATAATTTCATACTACCACGGTGTATCAGAATAATATAGGATTAGAGATATTTTGGTATTTGAAATTGCGAATAAATTTTGGGTCGGTACCCGTACCTTCTTAGCCTTTGTTGTCTAGGGGAATATTTACATATTTAGTTATCAAAACATGAATATCTAAATACAATTCTAAATATAAGTTTATAAATACTCTAAATCACTAATAGATATTCGCTACTATACCCAGATATCCCTATTACATTTATCTATTAGTATTTTAAGTCGTTAGTGGACCAATAGATGACGTTGTACGATATATTGGTACAGCTGTATCGCGATGCCAAGAGGAACGCCATTCGGATTCTACATCCCAGCCGTTAGGGGTTTTCTGTACCCAGTTAATGAGGGTTTCTATCACCCTGTCGATATCGTTAGAATGTCATAAACGTCGAGTTCAAAAATATCGAAATATAAACAAAATTATGTCGACGATTCAATAAGCGCTGCCATTGCCCTAACAATACCATACTTCAAGTAGTCCGGTGAAGCTGTTAAGACCTTGCTAGTTCAATAGCATAGTCAGTTCGAGAAAAAAAAACCATACTTCACATTTTTTTTAATCTTCTTCAACATATAAATATAAGTCTGCGATATATATACTACTCACTACATGGAACACCACACAACATATATACA
>MU159398.1:23174-103275 GCA_015888305.1 Antheraea pernyi | reverse complement strand
CACATATTGATCTACCCTATAATAGCCTTTAGATATTAAAACCCGCTTGATATGGTTCTTGAACTCACTATCCGGCAAATCGGTAATGTGCTTTGGAACTTTGTTATAAAACCTAACACTATTACCTAAACACTGTTTTTGAACTTAGTAAGTGTGAAGCAGGGAATGGCCAATTTGTTGCTGTTTCTAGTATTTAAATTATGCTGGTCTTTTATTAGATTCAGCATGTCTAAGTTTTTGCGAACATACATTAAGTTATCAAGAATAATAAATAATTTATTATCATTAATAGTAATTGTAGATGAAGTTTTCGAAATGATCTTGGAATGTCATCTAGTGGATTTTATATTTTATTCAGAATCTTGTGTTATACGGCTTTATATTTTGTATTATTGGTGGTGTTTTACGTAATATAATTTGATTATTGTGCACAAGTAAGATCTTTCGATGAAGGAAAACTTCCTTAAGAAACTAAGTATGGTGGTAAAGTTAGTTACCCAAGCACCTATAAGTGTACTGCATCTGAGAGCTGGTTTTCTTTAGATTTGACGTGTTACTATTTTAGATCACATCAGGTTACATTCGGCTCATAAGCTAAAACGTATACATCATAAAGCGATTCAATAAGAAGCATAATTATTTTTATCATTAATAAGGATATTAATTATATAGTCGCAGCTGCTCATATGCTTTCATCACTACCGAGCCAGAAATGGATTTAATCACAACAAAACTGTTGGTGATTAAATCAATCTTCGTGGGTTTTCCTAATGAGGTTAGGCAGTTAAAACGCAATTACCAATCAAAGTTCCTGTGTCATGATCCTTGTTGATTGCTGTAATTTCTCGTCCGGAATGGACAATGCATTATATTATTAGTTAACAAATGTTCAGATCCAACAAAGAATGGTAACTTTTTTAGTATTTTTAGGTAAAGAGTTTTCTGATATCCTTGCACGCTTACCGGAGCTATATTGACGTCTTTGGGAATAATTTCATAATAAACCTTCTTGTTTATAGGTAAATTAAACTGTTTAGTGGCTTTCTTGCGAATGGATCGATTAGTGCCATTTAGCTTCATCACCTATTTCTTACTGCTTTCCATAGTTATTAGATACAATTATTTACGATTATTGCGTCGAGGTGGTCCAAGTTCATAGCGGCTTTTGTTATTCGAGTTCATTAATATTGATATAGAAAAACAGTCCATGGGAATTTCCTTCTTATAGTTCTTCTTAAATTAATGTCTGAACGTATTTTTTTCCATCAATATCTTGATGGGAAGGTAGAAATTGTGTAATTCCAATAGTGAGTGAAAGGTAAAACAGTGAAATATTGGTTTTAGGAAGTTACAACCCAAACAACTGTGTTGAAAAATAAGAGAACAGTTAAAATAATTGAATGTCGATTTGACTTGCCATTATTCATATTGCCGAGAAAGCAGTATATTAATATTGCCTTGATTAATCATTCGGTATAAGCCGAAAACCCTAATTAAAGGTTGCAAAAAGAATGCCACAATAATTATGTTCTTCTGTATATTAAGTGAAAATCTAAAAACGTAGGTCAATTAAAATATAATGCGCGGAATTTTCATTCAAATATTTTTTCTTCTAGATTATAAGAAAGAAAAAAAGAAATAGTTTATTGCTGGAACATGTTATAATTGGCTAACCCATATCAACAAATGTGGTGCAGTACTGCAGCGCTGATTTTCGATAGGAGCCAATATGATTTACGGAGATTTAGTCGGTCACATTAATGGTACAAAATTAAAAGAACAAATATAAGTATAAGTTGTGTAGTAAATACAAATAAAGTAATAAAGCAATATGGTGACCTCAATGCGATATATTCTTTTATCTTCCTCGAGTAAAGTAAATTTGCCTTCGAATTGCGAACAGAATACTAACAAATACAATTATATTGAAGGCGCTACACAATATCTCATTTATAATGTTGGGATAGCTAACGATAGCGCTGCGAATATCAATCAGATGTTGGTAGCTTACTAATTTGAATTTCATAGTAGACTAAGGAAGGCATAATTAACCTTTACGTTAGTAAAATAATTTCATACTACCACGGTGTATCAGAATAATATAGGATTAGAGATATTTTGGTATTTGAAATTGCGAATAAATTTTGGGTCGGTACCCGTACCTTCTTAGCCTTTGTTGTCTAGGGGAATATTTACATATTTAGTTATCAAAACATGAATATCTAAATACAATTCTAAATATAAGTTTATAAATACTCTAAATCACTAATAGATATTCGCTACTATACCCAGATATCCCTATTACATTTATCTATTAGTATTTTAAGTCGTTAGTGGACCAATAGATGACGTTGTACGATATATTGGTACAGCTGTATCGCGATGCCAAGAGGAACGCCATTCGGATTCTACATCCCAGCCGTTAGGGGTTTTCTGTACCCAGTTAATGAGGGTTTCTATCACCCTGTCGATATCGTTAGAATGTCATAAACGTCGAGTTCAAAAATATCGAAATATAAACAAAATTATGTCGACGATTCAATAAGCGCTGCCATTGCCCTAACAATACCATACTTCAAGTAGTCCGGTGAAGCTGTTAAGACCTTGCTAGTTCAATAGCATAGTCAGTTCGAGAAAAAAAAACCATACTTCACATTTTTTTTAATCTTCTTCAACATATAAATATAAGTCTGCGATATATATACTACTCACTACATGGAACACCACACAACATATATACATAACATCGTTTGTGGAGTTTTTGCCGGGATCTTAGTCTGTCATGTAGTGGATTTTATTTTTTATTCATAATCTTGTGTTACTTGACTCTATATTGTGTAAAATTGGTGGTGTTTTATGTAATATAGTTTGTTTATTGTGCATAAGTGAAGTGAATAGAAAATAATACCACGGACCATGAATTCTGAGATGCCACAAAAACTCCATGGAAAGTTCTAACAAGGGAGCCACCATCTTGTTACAATATTGAATTAATTACTCGACAATGGAAATCAACAAACTCTCTGGAACATATTTTATAATGTCCATTGAAACAAAACATTGACACTGGTAAATGCGTCTGCGGAGCCAAAACAAGAAGAAGAAGAAGAACATCGTTTGTGCACACAACTCTCTGGGGTACTTGAGTGAAAATCAGCGTTTGCGATCCAACCCCCTTCAGCGCATATGCTAATTCGGGGCTCATTTGCAACATACACAAATCCTCAACTTTTAAACTGTGTCAAATCGCAGGAGGTTACGATGTCTGGCTGTATCTATTTGTATTTCTTTGTGTATACAGTCTATAATAAATAATTGTATCTAAGTGTGTGTAGCAAATAAATGTGATCTCAGCAAATTACGTATGTTCTTGAGAACGTTTGTGGGAATAAAGTTGTTTGTTAGGTCACAATTATTTTATTTAATGTGTTACAATGATGTTGTTGTACAACCTGAGTGTTTGAACGCGATTTACAATCCAAGTATTTAATAAATATAATTTTAAATCAACTGTGCTGAAGCGCACATAATAAATAGGGCAGCATGCAATGTACTTGTATGTAACCGTACATACGTTCTAATGTTTTTCGACCCTTTTTTACAAATGGTTCGATTATTATTTGGGTGTAGCTAAGGTAAAATATTATTTCTCGTTTATCATACATACACGTTCTGTTTCCACAATATTACTTACCAACCACAGTGGGCTCGAGGTCCACGAACACAGCTCTTGGCACGTGTTTGCCGGCACCGGTTTCGCTAAAGAAAGTGTTGAACGAGTCGTCACCGCCGCCCAGCGTCTTATCTGAGGGCATCTGCCCATCAGGCTGGATGCCATGCTCCAGGCAGTACAGCTCCCAGCAGGCGTTGCCGATCTGGACGCCGGCTTGGCCGATGTGAACAGAGATACATTCCCTCTGCAGACAAAACATTAAAATGTATTCAATAACTAGTCTATTTACTTTGGTAGGTAATAGGTAGGTAGGCTTTTTTAGGTAATAGTGTAAAATTTATAACAAAATCCCAGAGCACATTACCGATTTGCCGGATAGTGAGTTCAAGGACCATGTTCAATATGTGAACAATTATGAAGTCTGGAAATGACGCCCTTTTCTATGCATCTATTAAAACGAATGTAAATATTTGTGTTTTGTAAAACGAATGCAACTATTTGTGTTTTGTA
The DNA here is from genome assembly GCA_015888305.1 of Antheraea pernyi. Classification (NCBI taxonomy): domain Eukaryota; kingdom Metazoa; phylum Arthropoda; class Insecta; order Lepidoptera; family Saturniidae; genus Antheraea; species Antheraea pernyi. The sequence goes on along the minus strand of MU159398.1, from coordinate 99,092 downwards.
AAAATATATAACATGAAGAGATAAACTAGATCTAGTTTCTTGCCGGTTCTTCTCGATGACTGGGTTGTTTCTTCTTCTTCTCAAAGCCTTCTCAAGGCTTTTTTAACTTTTAAATATAAAGAAAGTTTTTACTCGACTCCCAGACGTGTTTTCAAAACTGTCAATTGGATGGCTCGGCTATTTACCCTGCTCCCTGTACCCTTTTCATAACTTATATGGCACGTTCATAAGCGCCTTCTCAACGCCTAAATCGAATAAAGTATTTATTGATTTCGATTTTTTTTAACTTTCAAATGTAAAGAAAGATTTTACTCGACTCCCAGAAGTGTTTTCAAAACTGTCAATTGGACGGCTCGGCTATGTACCCTGCTCCCCGTACCCTTTTCATAACTTATATAGCTTTTTTTATCTATGTAATACTTATTTATTAATGTATTTATTGGTATCCTATATTTACATATTCGGTATGCTATTAACTATAACACACGCCACTTTTAATGATTACTCGTATTCAAGCCAACTTGGCCAAAATTGAATATCAGCTGTAATGGTAGATAGCTTATGCTACATTGTACTCCTTACTAATAGTACTAAGGTATAATTATAATATTTTTGTTTGTAGTGGTTTCTTTATTCACATCTTTTTGCGATTCCAATTTATAGAACTATGCTATATTGCCTATGTGCTATATTGCTACAATAAAGATATATTAATGCTTCTTTCTAATAAGCACATTCTAGAAATTAAAGAGGTGTTTAGAAAGCCGCCTTTGTTAAGACTAGCTAATACACGGGATTTCGTCTGCGTCGTTTATTATCTTAATAGGTTTTTTTTATATACTAGCACGGCAAAATGACTGTACTGTGCCTGATGGTAAGCACAGTACAATCCAAAAACAATGGCGACCACCGAGTGACACACTACCCATCGCCGGTCGCCGCTGTCATGCCGGCTTGCGAAAAGCTGGATATGCACAGGCTGATCCCGAAATGCGACCCGCAAAAGCGGACCACTAAGACGGGCTTTTTCGCCATGTACATGGTGGTTGCGACCCAGTCAGTCTGTAAAACCCTACCACCCCGCTTTGCCTCGTTCGTTATTCAGCAGGGTGCACCACGTGCAGGTGAGGTTGGCTTGGATGTCTCAAGTCTTATATGTTATTTGACACCCCTTACACCCCCAAAATAGGTATATCTTATATACAGAAGAAAAACACATAAGCGTAACAGTAGGGATGGCGATATGAGATCGATAAATTGAATAATTAATTTTTACTCATAAAAATTGAATATTTACATCGATATGAAACATCGAATCGACACTATAAAATTGACTGGTCTATTTCTATCTAGATAAAAATAATACCATATATTTTTTGAAATGAAAAAAAACGCTTAGTAAAAAAAAGAGATTGATACGATAGATTGATACTAGATTGATTTTTGTATAAACGATCGATCCTCTAGATTCCGATATTTTTCATGAATCGATTCCACATACCACGATTCGGATCGATCTTAAAAGTCGATTTTTTGTGCGAAAAATAGCAATCGACAGCGCTTTCTCCCACTTCTCGGAAGCAAACAAACATAGTTGAACGGGTATGTGCTTATAAAAACCGTAGTTTTAAGTTAAGGATGAACAAATTTATCGTCATAATTCTTTCTTTAGATTGTTACCAAATGTATAGGTAAAACAAAAGAAAAAATTATGCGGTTACAATAACAAACCTCTCATTTTATTCATATGTTAGAAGATATATAGTTATGTAACAATTTTATTATTTATTTTGTCTATTTTTCCATGTAAATTTGAATACATGTTATCAATATTGTTTTCGTGCCGAAATGGGGACGTTACCAAGCTCCCCAACACGCTATCCCGGGTGGAAGGGAAATTTTATATCACGGACGCACGCTTAGATGGGAGTGGCACTAGAATTACTGTCAATATAAAATACACGTTTTATTATAAAATTCTATTATCCATATATTCGAATGTATATATTTGCTTATTTGTTGTATAATCTAAATATATAAAAATCCAGTGTCATGATGTTTGTCAACGATAAACTCCAAAGCTATCAACAGATCTTCATGAATGTTGGCATTTATGTATAATTTGGTCCAATTTGAGGCATAGGTGAATTTATATTTCGATTAATGGCCTCAATAATTTTTAATAACGAATTAAATTATTGTCAATGTTGATTATTGTTATTCATTGTAAGTTTCGTCAGTCTCGAACAGATGGCGCTTTAAATTAGTTTATTGACAGAAAAGTGTAGGACCGACTATTATTGTATAGATATCTCATAGATGTCGCCACGTTTCCATTCTTTACCCCGACAATTTTTAATCAGACTCATTTAACCCCATAATTCCAAATTCTTTAACATAATGTTTATTCAACATGTAATAACTGAGCCACAGCAACGCGTGGCCGGATCAGCCAGTATAATAAAAAATTTGTACTTGAAATTTGAAGAACATCTGAGTATTTGATGTATCATGTTTTATTTTAGTGTTTTGCGTAACCTGATATGTTCGCTGTTAGGCGGATACTGAAACCATTCAGGACGTAAGCTAAGCTGTCTGTCTGCGTGAGTTAAGTTAGGGGCACGTTTCTAAATATTAGGGCTTCATAAAACACTACGTTAGCCCCTAACTGCTTTTGTCTGTAATTATCATTTTGAAAATTGATACTGCTCGTTGTTTAATGGGTGGTAACAAAACGAAGGGACCGTGTCCTTCATTATACACGTATAATAACCCGCCCCGGCTTCGTTTAAGCATATACATATGTTCTTTTTTATGTCATAGGTGGCAAACGAACAGATGGGTCCCCTGATGTTAAGTGATCACCACCGTCCATGGACACTAACAACACCAGAGGAGTCGCAAGTGCGTTGCCAGCCTGTGTTTGGTGGAGGGGTGAGAAGGGGCGGGGAGGGAGGAAAGGGAAGTGAACCACCGGCGCTCTCACTGACCGAACGAAACGCAATAATGCAAGCACTGTTACTTCACGTCGGTTTTCTATGAGAGGGTGGTACTACCCCGAGCGAGCCGACCCATTCATCCTGAAACCAGTAATAGTTTCAGCGTGGGTCTACCACCATTACTACCATACCATTACCATATGTATTGATGTAGCATCATGATTATTTAAATTGAAGTCAAAAAGTCGTGGTGGTCTAGTGGCTTGACCGGTGGAATATCAACCCGTCGTCCGCAGATTCGAATCCGAGCGTGTACCAACGAATTTTTGATTTGAATTCGCTTACATTTACTAATTTAAATTAAACAACATCGTGAAGAAACCTCTTCTTCTTCTTCTTACCCTTATCCCACAAAAGTAGAGTCGATACAACATGTTTCTCATGTTGTGGTATATGATTTGGCTTAATTTTTACGATCGGCCGCCTACCTGACATCATCTCTCCTTGGAATGAACATGAGAAATGTTTTTGTAGTACTACTGTATGTGGGAAAACATAGTACTGTGGATTTCTTAATTTGAAATCGCCAATACGTCGTGGGCAAGCGCGGTGATTATGTCCATACGCTCCTTCAGGAGGAGTCCCATGGCTCTGTAGTGGGTCTCTTACAGGCTGATCATTATTAAAGTCAGATATTACGTAAGAACTTTCACACAAATAACCTATTATATGTAAAGCCTTATGTCTGCCATTGTGTGCGCATCACTCAAAAACCATTTTTGGGATGAAAACTTCTTTAGGCGCATTGAGTGGTATTTTTGGCAGGTGATACATTTATAATTTCGCGTCATGACATGCTAATAACCGTGACCGGCCATATTGCACAGCGCGGCTTGCGTCAGACTAGCGACGCATAGTATAGGGGCCTGTGTACATGTAATATTGACATTGCAGCTCATCATACGTTTGATTAAATAGTAGACTTTAAAAATGTAGGTATATAATTATTGCTCCGAGTGCCGATAGATATGAAAACCACACTAATGTTAATAATTTCAACACTTTATCTATATAATTAAAAAAACTATTACCATTTGACAAAGATGATATCTTTCTTAGATATGTCATAATCCGTAAAGAACAGCGTGGCGCTACAGAGACTTTATTGTATAAAATAAATAAAAAAGAACTATGAAGTTCAAATAATTGTATATACAAATAGAGACAGGACGCCGTCGCGCCGCACACGCCATCAGTATGCGTGCATACGTCGATTACTCATCCAATCTACATACAATTTGTCCAGACAACAATCTGGACGCCAAACTCTATGATTACACGTAATACGACCGCGTCGGCGCGGCGGGAGTTCATCGAACTACACTAATTTCCATCGCCATACCGGCGACAAACAAAAAAGAAACACAAAATAAGTAAAAAAAATTTAAAGATACAGCGCACACAGCCGGCATTGTTAACTTGAGTCACGGCCGCACTCAGTAAGACCTTAATCACAACTTTGCTTAACAGTTACACCTACAACATATACTATAGACATTTGTTTGAGACAAACTGACAGACTATATAATTAAACCGCACGGATACATTGAAATCGCTGTTGCCTTCTCGTTTATTTAATGATGTACAAAAATTAAAAGCTGTTGATTCGATGTCGGTATAAATATGCCACAGATACGATCAACAACAGATTATATGCCAAAAATACATAATTATTATATAGGTAACATTAACTTCAATACTGATTTTTTATCTGTATATAAATATGAGAAGTTTTTTATGGACTAATAATGCTCCAATAATTTAATCTCTAGAACTTTTACTTCTACGTTCAACGATTATCTTTGACAGATCTTTCTTGACAGAATTCTATTTCAACTTCATTGTATTCTATACAATACTAGCGGACTAGGCAGACGTTGTCCCGCCCTGATTAAAAATAAATCCTTGACAAATTATATACCAAAACGTTCCCCATGAATCACTTGATCCACTGGTGAAAACTGCATGAAAATCCGTTCAGTAGTTTTTGAGTTTATCGCGAACAGACAAACAGACAGACGCGGTAGGGTTTTATTGTATACTATGTAATGATTTGTTATATTAAAAAAAAATTGAAATATAACATTTTCACATTTTGACGAATTAGGGACATACCAGAGATAGTGCTGTTATATTTAGAAACTTAGAAACCTTTACTTTAACTTAATTGTTTTGTTAAAGTAGATATTTATTTTGGAATTAACTTTTTGGCTTTATATCTAACAGTGAATAATATAAAGTTATGCTGATGATCCGGATATTAATAAAATAAACCCAACTAAAATGAAATAGATATTTCATTAAAATGTAATATTTGCAACCACTAAATATTGTAGGCTCAATGACAGATAAGTAGAATTATTACCAAAACAAACAAAAAACTTGACTGCAAAATCACCTAAACTTTTTTATTTATATTAAACAAACGAGTTTATCATTCAATAGAGTATTGATTCACAAAAAGCTTATTTTAATCCCTCCTCTCTTTTTTGCTTCACAGACGTCATACTTAAATAATAGCCTATTTCGCTCCTACAATCAAGACGATTCTAAAGACACCTTACATGTTAAAATCCATCAAGCTTTTAAGCAATCAAAATGTGCCAGAGAAACAAACATACATTCACTGTAAATACATTCTCTGTAAATACCCTTCTAGGAAGCAACGATACGAATTACTGTAAAATTAATTCCATGATAGAAAAAAGTGCGTGATTCCTAACCATAATAGAATTAATTTGTTTTTAAATTAGTTAATAATTTGTTATTTAATTACAACGGTGACTTTCGACTTCAATTTCAATTGAAATGGTATTTTCTATCTCAAATGGATAAGTAATGGAATTGGTAAGTTGATTGAAAGCCAGTTCACGGAGTAGTAAAAGCTGAAGCGATCAGTTTTTTAATTAGGTCACTATGATACTATTTTGGGTACTATATTTGATAATCTTGACTTAATTTAACACGTCTTCATTCTGTACATCAGAAGTATTAATGAATATCTGTTGTATGTCCCTAATATTTTCCTTTAAAAAAATTTCGCCCATGTTTACAGCTATTAAAAATTCACGGTCACAAATTTGAGGAATATGCATTAATTTAAAAACTAAACCGTCGTATAATAAAATGGTTTATGGCGATTTAAATATAATCTTTAAAATTACCAAATGATAATAAAAAAAGCTTTTATAAAAAATTATGCTTGTGGCATCGCGTCGCTTAGGTTTTGCACAACAAAAAATAGGTATTATCATTATAACCTTAATGACACACCAATATACGTACAATTATAGTTAGCATTGTATGTATATAATAATTTAATGTGAACTGTGTAATACAAAATATATACATATTGTATCAGAGGTGTTTTTAAGGAACCTGTAAGAACCTAAACTGACTCGGACTGAATAGACTGTGTTCATTCTGACTAATATTATTATCGTCGTACATGTCCCTTCGATATTTTGGGCTTGATGGAGAAGGAGTCTGCAATCAAATCGTTTGATAATTTTGCTAAGCATGTGATCGCTAATCTTAAGACATTTAACATACCTTGAAATAACCACGACTCTGTAACTTGTATCTATATTAGAACTAACAAATATTGGCGACTTTAATATTATGCTCATGCAACACGTCAAGGGAGTGAATAGTGAATTGTATCAAATTGCGATCACTCCTCTCTCCCTTTATATTGCCAATTTCAATTGACCTAATACATAAAAAAATATGACTAAGAGATTTCTAAATTGTTAGAAATAAATTTTAAATGATTCAGTCAGTCTGCCTACAGATGACTAGAGATATCTAGTCTATGACATAAAGCTACAAATCTCTCAAAAATAATATTTTAGTTTATGACGCATATATTTTTTTCTTGCCTCAGTTGGGTATACGCTCATGCTTGTTATATAATACTGTATCTACGGGTGTGTCCAGTATCGAATTACAATATTACTATTAATTCACGGAGGGAGTTGTCGACAGGGTTTCGTGGCGTGTCCGCTCCTTGAGAATGACTCATTAGCTGTATATTGTGTGTATAGTATATAATTACACACTTTAGAATCGGAAGGTCTTTACCCATTATTAACTTGTTCACAGATTAGTATTATTATATTGATACTTTAACAGTTTATCCAGCGGAAGTCGAGATAGCTTCAGGTGACACGATTTTTTCCAACTTACTAGATATATCATAATATTTTGAGCAAATTATACAACATCTTTATAAATCATAGCCTATATATTATTTTGATATATAAACTACATACATTATTGAAAAGTTAAAAAAATACGTTGACTAGGTTTTGCATGGCAGAGTAGAAGAACATTCATCTATCGTCACAAATTGTCTTGTCTATACATATAATAACACTGGTAAATCTAACGTGTCTCTACCTTTTGTTAGAAAAAAATTGTTGCAGGTGTGTTGGAATAAGTAATAGAATACATTTAAATCGTTTTTAGAAATATTTGACTGTCTAACCAGATAAACAAAGTTTAAAATATTTGTCTTATCTTGTTATGTTACACTCCCTAAATAGCCTACAATCAATTTCGCAAAAAAATATTTAAACGCGACCGGTCTACATTTTTATTATAGTACAGATGATTCAATTCATAAGAATTTTAAATTTCAAATTACATTAATTTCATTCAAATTACATTCAACATTAAGAAATGTGAATTCAAAAGCTTGAGCTTCCTGTGATGGGAAGCCTCGTGATGTAATCACAGCGTTGTTAGTAGAAGAGGATAGTCATTAAAGTGACTTGAAAGTGTGCTGCCAAGCGTCAGGCTCACCAACATAAAAAAAGAGCAAAAAAATAATTAGTAAAAAGTGCTTGTTTAAATTTGTAAAAGCTGTAAACATTTATCACAAAACACTGTAATAATCTATATCTATATGAATATTATAAAACAAAGTCGTTTTTGTGTCTGTATTTGTGTTCCCTTATTTTTTCTAAACTACATAACGGATTTTGGTGTAATTTTCACTAACGTTTAGAGAATTTATTCCTCAAGGTTTATATATATATCACATGTATATTATCACTACATAAATATTAAAGACCAAAGACCCCCGCCGCGTCTGTCTGTCTGTTCGCGATAATCTCAAAAACGACTACGCGAAATTTCATGCTGATTTCATTATCAGATAGAGTGATTTACGAGGAAGGTTTAAGTGTATAATCTGTCAAGATTTTTTGTAAATTGGTTCAAATATAAAATGTTGAAAGTTTTGGAAAAAATCAAGTAGCTTGGGAGCTTTCGTCGAAAACGTTGCCTAATCCCTTTAAAATATTATATAACGAAACAACTGAGATAATAAACGACGCAGACGAAGCCGCGGGAATCAGCTAGTAATATGAAATAGAGAAAATTGGTGGGTTTTAATGTAGTTGTAAGAACGAGTTTTTGAATGCTTACACTAGTACGCTAGCCAAACTTTATGATGTACATGAAATAGTGCTCCAACTAAAATCAAATAATGTACTACAGAATTTTATATCTATAACATTTCTAAAAGACCGCGATGGTACTCCTATGAACGTCTCAGAAGGTATGATTTTTAATTACACACATCATGGGTCTTACGTAGTGTCTATTATTTTGTGAAATTGGCGCTAAAAAATCGATCTAAATCGTTCAAATACTTAAGTCGTCAAATTAGTATACAGAATTCACGTGAAGCCGGGATTAGTAACAATTATTATGAATAGAATAAACGGACATTCTTTAAGTATGAAACGTATGTATGAATCATAAATTTAAAACTACAGCAAGCGTAGCGTGTCGCTGACTGTGGCGCTTCAAACTCACCACAGATTTTTTGTAAAAAAAAAACCAAAACGATAACTATTCTTTATATGTTTTATATTCTATTGGTTTTGATCACAATCTCATGTCATGTTAAATGTCGAAATGGTGTGAGATGTTAAAGATGCCAAACCTAGAGGGGACTGGCTCTCAAATACAGCTTTCGGAACACACCAACTGGCGTTTGGCGACAGAAATTCAACTTCACGGTAATAGGTAGTTTGGCGGACTTAGAAAATGCTCTAATGGTGGTTTCATCAAGTTGTTTTCCTTCACCGCGCGCTCCGACTTAGTTGCAAGGATTCGAACCTACGTCCATCGACGCTGTGTCCGAACACGCTATCAACTAAGCCATCATCGCTTCTAAACTTATTTCAATTGGTTTATAAGAAGACTTAATTGATATATAAACTAAATATTACCTATGTATTGGACCTATGAATTTATACATGTCAGAGCGTAATTGAGATCCAATTCATGAAATCGGATATTCGATATCTCAGCGTTAAACAAAAATAGCAGTTCTTCGGGAAATTGCTTTATAAATTTGAACAAGACTTTTATAATTAATAAAGTGTTAGTACGTCCGAGACAGGAAAAGGGTTTGGAACTGTACCAGTTTTAAATATTGAATATATTTTAATTTCTTTCTTAACAATATCTTTCTTAATTTATTACGTTATATAATAGTTTTTCATTTAAAGACAACGATGCATTTCCAAATCGGCCAATCAGTCGAAATCTATAGAGATATCAGGCGTATTAAATAAATTGTTACGAATTAAAAATGGTCCCATATTATATATTGTATTTTCACTATACTGTAAATTTAAATGTTTTGTATATATTTTTTTATCATATCGATAAAAAAAATGGAGAACTAATGGTGGTTTCATCAAGTTGTTTTCCTTCACCGCGCGCTCCGACTTAGTTGCAAGGATTCGAACCTACGTCCATCGACGCTGTGTCCGAACACGCTATCAACTAAGCCATCATCGCTTCTAAACTTATTTTAATTAATTGATAAATTGACTTAATTGATAAATGAACTAGATATTATCTTACATGTATTGTATCTATGAAACTATACATGTCAGAGCGTAAGTGACATCCAATCCATGGAATCGGATATTCGATATCTCAGTGTGAAACAAAAATAGCAGTTCTTAGGGAAATCGCTTTACAAATTTGAACAAGACTGTTATAATTACTAAAGTGTTAGTACGTCCGAGACAGGAAACGGGTTTGGAACTGTACCAGTTTTAAATATTGAATATATTTTAATTTCTTTCTTAACAATATCTTTCTTAATTTATTACGTTATATAATAGTTTTTCATTTAAAGACAACGATGCATTTCCAAATCGGCCAATCAGTCGAAATCTATAGAGATGTTAGCCGTATAAAATAAATTGTAACGAATTAAAAATGGTACCATATTATATATTGTATTTTCACTTTAATGTAAATTTAAATGTTTTGCATATTTTTTTATCATATCGATAAAAAAATGGAGACTGTTATAAGGACTGCCGATAGAAGTGAAAACCCGAAACATTTGAACTTTTGAATTTTTAAATTAATTCTGAATTATTTAAATTACACAATTTGTATTGAAAGTATTAACATTAGTCTACACATCTTTATACAGTTTATGAATTAATGAAACATAGTATGGGCTGCACTATCTCAATACAAAATATAAATATTACATATACACAGGCTGTTTACTAGCTTCGCTAGTCTAATGCAAATGGCCCATGTCATGACACGAAATCATAAGTTTATCTCCCGCCAAAAAAATACCGCATAACACACCTAAAGAAGTTTTTACTTCAAACAATTATATATTACATCCATATTTTTAAGAACACATTTTATACAAATGGACGCACTAAAATGGTTATCGAGTTCAGAATTAAAAAGTATATTGTAAAAATGAATACAATATCGTATACTGCAGTTCTATTGTATATATAATATTCATTTGTCAAGATCGACAGCCAATTATAAAGTGTGTATTGAATGTTTTATGCTCATTTATCGTATATTAACTTTATTATCACGGTTTAATGTCGTGGATTGATTGATGAATGCTTAAACAGTTTTATAGCGACGGTGCCATCCTGTGCTTGGCTGTATATGCCTATTCTCAACTATGCAGTCACGAATCACGATTATTAGAAACACATCTAGGGCAGAGGTGTTCAAACTTGAACTGCTGGCGTTCCACCTCAATATTGTTAGACTACGATCGATCGACTCTAAAAGGCTGCAAGTATGTGTGACGCAGAATTATCATCCCGATAGGTGTATGTAACTCCCGCTAAAAACGATAAAAGAAAGTGAATATGGAGATTATTCTAGCCTAGTTGTGGATCAAATATATTTTAGTTATTTATTTATTAAATTTTGTTTTAGTTACCTACACTAAAACAAAACTGTGAATAGTTCTATATCGGCAAATTGTTCTCGTAATCGACCCAAAAAACACTCGTGGTTGACCGTTTGAGAACCTCTGACATGGGTTTCGTAGTAAACCACGGTCTTTGTAATGTGTAAAACTTTCCTATAGAGTAGAGTAATTATAAAGCAATTATTCGTCCTTTAAGGAACGCGTTGTGTTGTATATTTCATAGAAATAGTAAAATTAAAATAGGGAGCGTCTATTGAAATGAATACACCCGTTTATTATTTCTACATTCTCCTATATAATAGACTATATTTAATCTTCAGTAATATTTTTTCTGGTAGAAAAACTTTTCTTCAGAATCTAAAAATATTTTTTCTCTTTATTTTTATCGAGGGTTTGTTCCACTTCCACGTTTACCTACGAAACTGATCATCATGACATTTTACATATTGCCTCCAAGCCCAAGCCGAGGTTCCGCCACTCTGGCACCCTTGAGCTAGTTGCCAAGCGCGAAGTGCCTTAAACGCTAGCCTTAGTCCGGTGAAGCTGTGAAGGCCCGTCAGGCAAATAAAGTAGTCAGTTCGAAAAACAACATTACATACACATTGTGAGCTATACAGAAAAAGACATGCCAACCCAAACAAGAACAAACGTGAAGAGACATTTACGCTGGCCGGCATGACAACGGCGACTGCCGAAGAAGGGCGTGTCTCTCGGTGGTAGCCGTTGTTTTTGGATTGTACTGTGCTTACCATCAGGCACAGTGCAGTAACTTTGCCGTGCTATAATAAAAAAAACTGTGGGCGTAATTTCTATAAAATGTAAATTACCTAGAGTCACGCATCGTTCCCCGTTACAACACTGGAATGTGAACCTTACCCCATACATTACTCAGGAATGCATTAATCTAATTGAGTTTTATGCTAACTAATTAAATTGTTAACACATATTAGGAATAGTTCATAATGAAAGGCGTGCCTGTTTTTTATTAAAATGATTAATTTATTTTACGGTCTAATATAGTTTATAGGCTTTAGTGTTTGATGAATTTAAATACTAGAAATTGTGACAAACTGGTTGTCCCACGTGTTAGACTTAGTAAAACCGGTAATAGTTTTTTGGGAAATAGTGTTAGATTTTACAACAAGGTCCCAAAAGATATTACCGACTTACCGGATTGCAAATTTAAGCGCCATGTCAAGAGGGTTTTGGTGTCAAAATGCTATTGGTGATGGTGACGTCTGGAATTGACTCATCTCTGTGCATCCATTAAAAACGTTTGTGACATTTACTATTATATAGAATATATTATTATTCTAAATATTATATATATTTCTTAAAAATGTAAACCAGATAGAGTTTCTTGCCGGTTCTTCTCGGTGATTGGGTTGCTTTCCGAACCGGTGGTAGTTTTGACAATCATGAGTGCCTTCTTAGGACCTAAATTGAATAAAGTGTTTTTGATTTTGATTACAATCTCATCTGATGATAAATGACGATGTGGTCGAAGATGATTAACTCGCTAAACTTAAAGCGGACGGGCTTTTTAGAGCAGCTGCTGAAACACACTTACAGGTGCTTTCAACTTAAGGGTGGTAGCTAGTCAGGCCGGCTTAGAAAAGTACTAGTCTAGTTAATTTCGATAATTAGTTTTCTTATTGGACTACTTGGAGCGTTGGTGTCATCCACGGACTACTCCAAGGTATGTTTATATGTTTAGCTTAGGTGTTCCGTGTTCGACGTAGGTTTTTTTTTATTGTATCACGGTAAAATAACTGCACTATGCCTTATGGTAAGCACAGTACAATCCAAAAACAATGGCGACCACCGAGTGACACACTATACATCGCCGGTCGCCGCTGTCGGCTGCCGGTGCCGGCCTGCGAAAATCTGGATATGCACAGGCTGATCCCGAAACGCGACCCGCAGAAGCGAATCGCTATGATGGGCTTTTTCGCCATATACATGGTGGTTGCGACCCAGTCAGGCTGTAAAACCCTACCCGCTTTCGCCATTGCCTCGTTCGTTATTCAGCAGAGTGCACCCCTCGCAGGTGAGGTTCGCTTGGGTGCCTCAAGTCTTATGATGTTATTCGACACCCCTTACACTCCAAAAATAAATCCTTGGAACTGAGTCAGAGCTTTCAGCAAAAAGAAACATCATGATAAAACCATAAAATAATGGTTGGGCTTTTTAAAGTCCGCCAGACTAGTTGCTACCCTCGAGTTGAAAAGTCGGCAGCTACATTTGAAACCCAGTTCTCTAGGTTGTTCTCAAAATATAACTTAACGCGAGCTTAAAGCTGCGAGCAAAAGCTAGTATTTAGTAAAACTGTTGTCTACGACGATTCAATTAATTGATCATATTTTTGTTTGTTTATACCTTTTTTATATAAAATCAATTCGGAATCATTACATAGTATAAAAAACTTAACGCGAGCTTAAAGCTGCGAGCAAAAGCTAGTATTTAGTAAAACTGTTGTCTACGACGATTCAATTAATTGATCATATTTTTGTTTGTTTATACCTTTTTTATATAAAATCAATTCGGAATCATTACATAGTATAAAATAAAGTCGCTTCCGCTGTCTGTTCGCTTAGATCTTTTAAACTATTTAAGGGATTTTAATACAGTTCTCAGCAATATAGTGAATTAAGAGGAAGGTTTTATGTATATATACATACATTCAAATATTTATAATGTGATGTCGTATCAAATATGTTTTTGTGCGCTTAAATCGCAAACGCGGGCTAAACCTTACGAAATAGATCAAATTAATGTACTACGGAATTGTATATCTTAAATAATATTATTAATCACTCCACATTGCCCCATATGAGTATCTATATTGCACCCGTGCGAAGATGGGGCTGGTCACTACTGTAGTATAATTTGCTTTCGTGCAATGACTAGAGACTGAGGCCATTCGCCTGTGATTTCGTTACACACCGTTATATATCGTGACGAACAAAATTATAAACACGTTATTTTTCTATACATAATGACCGGTTATTGTCTTCGTATGATTTATTACGTTCAAGACAAAAATGGATCTCGGAATGGAATTGTCTAATTTAAATGTTACGCCTCGGTGTCCGTTGTAATTTGTTTGATATATTTGCGAATAACAGTTCTGAGTATGACTGCGTTTTTGCAGCGACAAGGGTCAACTACAGTTTGAGTTAATTTTTACTTCTTTATTTATACTATTACAAAACCAAAAATACTTTTTTCAGTTTTGGTCCTGCGAAGGCGCTTATTAACGTCAAAACTACCAGCGGTTGAAAAAACAACCCTGTTACCGGAAAGAACTGTCAAGAAACTCGATCGGGTTTATCTTTTTAACATATATATCATCACCATCGTCGTAAAAAGAACTTGGCTGTATAGGCCTATTTTTAATTATGCACTGACGGTTATTAGAAATTCAGCACATTTTTTAACTCGAGAATATCCTCATGGATATCCCCGGGGATGAAATTAGACAGTGTGTATACTCACTAAAATCACTATAATATCCCCATAACGGGACAACAAAAGATGACGTTTGCAAACTCCATGTTGCCCCTGGCAATGCCATATGGCAGGCAATGAATATATGAGTTTTACATATAAAGTTAAAAAATAAACAAAAGAAGTAATATAAATAAACCTGGTCAAATTTCCTGCCTGTTCTTAGTGATATGGGATATTTTCCAAACCAGTTATAGCTTTGAAACGTTCATAATTGCCTTCCGAGGATCTTAACTGAATGTATGTTAATTTAAAAAAAATCTGTAGTATATATTATTTTTTATTAAAACACACAACTTTTTTCTTATTTACTGTATCGTTTCAATAACTAATATCCGCGTAATACGCTCCTGTTAAAAAAGCATTGTCTTTATATTCTTAACTGTAGTTTTCTTATCCTTTCGACACTTATAACTCTTTTAAAGAGTTTCTCATTACTGTTTAACTACTATGAATAAGAATCTTAAAAATCCTATATCTGACAATAATAACCTTATAAGAATCGGTTCAACCGTTTCTGAGATAAATTCCTAATAAATAATATGTACATCACGTGTATTTAAAAATGCTGGAAGGTCAACAATTTGGCGTTTTTGTTTTCTTTAATGTGAAAAATCCAAAAAAAATGTCACAAATGGATATAATCTAGGTCTCGACAACAGCGCTACCTACCGGGTTCAAACATAGCCAAGAGCCATCCAGGTGATCTCATTCGTATAAAATCCCACACACAGATGTTTTATATATAAAGATATGTGTAGACTTTGTGTTGAGGTCATATTTTTGTTTGTTTATACCTTTTTTATATAAAATCAATTCGGAATCATTACATAGTATAAAATAAAGTCGCTTCCGCTGTCTGTTCGCTTAGATCTTTTAAACTATTTAAGGGATTTTAATACAGTTCTCAGCAATATAGTGAATTAAGAGGAAGGTTTTATGTATATATACATACATTCAAATATTTATAATGTGATGTCGTATCAAATATGTTTTTGTGCGCTTAAATCGCAAACGCGGGCTAAACCTTACGAAATAGATCAAATTAATGTACTACGGAATTGTATATCTTAAATAATATTATTAATCACTCCACATTGCCCCATATGAGTATCTATATTGCACCCGTGCGAAGATGGGGCTGGTCACTACTGTAGTATAATTTGCTTTCGTGCAATGACTAGAGACTGAGGCCATTCGCCTGTGATTTCGTTACACACCGTTATATATCGTGACGAACAAAATTATAAACACGTTATTTTTCTATACATAATGACCGGTTATTGTCTTCGTATGATTTATTACGTTCAAGACAAAATTTAAATTATTATGTAATAACTGAGCCACAGCAACGCGTGGACGGGTCAGCTAGTAATTTATATATGTAACCCAGACTAATCAAAAATGTAACTATTCAAAAATTATTTCAGATAAAAATCACACTGTCAACATCGAACACAATTGAATTACGTTTGTGAGAGCGAGTGGGAATGCACGTTTCCGAATGGTTTTAAGCAGTTACTAAATTATTACGATACAGTTTTCCTTGTTCTTATAATAACTTTATAGTTTCATTTGAATACTTCAGAGTTATTAGTACGAATGATACATACTATTAGGCAGGCAAGATCCGTGACGTTATTTAAAAAATATCTGCACCGGCAATGCCTCTCACTGTCGTAATGTAACTATTGGATTGCATAGATCTAGATAATCGAACTGTAAACAATGGTATTACAACTTAAAAGTTGTAGATACCTCATAAGCGTTTCGACAGCAACTTGTTTAAACTTGGTTTTAAGGTAACGTATCTGGCTTATAATCTTTTAGTCATAATATAATTGACTGTAAATTGCTAATTGGAGTTTTTGACGGAATCTTGGAATGTGCCAGTGTAATATCCTGTTTTTGTAAGAGATTTAATTGCATCTACTTACCTACTCTTTTCTCGTACTTAACTCGACTCATCGTTCAAGTTACAATAAGTTTCGACAGAGTGGATCGATTTTAATGAAATAAAGTGAGGTTTCATCGTGACGCAGTAATTTAGAAGTGATGCGTATTCAAACAAACAGACAGATATACGAGTACATTTCTAAAAAAGATTGAAATGTATATAATTACTTATTCCTACACACCGGCAACTAGATTTTTCACAAAAATCTAAAAATACAGACACGTTATATTTATATCTAGATTTGCGTTTTTAGACTCTATATTTTGTCATATTGGTGGTGTTCTATCGGGGTTAAATTACGTATTATATATAAAAAAAATCATCTTCTACTATAATACTATTAATAACTAACTTTAACAGTGGCTATATCCGAGTTTGTATCGTGATTATTTTCTTATTAGGTTTTAAATATATTCACAAGTTTTGTTAAGGTTATAAAGACTCAGGAACTCGTAACGAGATCCACTTGGTTTGAGTTCCAAGCTTACGTTTTCGTTAACGGTAAATACTGTAACTATTTAAAAAAATAAAATTAACCTTATTCGTGCCCTACGACCATTAACAGTAAGTTAACTAATGTTTGTTCTACACGTTATGCTTGACAGTTCTAGAACTTTCGATGAATTTTCGAATTTGTTAGAACCTGCTTAATAAATCAAGAAATGATCAATTAATTATACACTATTTGTGAACTAAAAAGTAATCACCAGTTATTTCTGTTACTTACATAAACAATTATTATAGATTGCATAAACATTTTTACGTGCTGACAAAATATCGGCAAATACCTTTATCAATTCAGACGCGCGGTTACCTAGTCCAACGTGTTTGGGGGCTTACGACCCAAGTGCAGGTCAAATATTCAAAGTGTAAATAAATTAAAAGAATAAGTAATTAAAATGTAAACACTTTTAAATGTTTTAACATATTATCTAGTATTACATTTGTCTTCATTTTAGAAATAATGTGAAATGATATTTAATTAAGAATCAAAGATGAGGAACAAAGTATGCTTTTCACATATCATACACAACTGAATTAAGGATTAACACTTAAGGAAAATTTCAGTATTTTTCTGATGACTCTTTGTCGTTCTTCTTTATTTATAATTCTACTTATTGAAACGGAGCTATTTCAGTGTAATAATCATTGATCGTTACAGTGCATGGTGGTAGGTCTTTTTCTAAGTCCGCCTGACTAGCTACACCCTCAAATCGAAAATCTGTCACCAAGGACCTATTGGTATGTTCCTGCAGCTACACTTGTCCTAGGCGCTTCTAGATTTAACGTGTTTACCATCTTAGACCACATTGCCATTTAACATCAGGTAAGAATGTGGTTAACTGCTAAAATCTGAAAAGTGTTAAAATAGCCACAAATACCAAGGAACCAGCTTTATATGCACCGTTATATTTCCAAGCTAAGCTATAGTTTCTGTTATATAGTAAAAAGTATTTATTTAATGAACAATAAAATTATATTCGAAAAGTATACAAGCTATGTCAGACCTTAATCACAGAGGTATCTAAACAATGCGGCAGTTTAATAACGATCTAATATATTATTTTTCCTTAACGTATTTAGCTTTAGTTAAATACTAATAATATCTAACTTTACATATGTAGTTAATAGTTCAATTATATTGTATTTCCTTGTTTAAAAAACCGCAGATATTTTAATTACGTGAGGCTTGTTTATCACGCCTTATTTTTGTTATATATATTAATGGTAATAATTATAACATGGGATCACCATGTCATTATTCCACTACTGAGGAAGTCTTTGTCCATCCAATTCAAGGTCTTTCTGAGCAAAAACTTCTCGATTGGTAAGTCAAAATTAAAAATCAAACAATACTTTATTCGATATAGGCCCTCAGAAGACACTTATGAACGTCAAAAGTCAAAACTACCACCGGTTCAGAAAACAACTCTGTCATCGAGAAGAACCGGCAATAAACTCGATCTGGTTTATGTTTTTTAGAATACATTACACTTGAAGAACTTGGCAATCTACTATTAACAGTAATCACTACTATTCTAATACAAGGACTATCATCATTGTGTCTTAAATATATCATAGCGGTTCGTGACTAGAATTATACACAAGCTAAATGCAAACTACGATGTCTCAGAGCTAGACACTATGGCTTGCTTGTAATTGTGGGCCCAATTTTTCATATAAAAAAATAATTATCGCCCTGCTAAGATAAAAATGTTTATTTTTTTAGAATTGACTATAAGCTTACTGGTCTGATAGGCCTTTACAACCTCATCGGACTAATGAGCGGTGATCGTACTCAGCCGCTTGGCAACAAGTTCCAGGGTGCCAAAGATACAAATTATGTGTACTGTAATTGCATATGACAAAAATAAGAATCCCTCTTTCATCACAAAATTATAATATCTATTAAATTCAGTAAAATCTGATTAAATTTTTTTGACCGTAACAAAATATTACGAAAAACTTGTAACAATAGAAATCGCGAAAGTTCATGCGATGATTTATAGTTATTCTTATTTCAAAGGGACGGTAAATTAAAAGCTGTACTACGAGCAGAGAGCAGGGGCGTATTCACCGCTATGAGACCCCCAAGCTACAGGGACTCAATCGTGTAAGCAAAAAAACGTACAGTGTTGTTCACAAGTTCAAACTGTCATTAATATGGGGTTGATACAATTTACACAACGATTTATTATGAAAATAATGGTTTACTGGAGTTGTAGTGACTTCTAGTTCGCGTGTCGGGGAAAGTAATATATCATCTTAATATATATAGATAAAATGATAGAAGTTTCATGTTATGTATGCATTACGTAGAAACTACTGCAAATAATTCGATGATTTTTTCCATCGCCTCAAATTTTTTCGCCCCTCTATCACATGTCGCATTACAGCTGGCCGCGGAATAGGGGTAAAGTGAAAGGCGTTCGACAAAACAGCCAAGGTCAATATAACGGCACCCATAGCTCACTTCAAAATGATTCAATATTTTATATAAATGTTGTTCTCAGTTTTGAAAATGCTTCTATCATCGAATGAGTGTATGTATTATGTATATGTAATAATATGCATATATTATTGTATATTCTATGTACGAGTATTCAATAATAAAAAGCCTCCCAGGAAACAGATACTGGGCCCCGTTTTAAAACTACCTACACTACTGGAGGACACGCTAAAGTTTTTGAATGGAATATAAATGTAATTTCACATAATACACCGAATGTTGTTCGTGACTTGTGAAATGACTTACGGGTGTCATTCGTTTCGCTTTTTTGTTACTCGGATCGAACTTTTTTTCTACAACAGTACTTTTGTATATTTAATGTTTTATGTACGTTTAATTTTTTTGGAGAAATAACTTTTCTTATAATATCTCTTTGCATAGGATCAGCAACACGTTTGTAATCTATGATTCTTTATCATTTGTCACTGCGAACGGCCGTAAATTCGTCTGCCTTTGTAAATAAAATTTAAAAACACAAAACTACATGATAGAGTTGCATTGAATTTTATTAGTTTTTTACACACTTGGTCCTTATTTAAAAAAATACTATCATGATGATATTATTTACCTAATACATAATTATTTAGTTAAAAAAAAAGCGATTTTTATAAGCAGTAAGTCACTACATATTATATAACAAAGGCCTCCTCCGCGTCTGTCTGTCTGTCTGTTTGGGATAAGCTCACAAACTACTGAACGGATTTTCGTGCTCATTAATAGATAGAGTGTTTTACGAGGAAGGCTTAGGTATATAGTTTGTCAAGATTTTTTTTGTAAATTGGTTGAGATATAACGATAACTGTTGGAAATATCGGAAAAAGTCTAATCGCCTGGGAGCTTTCGTCGAAAACGCTGCCTAATCCCTTTGATATACTATAAAACAATTGAGATAATAAACTACGCAGACAAAATCGCTAGTATCAGCTAGTCTCGAGTATTTCAATGATCACCGTTGTTTTTGGTTATCACTTTTTACGGTGCTTTTATTTTGCTCAGTTAACGTAAAATAAGTAACTATATAGTGTTATGTACAAACAGTTGGTGTTAAATAATTATGTAAAACTGCATTTTTATACCGCAAAAAAATTGTCTCGCGCTGACTTCGAATCCGCGACCTCAAAACCTAAAAGGCTTTCGTCACTGCGCCACGAATAAACAGAATATTATGCCCATAAACGGTGTACAATTCCTTATACATACGTTAAACCAAACTCAGCATAACGAGTTTATTTCACGTTATTTATGTTATGAACGAAGTGATTAATGAGGACACTGTTTATACTGCCCGGACAATATGAATATTCACAAGTTAAATCAAGCTTACCTACTTAATGTTTATTCAAAAGTCGTTTTCTTTTATTTTTCTATTTTGAGGTTATGTCCATTATTTACGCTAAAAACTGCAAAATGTGATTTTTCTACGGCTAATTTATTTCTGGCATTTGTAATCAGAGTACCAACCGTTTTTTTTAACGTGGAGAACCAACCTAACCTAACCAATTTAGCTCTCACACAACATCACTAAAAAAGCGATACTAAATATTATAAATTCTTCAGAGTAAGCACAATAAAATCTCCTTATTTGTGCTTCCTTCCTTCGTCTTTTCACTATTCCTATATTCGCAGCTAAAGATTTCTTTATTCGCGGATCTAATCTGTACATCGGTACATACATAGGTATGTATTTAAAAAGGATTCGGTGCCCTTTGTAAACGCGCTGTCAAATTGACTAATAGAAAAGTAAATTAGATCTGATTACAACTACGAAATCTGTGCAAATTCAAACTATAACTGCAAACATTGCCGATATTGCGAATGGAATAGGACGAGATGGGTTCGAACAGATAGAATAAGTAACATTCAGGAGTTGCTTGAATCACAAGATGAAGATTTGACTGAAACCGACTTGGAGGTAAATTCACAACCCATTAAAGAAGAGGCTTCAACAAGCACTGAAACGTAACATTTAATTTGAAATTTTTTAGTAAAGGTTCAAGAATGGCAAATAAACTTTGTTATAAAAATTGATCCATCTATGGAACCAAGTGTTACTATTAAGGGGGCAAATTGCTAAAGCCACTGCTGAATATCAGTCTGAATTAAAGGACCCTTTAAAAACTGCCAAGCAAGAAAAAAATACAAAATTCTGTAAACCATTACCTAAGCCTGGAGATAATAATTAATCAATATGGTCAAAAACTTAATTGAATTATTTATATATTTCTTTTTATTTTGTCACCTCGGAACGTATCCCCTATAATCCCATATAAATTACCATTCCATATTCACGGTTTCTGTATTCGCGGCATATTTACGGAACGTATACCCCGCGAATTTACTGTATTAATAAAATAGCTGGAACGGACTTGCCATTATTCTTACACACTGGTCAGTATAACATATAATGTCCAAAAGCTTACAATACACAGTATATTAGAATAAGTCTACCTGGCGAAAGCCTGTAACTGTATACAGTGTACACACTGTTGATATTGAAGTGAACCACTACGACTGATTCTTCATGATAATATTTTTTGATTCATTTTCTTTTTGCCCACTTATCTTCTAGATTATTACTATCATTGTCGAGTAAGTAATGATATTTCAAGTTTCTTGTAATAATGTTCCAACAAGATTCCTTCTGGGGTGTCGAATAACATCATAAGACTTGAGACACCCAAGCCAACCTCACCTGCACGTGGTGCACCCTGCTGAATAACGAACGAGGCAATGGCGAAAGCGGGGTGGTAGGGTTTTACAGCCTGACTGGGTCGCAACCACCATGTATATGGCGAAAAAGCCCGTCATAGTGATTCGCTTCTGCGGGTCGCGTTTCGGGATGAACCCGTGCATATCCAATTTTTCACAGGCCGGCATGACAGCGGCGACCGACGGTGGATAGTGCATCACTCGGTGACACCAGTATTTTTGGACTGTACTGTGCTTACCATCAGGCATTATGCAGTCATTTTACCGTGCTACAATAAAAAAAAGATGGTGGTTCCCTTGTTAAACTTTCCAGGGAGTTTTTGTGTTTTGTGACAATTCAAGCTCCGTAGTATTAATTCCCATCCACTTATTTTATATACTTGTTCCACTCCACTTATTCTTATTCCAATTTACATAATATAGACTCAAATAGCACAAGATTATGAATAAAATATAAAAGCATGACAGATTAAGATTCCGCCAAAAATCTCCGATAGTTATTTAAAAAATTATACTATGCCCGTAACCTCCTTCTTTCATGGGGAACATGTATGGTTGTCCGAATTAATTATAATCTGTCATTTATTTTCAAAAGTAATATTAGTAACCGCTTGCTGTGAAAATTATTAACTGTATGTACTTGAATTTTTTAAATTAAACTTTACCATAGCGCAATAACCAATAGTGATTATTATGTAAACATATATTTATTTAAGGCATAATGCCTGTTGTATGTGTCCTTGGGTATTTCAGTGGCCTAATGTGGAAGAACTGAATTATAATACTATCTATAAAGTGATTCTTCCATGACTAACTTTGCATTGACAGAATTCGTATATATGAGACGCCATTATTAAAATACTTGAATAAAGTGAATATTTACACAATGTCTATAAATTACTGTAACCCATTTTTACGATTAATAGTAATTAATGTACAAATTATTTTTTAATAAACATAATATATTAAATGACAAATTCTCATGCTCAATACATACTCTATCTACTATTAAAATTTTGTTAAAAGTACCTTAAACTTTTCGGAAAATAATTAAAGAAACTAACTACAATTTAATTACATGTGTAGAAAACGAATTCTTAGTTATTAGAACCAAATATAAGACAAGACAAGACGGTCACCTTTTTACATAGAATTGTATAAAAAATAGTCTATAGAAAGAAGGTTAGATTAGTCATACGATTAATCTAACCGTGACGAACTAGTGAGTACGTTATAACTGAACGGTTAACAAAAAAACACAAATGCTAAAAATTTAGTTTATCTCGATTCTTAATACATAGATATCTTCTGTACATATAATAAAAATGTAAATGTAGTGTCTGTACTTTTTGATTTTTGTGAAAAATATTGTTTAAGGTGTCTTTGAATAAACATTTCAATTATTTTTAGAAATGTCTGTCTATCTGTTTGTTTGGACACCCATCACTACTAAGATACTGCGTTTATGACAAAAACTCTTCAAGAAAATCATAAAGCATATATTCGAGTAAAATTTAGCCTTTCTTTCATTAAAATCGATTGGGTCTATCAAAAGCTATTGTAATTTTAATGACGACGCAACTTGAGTACGACAGAAAAGCAAATGAACTTAATACATTCAGATGGCTTTGTTAATCACCGATTTTTACTTAAAATCATATATAAAGACACAAATTAATGCAAACGAAGTCGCGAGCGTGTGCTAGTATTACATAACAGCTTTGTTTTAGGAGACTTTACGATGAACTTGACTAGTGTACTGTTTAATTTAAATTAATTAATAAATACAGTGATTCACGAGAGAGGTTTAGGTATATCATTTGTTAAGATTCTTAAATTGTTTGAAATACTCGTATAACGATTATTGTTGGAAGCGCCGGAAAAAGTCAAACCGCCTGAGCGCTTTCGTCAAAACCGCTGCTTCATTTGATATATAACAAAAGAATTGAGATAATAAATAACGCAGACAAAGTAGCGCGTCTGAGCTAGTGAGAAACTAATTTTACATACGTCCAGTTCCTTCGAAACTAAGCATAGCTTCTAGTTTAGATAACTAAACGGATGTGACTCATATGTGTAGATATCTGTATGAAGATATGAGAGCTATGGAGATCTGTATTTCATGTTATTGTACCTTTTCAGAATCCAGATTTCACATAAATTTTTATATGTACTGTTGTATAAAATTTCAAGAGCTTTAATGTGAGGTCAAATTAATATATTTTTTTATTCATTATTTATCTAACACTGAATAACTATTAATAACGCTAATCGCACAAAACTCGGTCTTGTGGTGGAATCAAAGCTACGATCTCTCGGGTCAGTTGTAAAGTTTTTTATGACTAAATAAAGTATTAGGCCTGGAATAATGCTAGTAGAAAAAAAATGATCAAAGAAATGTCAATTTTATATGATAAAAAAAGATGTAAAAATTTAAATAATATTAGTATATTTTTTGTATACGATTATGACATTCTATTTTTTTGTATTAAATGATTTTTTTTAAATACCTATGATATGAAAAAACTTTGTAATATTTTCAAAACTGCAAAATTCCTAACCAGTTTTCGAATATAACCCCAAATTACAATATTACTTATAATAATACACTTGGTTATTTTTTGTAAAGTGTTTACAGCTATGAAAATGGACTTACCATTTTGTAAATGGATTTATATAAAAACCGTTGAAGGTTTCAGAGAGCGCGTGTGGCGTGGCGGGTTCGCAATGCAACGCACCGGGCCGAACTGTGATCGCTTTGTACATTTCTTACGTTTTTATATAGGGCGTCTGTCGCGCAAGCCCTATTCTGGATAACGCTATAGTGATTCCGTTAACTATACTCGAACACGATATAAAATTACACTTACAACTTCACTTACATATTTTTTCTACGTTTCTTTTTGGCCATCCTATTTTCTGATATTTGGGGTCAAGTCTTTTCACATTTTTGCGGCAAGCCATCTATGTCTTAGGGGTCAATTCTTGTAATTAGGGTTTCTTAAGGTCTTTCGTAATATTTGGCTACCATATCGAAAGTGGGGGTCCTCTACCTCTCATTCGTTCGGGCAGGTTCAAAGCTACGTGACCACATGCTCCTCTTTACATCTTTTTACATACCATTTGAGACGAATTTTGGATAATTCTTACCAGTGTTTGGTGCAACTTTGATACCAGTCTTCTCGACACACATTTATATTGAGTATTTTATTATGTCAAGTTACATTTCCCGCCCACCTCAGTATTTTGATTTCATTGGCATGTACATTTTGTTCATGAGCTCGTTTGATTGTCCAACGTTCTGTTACTTGTTATTTCTATGCGATACGAGAAAAACTTGTAGATTGAATTTTTATATTGGGTATTTTATTATGTCAAGTTACATTTCCCGCCCACCCCAGTATTTTGATTTCGTTGGCATGTACATTTTGTTAATGAGCTCTTTTGATTGTCAAACGTTCTGTTACTTGTTATTTCTATGCGATACAATAAAACCTTGTAGACTAGTAGTTTTATTAGAACATTTTTGGTCAGAAAGGTAGAAAAAAAAAATAGTACGTTTAAGCAAACAGAAAACAATATCCTGTGAGCTTCATAAATAGTACAGATAAATTGATCCAATACTGTTCATTCTATTCTATCACGAACAGCCACCAATGTATGGTTAAATTTGATTTATATGGCACTTATTGTAAGGTGCATTTTTAATATTTTAAGGGTAATTATTGTATTTCAAAGCCCGTATAAAAAATTATCATAAATACGTTTTTTTTTCTTTAATCTGTCACCAAGCACCCCATTGATTTGTTTCGAGTGGTATGGTAAACATGCTAAACCTAAACAGGGCTGGCTCTCAATTGCAGCTGTCGAAACAAATCAATGGGGTGCTTGGTGACAGATTAAAGAAAAAAAAACGTATTTATAATGGTCATACATTAAAACTTATAAAGTTAAAAAAATATATATTCTTGGTCACTATAGGAGACGAAGAAGCTAGGTTAACCTTTACATTATATATATTAAAAAAATATTAAAAACGTCTTGGTGCTCTAGTGGATTCACCGTTCGAATATCAATATGATGTCCATAGGTTCAAATCCTGACATATATCAATGAATCAGAATTCGTGTACATTTCCAAATTTAACACCATCATTATTATTTAACATCGGAATTTAATATCATTTCAAAGTAGCGTCCGCTATAATATTAACGTCATCGGCTGAGGGTGAAGGAAAACATCAGGAAGAAACAACACCCCAGAAAATTCTCTTATTTCATTCGGGGTGTAAGGGGTGTCAAATAACATCTAAGAGTTGAGACAGCCAAGCCAACCTCACCGGCACGTGATGCAGCCTGCTGAATACCGAACAACGCAATGGCGAAAGCGGGGTGGTAGGTTACAGCCTGACTGGGTTGCAACCACCATATATGGCAAAAAAGCCCGTCATAGTGATTCGCTTCTGCGGATCGCGTTTCGGGATCAGCCTGTGCATATCCAGCTTTTCGCAGGCCGGCATGACAGCGGCGACCGGCGATGCATAGTGTGTCACTTTGTGGTCGCCATTGTTTTTGTATTGTACTGTGCTTACCATCAGGCACGTACAGTTATTTTGCCGTGCTACTATAAAAAAAAGAAAGGTCTCTTACACGCTGATGATGATGCTGATGTTTTTTTTAAATTCATGTATAAAATAGAAAGAAATGAAAATGGACAAATCCACTATTTATAATTAACATTACGTATGTAGCGTAGTCAATGTAGTTTCACGGGTTATATCAGAATAATACCGCAACGCTGCGCCATCTAAAACACTGCCGCAAGTGTGACCAAACGAGTCACAATCGAATGTCTTATGAATTTAAGAAAAATAATACATGAAAGTGGATTGTAATAATATTGGCTAGTGATTGAGATAAGGATATCGCCAAAGTATTGTATTTTTACGGTTAATAACCTTTAAAAATATACTACGTAAATCAGTATTTACCTTCAATAGTCATTATGTTCGGACACAGCGTTGATGGATGTAGGTTCGAATCCTAGCAACTGAGTCGGAGCTTCCGGTGAAGGAAAATATCGTGTTGAAACCCATAGCATGGTGGTTGACCATTTTCTACCGGTAAAGAAGATACTACCCTCAATTTTAGAATCTGTCGCCAAGCATCAATTGGTGTGTTCCGTCAGTTGCACTTGAGAGCCAGTCCCGTCTAGGTTTGGCGTATTTATCATTTTAAACCACATACTTACTTAACATCAGACGAAATTGTGGTCAAACGCTAAAGCCTATACGGTGTTATTACAAAAAAGTTAAATACGTATTGAATAATTGCTTTAAAAAAGTTTCGAATTAAATGCACCGCGGTCGCTGAATGTTCGCCATCTTGCTCTTCTGTCTCGCTTTGGTTACGTTAGGTTAGACTTGCGAAAAAGGATAACGCGAACTTGCCTCGAGCGAGTGCGGTGCATTTCATTCGAAACCTTTTTAAACCAAATATTTAACTTTTTTGTAATAACACCGATGAAGTATAAAAATGTTTATATATATAATTCTTCTGTCCGTGTGTATGTATGTGACTAAACTCCCCCTAAACGGCTAAATAGATTTTGATGACATTTTTGTCAGTGTGATTCAGTGGTTCAGATTCTCAATTGGACTGGGTAGGTGGCGCTGCGGTTGTTTATAGGATTTTTTTAATTATCAAGGGAGGGCAACGTCCGCCGGTCCTGGTTATATACAGTATATATAGAATATAATTATGTCGTAATTAGATATGAGCTTTCCCACGATCAAAGATCTTTGCATTATTTGCAATTATGGTCACCCTAGTGAAAGGGATGAGATGAATAGGGTACGTGTTAGGGGAACCTTGACCCTCTATTCTCATGACCCTGTTGTTTGCAGTTTCAGTTCAAACAGATGTACGAAAAATAAAAATTGCATCACCTTCTTGCGGTATTGATTTTTCGCGAACTGTTCCTATCAAATGTACTTATTATTCATTAATTTATTTACGATAAACGTGGTCTAATTTCGGCCAGTAAGACCAGTTTCGACACTAATTACTAAAATTGTACTTTATACTTCGACGTCCCCGAAATTTGTATCGTGCGGTACTCCAAATAACCTCTATACTTATCGTTCACCTATTGTTCATTAAATTCATGTCGGTTGAGTAATTATTTTGAAAATATTACATTAATTAATGTGATTGATTAAGTTTATTGGTGTAATCAGATCACATGATGTCATAAGACAAAGGTCACAGTTACATCTGAGATATAAACAGTACTGGTTTGAATGATATCTAATCCTATACATGTAAATAATACTGAAGTGTTTGCTATTTCTAGGGTTTTGATGAAACTTGGCATAGTTAGAACTAATATTACAAGGTTACATCTAAGATACTTTTCGTCCCATAAAAGGCAAGGAGTTCTCCGGGATAACGGACGAAAGTAAAAAATTTGTATTTCGTGAAACTCTTAACGGATTTTGGTAAACTTTCTTTGTGCTATATATAGCAGACAGATTAGCTAAATCTTTAAACTATATTTTATCTCCCAATGCTACTTAAAAAAGACAAAAAAATTGATCGTTGGGTTCCGAACCGCCGCCTCCGAAGGTCCGTATAATGTACAGTGCGTTACAACTGAGCTACGGCTACATGACGTTTGTATGCGTAATTATCAATCAGTTAAAAAATTAGAAGCACAAAATATAATAAGTAGGCTCAATCCTATTGATATATGTGTTTGTATCTTTGTCATGAGGCACTTTTTTTCCTTTGATTTTCAAACCATAACGATTCTAAACAAAGTTCACTTCAATAATACCATGTCGACCATGTTGAAAAATATGTGTAAACAAAATTTATACTTACATGTTGTTATATTTATTTTATTGTATAAAATATTTTTGCTAAACAAAGGTGACAAGAAATGTTCCTAAAATATAAGCCTACAAAATAGTTATATTGCATTGTAGAATCATGAATCTCAATTAGAGTTATGTCAGTACGTATGTTATTTTGATATTTGATAGAATTCTTTTTCTGAATATTCTTGAGTCTTGAAGTAGGCTCTACGCGAATAGTGAACGGGAGCGAAGTTGAGCGTCACAGGAGCAACCCAAGGGGTAATGGGAAGATCGATTTATCAATTTATCGGTAATATACTCGTATGTAGGTTTCTTTTTATCTTAATTGGACTCGGTAAGTGATGCTCCGAACGGGTTCTAGACTTATTTTAAAAGATTTTTCACATACCAACTGGGTATATGTTTGCGTGAGTCCCTGCATAGTTTGAATTCACAGTTAAAAGCGGTAGATGTCGCTGCAATCAGAGTTTTAGGTTTTTTATGATTTTTTGCGTTTAAATATACAATTGAAACCGCTAATAACCGATTTGCACGGGTCAGCTAGTTGTAAATAAAGTATTTTTGCACACTTTATTTCTATACAAAAGTGTATATATATATATAAATAAATAGTGCAAAAATATAAAGAAGGACACGTTATTATAAAGTATGGTTGGCAACCCTATTTATTCCTCCAGATAAATCTTTAAAATGGCTGATCCGAATTTGATGATGATTTTATTACCACATACAAAACTTTTCAAGGTATCAACTAGGCTATGTACCATTACGGTTTCTATAGAGGCTAAGCAAAAATGATAAAACTTAACAGAGGTAAGTTCCAATCGTTCAAAATAATATACTGCCCGGAATGAATCTATACATAACGCGTATTTCTTGTGATTTCTTTTTTTATAGTAGCACGGCAAAATGACTACACTATGCCTGATGGTAAGCACAGTACAATCCAAAAACAATGGCGACCACCGAGTGACACACTGTCCATCGCCGGTCGCCACTGTCATGCCGGCCTGCGAAATGCTGGATATGCACAGGCTGATCCCGAAATACGACCCGCAGAAGCGAATCACTATGACGGGCTTTTTCACTATATACATGGTGGTTGCGACCCAGTCGGGCTGTAAAACCCTACCACCCCGCTTTCGCCATTGCCTCGTTCGTTATTCAGCAGGGTGCACCACGTGCAGGTGAGGTTGGCTTGAGTGTCTCAAGTGTTAGATGTTATTCGACACCCCTTACCTTACCCTTAAACAGAAGAACAAAGTCGTTGGATTCAACTATTGCAAAATAGAATTATATATAATGTATACAATGTAATGTACTGCAGTAATCGCAATATTGTAGTGTAATAGAAATATCCCCTTTTACTTTTGACTCTGTCGATACTTATTTGAGTTTTCCTTTGTTAGCTACTGATCCCTAAGTTTTTATTACAAGGGATTACATACAAAAAGTCTTATACAATTCAAAAATTCTTTAGCCATCTGTCAGATACATTGGCAAAATCTCAAGAATTATTTTGCTTTGAATCCTCGTCGAAAATAAGTTTTTAAAAACTATTCATTAATGCTTGCGTACTTTATATTATGGCACTCCTTTGCAAAGTTTCGTGTTTCTAGACTCCATTTAAGCTGACTGTTACCTGCCAATTAGGCATATGGAATTTTTATTTAAATGAATGCGTGTAACCATTTCACACGCGATTGAAGTAAAACTTTTTAAATATTTTTGATTTTGTTAATAAATAGGTTTATAATAAACAAATCAAGGTTTATAAACAAATCAATCCAAAAATTATTGAAAAAATAAAAGTTAATAAAAATATTAAATAGAATAATAATAAAAATCATACAATAGAATTAATTATGTATATATGACTGTGCTGCCATCTGTTTTCAATGTAAGTAAGTAACAATTTAAATCAAAGCTTCATTATCTGTAGTGCCATCTATCCGCTAATTTAGAACTTAAATAACACAGGAAACATTATTAGCAACTCTTTGTTATAAAGTAAATAAAATATAGAAAAGTACGAACATATTACTATGATAAACAAAGAATTAAATTAATTATGATTTCTTAGAAGTTTTGGTTATGTTTAATTATTATCGAACCGGATGGCACAGAAACGTGACGGCATATTGCCGTAATGGATTTCCGTTGCATTGTCGTCCAGTTACCTCCTAGCAGTCGCGCCTAAAGAGGTTTTACTTCTAAAATTAGTTACGGAGCTGTAAATATTTTAATGTTGTTTGATTCATATTAATAATTGATCACTATATATTAACTATATTTTGATAATTCTTTTTTTAAGATTTTCTGTTTGTATACACTGTAAATGAAGTCAAATTTTGCTGTCCGTAAGATTTTATTTGTTCTTCATTTCATTGGCATGTACATTTTGTTCATGAGCTCGTTTGATTGTCCAACGTTCTGTTACTTGTTATTTCTATGCGATACGAGAAAAACTTGTAGATTGAATTTTAGTACAACATTTTTGGTCAGAAAGGTAGAAAAAAATAATTAGTACTTTTAAGCAAACAGAAAACAATGTCCTGTGATCTTCATAAATAGTACAGTTAAATTCACCCAAAACGTTACATTTCCAAATCAAAATCAAAATACTCTTTATTCAATTTAGGCCCTTATTAACGTCAAAAACTACCATACCATTCTATTCTATTCTAACACGAACAGCCACCAATGTATGTTTAAACTGATTTTTAAGACACTTATTGTAAAGTGCATTTCTAATCTTTTAAGGGTAATTATTGAATTTTAAAGCCCGTACAAAAAATATCATGAATACGTTTTTTTAAATCTGTCACTAAGCACCCCATTGATTTGTTTCGTCAGCTGCAATTGAGAGCCAGCCCTGTTTAGGTTTAGCATGTTTACCATACCACATAGACATTTAACATCAGATGAAATCTGAAATGGTCATACATTAAAACTTATAAAGTTAAAAAAATATATATTCTTGATCACTATAGGAGACGAAGAAGCTAGGTTAACCTTTACATTATACATATTTAAAAAAAATTAAAAACGTCTTGGTGTCCTAGTGGATTCACCGTCCGAATATGAATATGATGTCCATAGGTTCAAATCCTGACATATATCAAGGAATCAGAATTCGTGTACATTTCCAAATTTAACACCATCATCATTATTTAACATCAGAATTTAATATCATTTCAAAATAGCGTCCACTATAATATTAACCTCATCGGCTGAGGGTGAAGGAAAACATCAGGAGGAAACAACACCCCAGAAAATTCTCTTATTTCATTCGGGGTGTAAGGGGTGTCAAATAACATCTAAGAGTTGAGACAACCTCACCGGCACGTGATGCACACTGCTGAATACCGAACAACGCAATGGCGAAAGCGGGGTGGTAGGTTACAGCCTTACTGGGTTGCAACCACCATATATGGCAAAAAAGCCCGTCATAGTGATTCGCTTCTGCGGATCGCGTTTCGGGATCAGCCTGTGCATATCCAGCTTTTCGCAGGCCGGCATGACAGCGGCGACCGGCGATAGATAGTGTGTCACTCTGTGTTCGTCATTGTTTTTGGATTGTACTGTACTTACTATCAAACACGTACAGTCATTTTGCCGTGCTACTATAAAAAAAAGAAAGGTCTCTTACAGGCTGATGATGATGCTGATGTTTTTTTTAAATTCATGTATAAAATAGAAAGAAATGAAAATGGACAAATCTACTATTTATAATTAACATTACGTATGTAGCGTAGTCAATGTAGTTTCACGGGTATATCAGAATAATACCGCAACGCTGCGCCATCTAAAACACTGCCGCTAGTGTGACCAAACGAGTCACAATCGAATGTCTTATGAATTTAAGAAAAATAATACATGAAAGTGGATTGTAATAATATTGGCTAGTGATTGAGATAAGGACATCACCAAAGTATTATATTTTTACGGTTAATAATATAACCTTTAAAAATATACTACGTAAATCAGTATTTACCTTCAATAGTCATTATGTTCGGACACAGCGTTGATGGATGTAGGTTGGAATCCTAGCAACTGAGTTGGAGCTTCTGGTGAAGGAAAATATCGTGATGAAACCTATGGGTTTGCTATGCTATGGCATGGTGGTAGAGCATTTTCGAAGTCTGGTAAAGCAGCTACTATCTTCAATTTGAGAATCTGTCGCCAAGCATCAGTTAGTGTGTTCCGTCAGTTGCACTTGATAGCCAGTCCCGTCTAGGTTTGGTGTATTTACCATCTTTGACCACATCGTTACTTAACATCAGACGAAATTGTGGTCAAACGCTAAAGCCTATACGGTGTTATTACAAAAAAGTTAAATACGTATTGAATACTTGCTTTAAAAAAGTTTCGAATTAAATGCACCGTGGTCGCTGAATGTTCGCCATCTTGCTCTTCTGTCTCGCTTTGGTTACGTTAGGTTACAGTTGCGAAAAAGGATAACGCGAACTTGCCTCGAGCGAGTGCGGTGCATTTCATTCGAAACCTTTTCAAACCAAATATTTAACTTTTTTGTAATAACACCGATGAAGTATAAAAATGTTTATATATATAATTCTTCTGTCCGTGTGTATATATGTGACTGAACTCCCCCTAAACGGCTAAATAGATTTTGATGACATTTTTGTCAGTGTGATTCAGTGGTTCAGATTCTCAATTGGACTGGGTAGGTGGCGCTGCGGTTGATTTTAGGTTTTTATTAATTATCAAGGGAGGACAACGTCCGCCTGGCCTGGTAATATACAGTATACATATATATATATATTGATAGAATTATGTCGTAATTAGATATGAGCTTTCCCACGATCTTTGAATTATTTGCAATGATGGTCACCCTAGTGAAAGGGATGAGATGAATAGGGTACGTGTTAGGGGAACCTTGACCCTCTATTCTCATGACCCTGTCGTTTGCCTGCAGTTTATGCTCAAACAGATGTACGAAAAAAAAAAATTGCATCACCTTCTTGCGCTATTGCTTTTTCGCGAACTGTTCCTATCAAATAAACTGATTATTCATTAATTTATTTACAGTAAACGTGGTCAAATTTGGACCAGTAAGACCAGTTTCGACTCAAGTTACTAAAATTATTCTTTATGCTTCAACGTCCCCGAAATTTGTATTGTGCGGTACTACAAATAACCTCTATACTTATCTTTCACCTATTGTTTATTAAATTCATGTCGGTTGAGTAATTATTTTGAAAATATTACATTAATTAATGTGATTGATTAAGTTTATTGGTGTAATCAGATCACATGATGTCATAAGACAAAGGTCACAGTTACATCTGAGATATAAACAGTACTGGTTTGAATGATATCTAATCCTATACATGTAAATAATACTGAAGTGTTTGCTATTTCTAGGGTTTTGACGAAACTTGGCACAGTGATAACTCATATTACAAGGTTATATGTAGGCTATTTTTTGTCCCATAAAAGGCTAGAAGTTCTGCAGGATAACGGACGAAAGTAAAAAAATTGTAGTTAGTGAAACTCTTGACGGGTTTTGGTAAACTTTCTTTGTGCTATATATAGCAGACAGATTAGCTAAATCTTTAAACTATATTTTATCTCCCAATGCTACTTTAAAAAAATACAAAAAAATTGATCGTTGGGTTCCGAACCGCCGCCTCCGAAGGTCCGTATAATGTACAGTGCGTTACAACTGAGCTACGGCTACATGACGTTTGTATGCGTAATTATCAATCAGTTAAAAAATTAGAAGCACAAAATATAATAAGTAGGCTCAATCCTATTGATATATGTGTTTGTATCTTTGTCATGAGGCACTTTTTTTCCTTTGATTTTCAAACCATAACGATTCTAAACAAAGTTCACTTCAATAATACCATGTCGACAAAGTTGATAAATATGTGTAAACAAAATTTATACTTACATGTTGTTATATTCATTTTATTGTATAAAAAATGTTTGCTAAACAAAGGTGACAAGATTTGTTCCTAAAATATTAGCCTACATAATAGTTACATTGCATTGTAGAATCATGAATCTCAATTAGAGTTATGTCAGTACGTATGTTATTTTGATATTTGATAAAATTAGTTTTCTGAATATTCTTGAGTCTTGAAGTAGGCTCTACGCGAATAGTGAACGGGAGCGAAGTTGAGCGTAACAGGAGCAACCCAAGGGGTAATGGGAAGATCGATTTATCAATTTATCGGTAATATACTCGTATGTAGGTTGCTTTTTATCTTAATTGGACTCGGTAAGTGATGCTCCGAACGGGTTCTAGACTTATTTTAAAAGATTTTTCACATACCAACTGGGTATATGTTTGCGTGAGTTCCTGCATACTTTGAATTCACCGTTGGTAGAGGTAGATGTCGCTGCAATCAGATTTTTAGGTTTTTAAGATTTTTTGCGTTTAAATATAGAATTGAAATCGCTAATAACCGATTTGGTGCAGACGATGTATGCACGGGTCAGTTAGTTGTAAATAAAGTATTTTTGCACACTTTATTTCTATGCAAAAGTGTATATATATATATATATATATATATAAATAGTGCAAAAATATATAGAAGGATACGTTATTATAAAGTATGGCTGACAACCCTATTTATTCCTCCAGATAAATCTTTAAAATGGCTGAACCGAATTTGATGATGATTTTGTAATCAAATACAAAACTTTTCAAGGTATCAACTAGACTATGTACCATTACGGTTTCCATAGAGGCTAAGCAAAAATGATAAAACTTAACAGAGGTAAATTCCGATCGTTCAAAATAATATACTGCCCGCAATGAATCTAGACATAACGCGTATTTCTTGTGAATTTTCAGGAGAACAAAGTCGTTGGAATCAGCTATTGCAAAATATAATTATATATAATGTTTGTAACGTAATGTACTGCAGTAATCGCAATATTGTAGTGTAATAGAAATATCCCCTCATACTTTTGACTCTGTCGATACTTATTTGAGTTTCCCTTTGTTAGCTTCTGATCCCTAAATTCTTACTACAAGGGATGACGTACTATACAATTCAAAAATTCTTTAGCCCTCTGTCAGATACATTGGCAAAATCTTAAGAATTATCTCGCTTTGAATCCTCGTCGAACATGTTTTTAAAAACTATTCATTAATGCTTGCGTACTTTATATTGTGGGCACTCCTTTGCAAAATTTCGTGTTTCTAGACTCCATTTAAGCTGACTGTTACCTGCCAATTAGGCATATGGAATTTTTATTTAAATGAATGCGTGTAACCATTTCACACGCGATTGAAGTAAAACTTTTTAAATATTTTTGATTTTGTTAATAAATAGGTTTATAATAAACAAATCAATCCAAAAATTATTGAAAAAATAAAAGTTAATAAAAATATTAAATAGAATAATAATAAAAATCATACAATAGAATTAATTATGTATATATGACTGTGCTGCCATCTGTTTTCAATGTAAGTAAGTAACAATTTAAATCAAAGCTTCATTATCTGTAGTGCCATCTATCAATTTCTGACCCCCTCCCCATATTCAACAAAAGTAAGCAATACTCTTGCCCCCCCCCCCTTTCATGTTTACGTAAACATTTATATTAGTATTTTTAAATCTCTTCTGGTTAAATAAATAAATATTGCTGACGTAAACACCACCCAGACCTCTATGTCTTCAAAAATAAGCAAATCAAGGACTCTCCTTGTAATATTATATTTGAATGGGCCCTAGCCGGTAATAGATCATGATTTGGAACAGTACATAGACAAACTGTGTTAATCCACGTAGGGGCAAATCCTTGCAAATAAGTCAAAACTTTCGAAGAAGGAGAAAGAAGGTCGTGATGAAATCATAGCGCGACGGTAGGGCTTTTTCTAGGCCCGTCTTGTTATCTACCACCTACAAATTTAAAATCTGTCGCTAAGCACCTGTTGATGTGTTCTTTTTTTATATCATAGGAGGCAAACGAACAGGTGGGTCACCTGATGTTAAGTGATCACCACCGTCGATAGACACTAGCAATACCAGGGGAGTCGCAAGTGCGCTACCAACCTGTGTTTGAGGGGAATGGGGAGAAGAGGAGGGATGTAGGACTCCGGCGCTCTTACTAACCGAACGAAACGCAACATTGCAAGCACTGTTAGTTCACGTGGATTTTTCTATGGGTCGGGTGGTAGTACCTACCCCGGGCGAGCCGACCCATTCATGCTGAAATCAGTAATAGCTTCAGCGTGGCTCTACCACCTACATTCGTCCATGACGTGCTGGCGACATAAGAAATTGAGAAAACTAGAGTATCTTACCATATCGTGGTACTAAGAGACCATTTCAAGGACGTTTACGTTTAGTCATGATATTTCCTCCATTATCAGCAATAAATGTACATGAAATTCGAGGAAAGTCATTGACATATTCATTAAAGTTCGATCGAATGTACGAACACCAGCCCCTTTATTACTTATTTCACAAGAAGAAACGATAAAAGAAGTGGCTTATATGTGTATCAAAATTCCAAATTCGCTTTGACAAAGCTTAGTTATTGCCGGTACATGATATACATTTGTCACCGACATTTAATCACTTTTACAATAATCTACAAAATACATTTATGTATTCAAAAGACCGATCATGCATAATTTACTGGTCTTCAAATATTCATTATAAACGCTTCGGGGAATATACCTTCTCTAATCTTTTAACAGCGTAAAAAATCTTTGTCTTCTCTCCAAGTGATACGTTTTTTTTTAATTTAAAAGTCTCTAATTACTTTTAAAATTAAAATAAACTAATATTCAAGACACTCAAATAATAAACGATCCTTTATTCACAATAGACTACGTATTCAAGTTTAACGTTCAAAACATAAATCAATAAACGATATTTATGAATTATTTCTCCAGTAATGCTATCCCTCTCATTCCATTTGTAATCAAAAGTAAGAAAAGATTAGAACCACAAATATTTCTCCTTTCCTGCAAAAGCTTGCATCATTCTTAAAAGTGCGTTCGCTATATAGCTTCTAATCTTTAAAATACAAACCACAAAAACAAGTACCAATATAATCAATGTCTGTAACATCCATTAATAGATATATGAAACAGTATAAGTAACCGAGTCAATAGTTAAAGACAAAATATTTTTTTAATCGGACCAGTACTTCCTGAGATAAGCGCGTTCAAACAGACAAACTCTCCAGCTTTATAATATTAGTAGACTAGTTGTGCCCTGTGGTTTTACTTGCGTCAGATTTTTCTCACCCCTGTTTTCACGTCAAAACGTGTCCGCATTATTACAATGTTCTCGCTTAGTGTGTAGTAATCTCTGTGACCTACATTTAGTATAACAACTGTTCCGTCCTTCAAGATCATAGCGTACCGTTAAACAATATATAGTTCTTCTCGATATGTAGATTATACTAAATATGAGTTCCAACAATATATTTACATTTCGTGGTAACAATAGTGTGTTTTCTGAACCGATTATAAAATTTTGTAAGACAGCTAGTATATCTCATTCTGAAACTGTTATATTATAAAAAATACCAATAACTGTGATAGAAATAATGTAATACGAATAAAAACAAAATTAAAGACAAAGTCTTTCATCTCTCGTCATTTCATAATTTACTTGAAATACACTCGTAATCAGGACGGAAGAAGTGACAGATGAAAAACGATGAAAATATTGTGTTTTATCTGCGGCGTGATAGTTATGTGAAAGCGATAATATAATAATTATTATGGTTCAATAATAATTCGTTAAAATATGGAGTGGAATAAAGAGTTTATTTGATGAAATACTTATTGTTAACATTATAATTATTACTAGCGCGCCCGGCGGATACCGTAGAATACTGCGAGTGTCTAAAAAGTCAAATGGTATAGTCGTAATGGTCTGACCAGTGGAATATTAATCCGATGTCCGCGGGTTCGACTTCGAACCTGGCGTGTATTAACGAATTTTTCCGAATTCGCATACATCTACTAATTTAAATTGGTAACACTATCGGGTGACGGTGAAGTAAAATTTCGTGAAAAGCCTGAACCACTAAAACTAATAGTATGGGAATGCTGCCGATGCTAGGCTAACACTGTCGAATGATCATCTCGTTTAATCACTTATAAAAGAACAATGTGAGAACGGAGGAATCTGTGAAGCTATATATAAAGAATAATGTAAATAAGCTACGCATATGTGTTAAATATAAGTTATGGTAATTCATTAAATACATTTGTAAAGTCGCTTTCAATTTTTACATCACCGTGCGTTGTAATTTTTTTATTTCGTTTGCTGTTCACCTGCAATATATTATTGCATTATTATATATTTAATTTGATGTTTGTATTATTATTGTTTGAAATTTTATAAGTTATGTAATATTTTTGTTAAGCCACCGTCTACACGTCCGTACATTGCCATGCCATTGAAAATCAGCGCTGTAGTACAACTCAGATGTACTTCAGCATGCAGCAGAATAGAGGTGTTATTGTTGGATATTTTAAAAATTTTATTACAGTTAAAACTTTTTATTTATTTCTAATTAGTACATTCACTTCTGTGGCGTTTAATGAGTTGTATGCGTTCATTTTTTCACCAAATCGCTTGTAACTTGAACAATATAACATTGTACAAGAGTACCGGGCCATATTTCAGTGGTAATTATTGTGTTTTCTTGCCTTAAAACTCAGACAGTAGGTATTAATTGTACGCCTACAATATCTGTTACTGAGTAATTTACGGTTAAAAATACGAGTCAGGTCGTATGTAGTGACTCAACGTTGCCTTCTACGGCCAACTTAGTAGCGCTATATACGAACTATATAACCCTATACCGACAGCATTACATCTGTATATAACACAATAACAATACACACAATAACAAGGAACTTTCCATGGGAGTAGAACATTCGCCCCTGGGTACCTGAACGGATTTTCATGCGATTTTCATCAGTAGATAAAGTGATTTTTGAGGAATATATGTACCTATGTACATATATAATTTGTCAAGGTTTTTTTATTATTAGGACGGGACAACGTCCGACGGACCCACTAATTATGTATAAGTAAAAAGATGGTATAATATTTTTAATTTACTTATCATTGTTCTAAATCCATCCGTCGATATTGTTTTTGGTTACATTTCGCAGCTTGTTTAAAATTATTGAAATAAACTATATATTGAAGTTAAACTTCTTATGCCACGATAGGGAAAAAAATTCGTTACGAGTTACCCGTTAAGCTTAAAGTAGGTATGTATTTGTGTATATGTGTAAGAATGTATAAGCGTCTGTCTGGATCTAGTAGTAAATGTAAAGTACCTAAATGAGTAAATGTACAGTTAAGTAATTATACTACGGGTCTTCGATAGTATATGGTTTATGAGCATTCTCTTTATATAATTTAATACATAATATAAGCCAAATAAGTATAACTGCCTTCGTGTGTACACGCAACGTTTTTTTTATTATTTTCTATATTGTAAACTAGGCTACAGACATGGGCTTGGCGAACAATTGGTCCGTAAAATTACCATGTGGCATACGAACCGTGCCCCGGTTGTGGATAGATGCTACATTGTTTCAACCCACTGGGCGTTGGCGGTTAATGAGGACTATTTATGGCTTAAGACGATTTTGTTCTCATTATTGTATCGAATAAAGTTTGGTTGGCTAACATTAGCTGACGAATTCACTCGCTTTACTATGTATAACCGATGACGGAAAGCTAACTATTGTCAGTATAAAACAGTATTGAAGTCTTACGACTGAGCCGGAACTTTCGGTGAAAGATAATGCCGCTATGAAACTATAACATGGTGGTAAGGTTTTATGTAAGTCCGCCGCCCGCTAGCTACCAACTAGCTAAATTGAAAAGCTGTCGTATATGTTCTCTTCAAGGTTTAACGTGTTTACTATTGTTATGGTTGTTTACTTTCTTAGACCACATCATCCTTTAATATCAGATAAATTATTGTAGGGTTGTGGTTAAATGCTAAACGATATAAAGTAAAATAAAGTAAATTTTCAAGAAAAAGTATTAACCGACTTCAATATCAGTCAAAA
Organism: Antheraea pernyi; assembly: GCA_015888305.1. Lineage (NCBI taxonomy): Eukaryota > Metazoa > Arthropoda > Insecta > Lepidoptera > Saturniidae > Antheraea > Antheraea pernyi. Next base: position 57,742 of record MU159398.1, on the reverse strand, counting down.
ACCCATAAGGCACTAAAAAGCGGAAAATAAATAGTTTATCAAATTAACCAAATTAAATAAAACATATGAATATGTGTGCTACCTAGAGATGTACTGGAAGTCGGTACCAACCAAAATTTTTGTATTACAGAGACGCGAGAGTGGACTTAAACTTTGTACCTGTAGATGATATGATTTTCGGTTTGGTTGGCACCGACTTCCAATACATCTCTAGGTAGCACACATATTCATATGTTTTATTTAATTTGGTTAATTTGATAAACTATTTATTTTCCGCTTTTTAGTGCCTTATGGGTTTTTGATTGATATTGAAGTCGGTTAATACTTTTTTTTGAAAATTTACTTTATTTTTCCATTTTTAGTGTACATAAATATATTTTACTAGCAGTGCCCGCGAACTCCGTTCCGCCTTAAGTATATTAAAATATGCGCATTTTTGCGGTATGGTATCTATCGGTATGGTATGCGATATGGTTTCAATTGGTTGTACAATAAGTAACGTTTGGTACGAACGCAACCTTTTCAATAATCCGCGATAGTTTCTACCACCAACTCGGCTACCATCGCTTCACATATAATACACCTTAAGTAATGTAATTACAATGCTTGCGTCATGTTGCAACACAGCAACGAACATAAGCACAATAGGCTCCTAAGAATTGAAGAATTTTTTTTATAATATTGGTGGCAAACGAACATACGGGTCACCTGATGGTAAGTGATCACGGCCGCCCATGGACAATTGCGACACGAGAGGAAACACAGATGCGTTGCCGGCCCTTAAGAAAGGAGTAGGCTCGTTTCTTGAAAGTTTTCTTACTTTGCCACGGATCCCATAATCAGAACCTAACCAAACTCTCATCAAACTACCCTTGAAGTACATCCTTTTCAATAAAAAATGAATCATCGAAACCGGTTAGCGTAATATTGAGTTATTCGTCTATTTGTCGTGTACATACTTAATGCAAATTTGAAACTTATACGGTTTTGCACTGGATGCCGTTGTCGGAACTGTACCAAATTAAAATGGGACCACACTGGAAGTACCAGCTTTCAAATAAAAAAAGAATAATCAAAATCGGTTCACCCAGTCCAAAGTTATGAGGTAACAAACATAAAAAAAAATAAAAAAATACAGACGAATTGATAACCTCCTCCTTTTTTTGAAGTCGGTTAAAAAGCATCCAATGCCAAGCAGCCACCTTTATAAGTATAAACCAATATAATTTCAAGCTAAGCATACTTTGTGTCGTAATTAAACTAACTGAACATATATATTCTGTTACATATGTACACTGAGCCTGTTCTACCGACTGTATCATGGCGACTGTCTGGCTACTGAGGAAACATCTAATAGTAACATGTTAAAATTCAGGTTTGATACTATAAAGTAAGTACAATTACAACTTATTAAAGTTTACAGATTTTTGCTAAGGGTTGGCCACGATATCATGTATCTGTCAATAAATGTCGTGATTTCTAATATTATTCCAACAAAATACATGTTTAAAAAACTTACACTATATAATTTGATAAATTTTAATTCATATTTCATAGACCTTCGTTACGTGGTGGTCTAGTGGTTTGACCAGTGGAATAATAACCCGATGTCCGCATGTTCGAACCCAAACATGTATCAACGAATTATTCGGAATTTACATGTCGGAATGTACATTTTCTAATGCAAATTGATGCACTATCCGCTGACGGTGAAGGAAAACATCGTGAGGAGACCTGAACCTGAGAAATGTTCTTGTAGTATTACTATATGTGGGAAAAATATTGAACTGTGGACTTCTCAGAGTTTCAAATCGCCAATACGTTGTGAGCTGGTGCGGGTTATGCCCATATCTTTCTTCGGGAAGAAGCCTGTGGCCCTGCAGTGGGTCTCATACACGATGATGATGATGATATAAGTAAGTATAGGATGTTAAATACTCACACACATACCTCAAAATTACATGTGCGAGGATCAAACCCGTGACCTTCTCGTCTTAGTAATAGTGTCACTGCGTCACAAGGTCTTTGTACTGCCGTGTACCGGTTTTTATTTAATCGATAAACGTATGTTATTTAAGCTCATATCTTGTAATATTGGTGACATTTTGCGTAATACAGTTTCGTTATGATGCATACCTGAAGTCAAATAATAATAAGGGACATTAATTTTATGTTGCCACGAAAATTCGTTGGAAAGGTTTAGCAAGGACGCAGCCATTTAGCTAATTATTATATTTGTTTCATACTGACCGAATTGTATATGAACAATTATATAAGAAGGAGAAAAAAAAATATTACAAGGCAAAAAAATGACTTCGTAATCAAATCTGCAACATATGTTATACTCCTATTGGTGACTTGTTTAGACTTACTTGCACACATGCTACTGTAATAACTTTTAATGTACTTTAGGCCGCCAACGCACTTGCGACTGGTGTTGCTAGTGTCTAAGGACGGCGGTGATCACTTACCATTAGATGACCCGCAAGTTCGTTTGCGCCCTATAATATAAAAAAGCACTAAAAGTATCAACATATAAGGCGATTCAAAATACGTCAAAAAGATGTCTCGCTACCAACATAATCCAATTGTCAAGCGACGATATGCTACAATAATTTAGCACTCAAAAGAGCAGAAAAAAATCACATTACCAAGAGAAAAGGAGGTAAAAATTAAGCGAAGAAGAAAAATCAGTCTATCTAAATAATCAATGTGTAGTTCGAAGGAAAATTGAGATGTAAAAGATCGATAAAAATGTTTCAAATTATATAGAGTATGGAAGCCCGGACTTTAGATTATTGCGTGTTGAAGAGTAAAATAAGATTCCTTCAACTACAAATTACCGAAGGGACCAATTAATATTCACTGCATTCAATTTATCGAGTATTTTTATTGTTCTTTAGCCTCAATAAAATCTCAATTGGAAAAAAATTGTACTTCCATTTAGCTTCATCTTTATATATTTTCTTTGAATATTTAAACTTTATTTAAATGTTTCAGCTCTCGTATATTGTGCACGTCGGTTTCACATCTAGTAGGTTACATAAGTAACAACTTTATCGTATCAGTGTTAACAGGATCAAACTCTTTTGTAAGCAGTTTTGTGAAATAAATAAAAAAAAAATTCGAAGGACCGTGATAACAGCTCAAATTATTGAGAGATCTTTCTCTCTCTCTCTCTATTTCAATCGAGCGTCGACTGTATTACTGTTTCGTGAGGAGAATATGATTGTAGAGCTTTTCCTAATCTCGTCTAGTAGGCTATAACCTATGAGTTAAAAATCTATCACCAAGCACCTGTTGACGTGTTTTAGCAGCTGCATTTGACAGCTCTCTCTCTCTCTAGGTTTCTTTAACATCAAGTGAGATTGTAATCAAATGCTAAAATCGATAAGTAAAGAAAACTATCACATTTTTTACATATATCTTTAAAGACATATTCTCAAAAAAAGTCGATATTCACAGTTTTTGAAGTAATAATAACAACAAAATTAATGAACTCTGATCAACGTAATGTTTAACTACTAAATACATTGAACCTTTAAAAATGATATGGAGATTTTTTAAATATTTTTATTAAGCGGTTCCCATTTAAAAACAAAATCATTTCTCCGTAGTCCCTTCGCGCAACGCAGGCTGATTTATGGTACGGAAATCTCAGTGTATGTACAATTTTGTTAATTAACAAAAAACAACTTCTTATGCTACATACAATCAAGTTTAATACAGAGAACATAATATCCAAGTTATATTAACCATTTTTAAACAAATTTCGTCACTTTATCTAATTTGCGTGATTTTTAACCGGCAGGAACGCTGCGTTCACGTATATATCACGTATACAATATACATTGATATATTTTTTAATATATTATAATTTGTAGTGTTTTATATAAGTTTATAGGATTTATTTATCACATATCATTTAATTAATATTTAATTCGCGTTAACAATACTATATTATCAACATAACAGTCGTTACATATCAATGGGCTTAATTCAATATTAGCCACTCTTCATATTTTACGTTATTTTTCAAGATCTTCAAATGTTGTGTGTCAAAAAAAACCTAAAAACCTTATGGACAGCAAAATAAACTTCGTTCTCGGTGAATAAAAACGGAAAATCTAAAAAGCTCATTTGGAAATATAACGACTCATATATTAAATTATTATAAAGCTCAAGAGATTGTATGTTTATTTGGAAGTACTAATGACTAAAAGTTAGTCGAATTTGAACTTTATTAATTCACTATATTTTAAATAAATGATCTTCTTTACCACAAATGCTACGCGTTTATTCTGTACGCGAGCGTTAATTTTTTTATGAACGCCAACTGTTGCGGTTAATAAACGCTCGCAATTAACCGCAACGTGCGTGCAGATCCTTAGATGACTTACACGATAACTTATATATCGTAAATAAGATTGATGGCACTATAACTAAACATAATTTAATACATTTACTTAGCGACAAATATTTACATTATTATATTAGTTTTTGAGCAAATTGTTTACCGAAACTTCCACATGAATTAGGGTCGCCACATTTATTTGCTAGAAATTTCCTGAAATACATGTGGCAACTCTAACTTCGATTGCAAAATTTCAAGAATTTTCCCGTAAACTAGGGTTGCCACATTTCGACATGTTGACACATGAATTGCATGTGGCAACTCTAACCTAGATTTAAAACACCACGAATAACCCCGTAGGCTAGGGTTATCACCTTTTATTTTAGTCAATAACATACCTCATGCCATATATATATGGAAACCCTAACCTTGATCTAAAAATATCAAGAATATTCCTGTGCATTAGGGCTGCCACTTTTGACCTTAGTAGATAACATATTAATTATTAAATATATGTGGCAACTCTACCATCGATTTAAAAGACCACGTTTTTTTTCTTGAACTGACTACGCTATTGGACTAGCAAGGTCTTAACAGCTTCACCGGACTGCTGAAAGACCACGAATAACCCTTTAGACTAGTCTAGGGTTAGCAATTTTTAATTTAGACAATAACACATACTAACGGTGTTACATAACTATCACCGATCTAAAAATTTCACGAACTTCTAAGATGCTTGTTCTTCTTAATGAGTGGAATGTTTCCAAAGAAATGTTTACAAAAATCTTAATAGATGCCCTTTAAGTACTTAAATTGAATAAAGTATTTTTAACTTTCTACTGTAGATAACAATGAATACTTATTTACTATTTTATTCATTAAACTGGCGATATAAGCCACACAAATGCAAAAAACTGCATCCTCACCTAACACAGGAACTAAATTTACAATTGTCCTAGGTAAATGTGCTTGCAGGTAGTCCAACGCCTTCGCCAACTTCCTGGCGTGCGCGGCCGGCGACCACGACACAGGATTGATACAGGATGCTGAGCAAATGTCATTTGCTCCACATGTGGCAACCCTAACGTCGACTTAAATGAGATACCACGAATTTCCCTGTGAATTAAGGTTGTCACTAGCTGTTTAAGTAAAATAAATAACACATGACGTACATATGGCAACACTAGCGTCAATATACAAATATCACGAACTGGATATTTTTCAATCGATCCCGAAATGCCTGACAGGACATTCCACAATACATATGATGGGCGATTGCTATCGCTTATATTCACTCAAGGTCATAAATCGAAAGCCCCGTCCTGCTGTCCAGTGAGCTGGTAGGACATTATACAAATTAAATTTTTAACGCCCATACCAAATTTTCTCCGTCCCGAGCGATCATAGTCGACGGAGAATGAATAATATTTGGTAAATTATTCAATAAAACAAGCAAGATAAAAGTTTGTTTCCAAAAAGTAAAATACCTCACGTCACATGAATAGGCACACGTTAAACAGCATCGATTTTTTTTCTTTAAATGTTTTTAGGCTATAAACTAACAATTAGAATGATACCCAAATCAAAAAGCCAACTTGGTAACTAACGGACACCCTAATATATGTAATAGGTACCTAATAGTAATGCAATAACTTAAAAAAGTAGGTAAATAACTCCTAATAATAATACAGTTTCTTCAAGGTTCAAACAAATCAAAACTACAAAACGTATTGGGATAGGCCAATGACCATTTGATACTCAATTGTTCGTAGATTATTTTAAGCTTTTGCATTTTTGGATTCGATTGATTATTTGCCTTTTTTTAATGCTCGACCCAACGAGCCGGAATATACAAATTATTTGAAACGATGATCTGAGTGATCATCGGCGAATAGCCTGTTTGGACACTGCACCTATTGATGTAATTTCAAATCATTCTGAACGAGCTCAAGCTTTCAGTGAAGGGAAATATCGTGATAAAACTTATAGCATGCTGGTAGAGTTATCTCTAAGCATGACGCTGGCTTTCAACGACCCTTAATTTGACAATATATCACCAAGTACTTATAGGTGTGTTCGGACAGCTGCACTTAAGAGCCATTCCTCATCTAGGTTTAATATTTTTACCCTCTTGGACCACATTATCATTTAATATCAGGTGAGATTACGAACAAGGGCTACAGAAACAAAACACCACCCAAAAAAATTACAATCATTTCTATCTCATTCAATCTCATTCTCATTCAATTCAAATTTAATACACCTAGTCTTGATATTAAGACTAAGTGAGATATGTCCTTTTTTAACAACTGCCAGGGCTACGGCCACACAGCTAAAAACTGCCACCTGCGTCCCAGGTAAACACCAATCACAGTGCGTGACGTCACAACCTCCCAAACATTGTTCTGACTTTAAGACTTTGCCATATATTTGGCACAACGAAGAGAATAGTATTGTTTAGAACGGTGTGACGTCTTCTAGCACTATGGATCATTAGTATTTTAAAGGGGAAAATTAATAAAATTATGTTTAATTGTGAAAATAAATTTGTTGTATGTATAATTCATTTACAAATCTAATGGACATATTGCAATAAAAATTAAAGATATTAAAATTAGAAAACATTAGGCCTTTGAAATTCTCAGTTATTGTGAACAACATGGCGTTGACTTTCTGTTGTATTTTTTGTCATTAAAATGTTTCCTCGTAGTACAAAAGTTTAACTTCTATCGTGCGTCTTTATGACTTGACGACAGTATTTTTTCCTCCTTTTTTTAAACACACCTCTCATGAGTATGAGTTTTACGTGGATTTCAACGACACTAGGTGTCCAGTATATTTGGTTGGATACGTGGGATGTTGGTGGGCGAAACTGAAAGAGAAATCTCACCGAGCGCGTGTCCTTTCTGTGAGAAGTGGAAGCAGTCGTGCGTGATGTAGGACTGGTGGATGACGAGGGGGAGAGGCTGCTTCGGGGGGAACGGAGCGTTGAACAGCCTCATGAAGGGTTGCACCACCACCGTGAAGTCCTCACGCGTGTCATACCTCCCACTCTCTATCTGTATACAATAAAATCCCAAATTTTTCCCTTTAAGAAAACTTCCTTTGCAAATTCCCTTGGAACTTTCGATTTTACTATAAACGCCCGCGACTTTGTCCTTAGTAAATTACAATGTAATAGTTAACAACAGCAAAGCTGAACAAAGCGTTATCTTGTGACAAGTTATAGTTAATTTGATTCTATAAAAATATTCTTGAATATATCAACATTTATCTATATTAATAAGTTTTGTACGTCTGTCTGAATATTTAACGTCTTCTCAAATCTTGTGATGGATATGTATTATGACGTTAAAAATACTTGTCCGTCTGTTTATACATACAAGTATTTTTTATGAAATTGAAATATGAAATTCCAAACATAGTTTATACACAGTTTCATATATAGTTTTAGGTAATAAAATAACGAGTTTATAACGAAAATTGGAAGCGTAGCTGCGGGAATTTGCTAGTACCCATGGATTCTGTATTGATTGACACTTACTTTTATTATTATCTTGAACATAACTATTTTCCAATTGTCAAGCGACGATATGCTACAATAATTTAGCACTCAAAAGAGCAGAAAAAAATCACATTACCAAGAGAAAAGGAGGTAAAAATCAAGTGAAGAAGAAAAATCTGAATAATCAATGTGTAGTTCGAAGGAAAATTGAGATGTAAAAGATCGATAAAAATGTTTCAAATTATATAGAGTATGGAAGCCCGGACTTTAGATTATTGCGTGTTGAAGAGTAAAATAAGATTCCTTCAACTACAAATTACCGAAGGGACCAATTAATATTCACTGCATTCAATTTATCGAGTATTTTTATTGTTCTTTAGCCTCAATAAAATCTCAATTGGAAAAAAATTGTACTTCCATTTATATATTCTTTATATATCTTTATATATTTTCTTTGAATATTTAAACTTTATTTAAATGTTTGAGCTCTCGTATATTGTGCACGTCGGTTTCACATCTAGTAGGTTACATAAGTAACAACTTTATCGTATCAGTGTTAACAGGATCAAACTCTTTTGTAAGCAGTTTTGTGAAATAAATAAAAAAAAATTCGAAGAACCGTGATAACAACTCAAATTATCGAGAGATCTTTTTCTCTCTGTCTATCTCAATCGAGCGTCGGCTGTATTACTTTTTCGTGAGGAGAATATGATTATAGAGCTTTTCCCAATCTCGCCTAGCAGGCTATAACCTATGAGTTGAAAATCTATCGCCAAGCCGTGTTGACGTGTTTTAGCAGCTGCTCTTGACAGTATGTCCTCTCTAGGTTTCTTTAACATCAAGTGAGATTGTAATCAAATGCTAAAATCGATAAGTATAGAAAACTACCACAAATTTTTCATTTTTTTATATATATCTTTAAAGACATATTCTCAAAAAAAGTCGATATTCACAGTTTTTAAGTACTAATAACAACAAAACTATTGAACTTTGTTCAGCATAATGTTTAATTACAAATATATTGAACCTTTAACAATGATATAGAGATGGTTGTTTTTTTAATTAATAGGTTCCCATTTAAAAACAAAATCATTTCTCCGTAGTCCCTTCGCGCAACGCAGGCTGATTTTTGATACGATAATCTTAGTGTATGTACAATTTTGTCAATAAACAAAAAAAACAGCTTCCTGTGCTACATACAATCAAGTTTAGTACAGAGAGCATAATATCCAAGTTATATTAACCATTTTTAAACAAATTTCGTCACTTTATCTAACTTGCGTGATTCTTAACTTGTATGAACTAAAACAATATTGAAGAGAACGTCCACAAAGTGTCCAAAAATAAGGAATCGCTTAAAATAAAGTAATGAACGAGATAGGATAAGGTAAAGCACTGACCAAGTTGAACTCCGCCTTCTGGTAGAGCCTGGACATGCGCACCATGTCCTCGAGCTCGTGCCCGCCGCGGTGGAAGCACGAGCAGAACAGCGAGTGCATCAGCCGGCACATCAGCGGCCGCAGCACGCGCACCGACACCGACACGTCTGCCACATTCCCTCTGCTAGTTACTGGGCTATACTACCCCGCCACCCGGCCTACCTCGCCATCCCACTGCACTTACTCACCAAACTTTTCGTTTAATATACTTTCATTTAATATGGTACCTTAAGGGCCATTAGAATATCTAATAAACAGAATTTTCGAGCTTTTAGCGGGATAGTAGTAGTGGGTTTTATATTTTGTTCATAATCTTGTGTTATTTGACTCTGTACTTTATAATATTGGTGGCGTTTTACATAATATAGTTCGGTTATTGTGTATAAGTGAAGTGGATGGCAAATAATGCCACGGAGCATCAATAGTGAGATGCCACAAAAACTTCTTGTAAATTTTTTACCATTTTGTTAGAACAATAAAATTATTACAAGACAGAATTTTTATAATTGTTAGTTATTTGATCTGCTCTGCTTTGCCCTGCTCTTCCCCACGGGCCTCCCTTGTCAGCAGAAGTAAGCAAATCTCTGACGCCCCCTACTATGTTTATATAATCATTTAAATATTATTTACAAAATCCTTCGCAAACAGATCTAATCGCCCTCATGTCATCAAAAATAAGTAAAGCATATAGCCGCACCATCATGGTACCTAATACTGCAATGGCTCGTTGCCATGTCGCGTTCCAGTATCAACCGATTTATCAAGTATAGTAAATTACACAAGCGAGATGGTAAGGAGCCTGTACCTGACTGATCTCTACCCCCATACACATGGCGATAAATCTGCCAGCATGACTGTTTAATTTATTACGTTTCAGAATCATCCAAAGTATTCCAACTGTTGAGAGGTTTGCATGATAACGTGATAACGACAGCTGCCAACAGATGGTAATTAATCTCTTGAAGCTTGCCATAATATTTGGATTATAAAGTGCTTAGTGTCAGGTACAGGTGCAGTTACTCTGTCGTGCTCGGCCAAGCCGAGGTGTGCCGTGCACCCTTGAGCTAGTTACCCGAATAAAATCGGCTGAGTGCCTTAAGCGCTCGCCTTAGTAGTCCGGTGAAGCTGTAGAGGCCTCCAAAAAGGCCAATAGCGTAGTCAGTTCGAGAAAAAAAAAAAAATGTCCTTTTTTACACTAAATTCCGCGAGATGAATGGAGCTCGTTCAAGACAGAGACGGGTGATAAAAGTTTGTTGATGTAGGCGATAGAAGTAATACCAAATGTCCACTAGCTGCCACGTAATGACCAATCAACCACACAATTAAAATTTATTTTCCAGTCTTATGGTTGAGGCGCATGTTAAGTGCACAATTTAGTTTGCCTAGTAACGAGAAAAAGTTAATCTCTCTTCATGATGCTATTTAAAGCAACTTTCAAATACTTCTATTACAGAATGAATATCACATTAATTTACAAAAACATTGGCTTCTGCAAATATTATATACAAACAGTAGAATAAAGTAAAAGAAAACTGTGTAAAGAACATAATTTCATTATACAATATATGCTTGCAGGATGCTGAGCAAATGTCATTTGCTCCGATGAACACAGTGATCATCTTCCAATCGCGCGCTATGTCGATGTCTTGTGATGAACGCATGCGTGCAACCACGATCTGATAATGAACGAGCAAAAACAAGGCTTATAACATTTCACACCCATATAACTTCAAAAAATTCCACTTTGTATTATGAAAATCAACCAGTTTTTTAAAGTAAAAAGTAGTGTAAAAAGTAGTTTAAACAAATAAGTAGTAAGAAGGAAGTAATTAGTAAGAAGGAAAATTATTAGAAAACACGGTAAAAACAAATATACATCTTTTCAAATTATACAAATTAAATTTTTAACGCCCATACCAAATTTTCTCCGTCCCGAGCGATCATAGTCAACGGAGAATGAATAATATTTGGTAAATTATTCAATAAAACAAGCAAGATAAAAAATAATTTCCAAAAAGTAAAAACACCTCATATTAAATGAAAGGGCAAACGTCAAACGGCATCAATTTTTTTTTAATGTTTTTAGGCTATAAACTAATAATTAGAATGATACCCAAATCAAAAAGCCAACTTGGTAAACAACGGACACCGTAATATATGTAATAGGTACGTAATAGTAATGCGATAACTAAAAAAAATGGGTAACTAACTCGTAATGAAAATACAGTTCAACCACATGAAAACGTATTCGGATAGGCCTAGATGATGCTCAACTATTCGCAGATTATTTTAAGCTTTTGGATTTTTGAATTCTATTGATTATTTGCCTTATTTTAATGCTCGACCCAACGAGCCGGAATATCCAAATTATTTGAAACGATGATCACTCAGCGAATAGCCTGTTCGGACACTGCACCTATTGATGTAATTTCAAATTCTTCTGAACGAGCCCAAGCTTTCAGTGAAGGTAAATATCGTGATAAAACTATAGCATGCTGGTAGAGCTATCACTAAGCATGACGCTGGCTTTCAACGACCCTTAATTTGACAATATATCACCAAGTACTTACAGGTGTGTTCAGACTGCTGCACTTAAGAGCCAGTCCTCTTGTAAGTTTAACATTTTAGCAGTCTTGGACCACATTGTCATTTAACATCAGGTGAGATTATAAACAAGGGCAACAGAATATAAACAAAATATCACCAAAAAAAGAATTACAACCACTTTTATCACACTCGTCTTGGTATTAGGGCTAACTGAGACATGCTCTTTTTTGCACTAATTACGCGAGATAGATGAAATTCTTTCAAGACAGAGACAAGTAGAAGAAGTTTGTAGGTGAAAGCGACAGGTCTAATACCAAATACCCACTAGCTGCCACGTAATGACCAATCAACCACACAATTAAAATTTATTTTCCAGTCTTATGGATGAGGCTATTGTGCGCAAATTAATAGTAACGAGAAGAAATTAATGTCTTCATGGTGCTATATAAAGCATCTTTCATAAACTTCTATTACAAAATGAATCGGTCAACTACTCAAAATATACATGCATACCACATTAATTTACAAAAACATTGGCTTCTGCAAATATTATATACAAACAGTAGAATAAAGTAAAAGAAAACTGTGTAAAGAACATAATTTCATTATACAATATATGCTTCTAAACTCATAACCGCAACTCTCCACACAAAGGCACATCAATAACTACAATGTTAACTTTAAATAACTCAAAGGTTCTAGGGTCGTAAAAATACCCGTTACTGTTAATTTGAAATAGCTTGTGCCACGTAACATATTGTTCGAAATACACATTTATGTACAGTTCCGCATGTATTGTTTAAGTTCAAATTTACCAGATACTGGAGACTACAATGTGTATTCGTCATTTGGAACGTCTATTAATGTCTACTGAATAACCAACCAAAGTAAAAGTAAATTATATGTTACTTCTGTCTTGTTGTTACTCTATGAGAAATGAATCACTGCTCTCGCCTCCCGTACGCTGCCTTTACTAATTATAGTACGAAATATTTCTATCATATTCATTCATTGTTATATACAACCCATCTAGTGGTTTGCCTGGTGGGGAATATCAACCCGATTTCCGCAGGTTCGAACCCTGGCATGTAAATTCTAGATCAAGAAAACGTATTGTCTAATACGTTATATCTAATATATTAATACATGATTCTGTCTGTTATCATATCTGTGGTGGATTTTCATAACTAGATATCCCAGTAGCTATAGAGCAAGCAGGACTTACCTTAGCCTGTTTCAGAGCGTCTTCATCTGACGCAACTGGAAACGCGACGTTGAATTTAGAGTTCTTAGTTATCCATTCTCCTGTCCCCGTGGAGTATCCCTTCAAATTAGGGTTGAATTCTTTAAGTATATTCGGGAGTGTCAGGAATTCTCGCCATGTTGCATCGCCACCTGAAATAATATAATATTCTTTTATAATTGTACAAGTGTTAATAATTTTGTAGCATAATATTTGGATACGGTCAAAATTCATATATACTTTTGTTCTGGAGGTTTATAAGGCTTACAGTATAGAGCCAGCCTCTGTTTTATAGTATCAGCTTACAGAAGATGAAATGATTCTTAAAGGATCAAAAGTTGTAAATATACAGCTACTAGTAAATTGATTATTGCATTTTTTATTTGTTAATACAGGATTCTCTATAATACAAAACGTTACTACATATGCTGATTTGATTCTTCAATACTAACCTTTGTTGTATTTTTTTTCTAACACGACTATTTAACTGCTCTATACCAAATGGTAAGTACGATGCATTCCAAACAGCAACCATCGAGAATTCCACCATTCATCGTCACTTTTTATTGTCACGCCAGTAAGCTTCCCTATCGAGCAAGTGGTTATGTCCGAAATACAATAACCCAGAAGAGAGTGCTTGTAACCAGTTACACGTTGATAGCCCATGCAGCATTCGTGTACAGGATTCTATATATCGGGCGATACAAGTAAATAGCATTTCCAACTCACCCATGCACCAGGACACTCCCCTATACTCAACAAAAGCACCGAGCGCGAATTCCTCCAGCGCCCCGCTCCCAGCGACCAGCGAGTCTCCTATCGCAGCGACCACGTCTATGTCCCCTGGTCGCAGTCGATGCACCGACGTGGGCCGCTGCCTACTCCTCCCCCAGAGGGTCATGTCCTCACAAGGAAACGGCGTCGACGTTGGGATCGCCCTCTGCCGGCGAACTTGTGATCTTCGCATCGGGTAGCGAAGTGACCACTGCAAGGAAAAATATTTGTCTTTTGATGCGGCAACTTCTTTAAGCACTTTGAGCGGTATTTTTGGCAGGAGATAATTTCGCGTTATGACATGCTAGTAAGCGTAGCCGTATTGCGTTTGCGCGGCTTGCCTCAGACTAGCAATGCGTAGTATAAAAGCCTAGTACATCTAATATTATATCTTGTATTGAGCTTGTGCAGCCCGTCATAGGTTTGATGATTTAATAAATTGTATAAAAATGTATAGAATTATTGTTCTTCGGAGTGCCAATAAGTGTGAAAACTAGACTAATATTAATAATTTCAGTTTACAACGTATGAAATTTTAATAATTTATACTATAACTAGCGGGCCCGGCAGACGTTGTCCCTCCCTGATTAAAAATAAATTAACAAATTATATACCAAAACGTTCCTCGCGAATTACTTTATCCACTGGTGAAAAACGCATGAAAATCCGTTCAGTAATTTTTGAGTTTATCGCGAACAGATGCGGTAGAGGACTTTATTTTATACTATGTAATGATTCATTTGAAAGGGTACACATTGTTTTTAGTTTTCACTTCTGTCAGCAGTTCTTTTGACTGCCTCGACTTTTTTAATACTTTGCACGTTTTAGCGTTTGACCACAATTCCTTCTGGTATTAAATGACGATGTGACCTAAGGTGATGAACACGATAAGCCTAGAGGGAGAGCTGACTCTCAAATGCACCTGACGGAACACACGAACAGGTGTTTGATGACAGCTTAAAGTTTAGTAACAACCTTGAAACACCTCGTAACCCAGTATAGAAATATACTAATATTTTTATTACCTATATGTTTGAAATAATTCAAGCACTTTGTTTTCTCAAATGGCAATTTTATTTCAACCGCGCTGCCGTTAGGGCAACTGATAGTACGATTATATGTTGAAATAACTAAATGTATTATTTAATTAATAATTATAAATGCTAGCGGCGATCCGCGACTTTGTCTTCATTTTTTTTATAAATCATTACACCATAATATATATTACTTGCTGATATCCGCGACTTCGTCTACGTCGTTTATATTTTTTTTCTCGACCTGACTACGCTATTGGCCTAGCAAGGTCTTAACAGCTTCACCGGACTGCATCGTTTATTATCTTAATTGTTTTCTTATATTTTAAAGACTTTTCAGAGATTTCAAATAATTATCATTATATTTCACTTGATTTCTTGACTTCTTCCGACACGTCCGACAATTATAGTTATATTTCAACCAATTTACACATTTCTGGATAAATTATATACCTAAACCTTCCAGTGGATTTGTTCAGTCGTTTTTGAGTTTATCGCGAATAGACAGACAGACACGACGGAGGACTCTGTTATGTAATATGTAGTGATATACGTTTTACAATAAATTTATACCTCGCATTCAAATGGCAAGATTTTTTCAGGCATCCTCGACACATAGTTTAGCCAATTGGCACAATATCCTTATAAATCACTATGTGTTATTCTGATACTCTAAGCTATAATGTTCTAAAGCTTTATTAAAATCCGCTCGGTAATTTTTACGTGGAAGTTTTTTCCGATACAAACTTTCTGTTAGTGATATGTGATAGGATTTTAATACACAATACGACACGATTATACAATAAATAACCAGCTAGTCTCTTATTTTTTTAACAGACGTTAATATTAAATAATCACCAATATCTCTATATTAATTCCTTCCTTAATCGATCATAACAACGCGTTCAATATAGCTACCTCATAAATGTAACAATAAATCGTTTAATAGTTGTGTGCATTATTTTATTTCGTTTTTTTTTTTCTAATTTCTACAGACTCTTAGTTTTTTTCTGATTTCGCTTATTTTATTAAACACTAACTGTGCCCGCGACTCTGTCCGCATGGAACCTAATGTAAAATAATTTTTGATAGAGTGAACCGATTTTAATAAAATTAAGACTATATGTTACTCTAGGATATGCTTTATGATTTACTTGGAGATGTTTTGTAGTTAATTTCGCAGTGATGCGTGTCCAAACAAACAGACAGACATTTCTAAAAATGATTGAAATGTATTTTATTACGTATGCAAACATATGTGCAACGTTTTTTTTCACAAAAATAAAAAAAAGTAAGATCTCGTGTTGCCCCAACCAAAGCTGAAGGTAGGAAAAAAAAGATAAGTTGCGAATTGCATGTATCAGGCAGACCAAGCCGAGGTGTGCCGTGCACCCTTGAGCTAGTTGTCAAATAAAATCGGCTGAGTGCCTTAAGCGCTCGCCTTAGTAGTTCGGTGAAGCTGTTAAGACCAGGTCAACAGCGTAAGCAGTTCGAAAAAAAAAACTCTCCTGCTTATGTTTTTTGCTCTACACATAATATTCCAGTATATTGTTAAGATAACAAAGGACGCAGGCGAAAACGAGGGTGTCAGCTAGTACATTAGGGTGGCCCAATAAAAACGTATACATTTTTTCGAGTCTCTTATGAGAATATGTTAGATTATCAGTTTTTAGGAGCCCAACCCAAAAATCAGCTTTATAAAATTTAACATGTCGCAATCAATATTTTTAAAAATTTCCAAAATTGTCAAAACATTTTTTCCTCGCTATTTCTTTATACTCTACCATTAAAATAAATAGGATCATGAAATGTTCAATAAAGGTTTCTCAGGATTTTATTAAAACTCCAAGTAATGAAGAATAGAAATAAGGATAGAGAGAAGGAAAAACAAAAATTGGAGTCGATTTTTACTTTTAAAATATAATTGACAAATATTAATTAGTATATTATTTAGTAATTTTTATGAAACATTTTGGAATTTTCAAAAATTTTTGTGGAAACAAAAAATTTTTTGAGCTACGTTTTCAAGGGGTCTCTTAAAATATGATAAACTAATATATTTCCTTATTTGCTATTGCCGATTCGAATTAGTACTTATATGTAGCTTAATTGTTATGACAAATAGTGATAACAGTGAAGAATTACGAGTAGAAGATCATACATTCATGGACACGTCCTTGCCAAGTTTTCCGCCACAAACGCAACACGCAGCTCGATACGCGCCTTCCCATACCGCATACTAATGCGGTTTACAACATATGAGACCTCTAAAAGTGGCTCGCTTTTCGGTTTCTGCGTATTTGAGTTGCAAAATATAATTACATAACTTGATTTAAATATTTGTGTGCAACTTATGTTATCAATCAAACGTTTGCCAATTTTAAATTGTTCACGTTACCGTTAGTACTGCTACTTATTAAAGATACTGTAAAAAGTAATAGCTTTCGCGACTATCTATTTGTAATCAACTCTTTTTTTTTATAGGGTATACCGTTTGACCAGAATCTCACCTGTTTTTAAATGACGACGTGGTCTAAGATCTAGGTTAACTAACGACTAAGAAGAGGTTAGGTTAGACTTGTGAAGTAAAGACAGCGCGAGCCGGCCATTACAGTCGCGTTAATACTTAAGTACCCCTATTCGACAATGGCAGTAATTATATGGAAGATCGTTTGCGAAAAATAAAATAATATATATATATATACAAAAGAGGTTTAAAATATTATCATAGGAATCTAAAATTAGTATTTCTTTATCCTTAAGTTGTTTCGATGTTACGCATAATATAATACGTAATATATCTAACTTTATGTTCTGCGCAGCTATATTCAGAGTGGTCAAAAAGTTTGGTATGAACGGTACATTGCACTCTCACAAAGCCGAGCCGAACTGAATAGCTATCTAAATATGATTATCGGTGAAGTCCAGTAAATATTACAAAAAATGATAGATCCCACAATTGCAGAAGTCGAATTAAATCTGGCGCGTCTCTATTAAAAATCGTGTAAGAAATTAATGGTGTGTAATTTATATCCGTGTTCTATTGCAAAATGAATGAAACAGGTGCCCGTTGCTAAGATTTCATCTACGTAATTGCACTTAGACAAAAACTTTGACAGATGCAATACCTATTTGTTTTGTGCAATGTGAATTCACGTTGGTATTATAAACGTCGAGTATAGCTGTCGAGCGATAAAATTTATCGAATGTTTGCAATGTGTACAATAATAGAGATGCTACTGGCACCATGTCGACGAAAATAATTAAATTATATTTGTCTATTTACATTTGAGTTGGTTGACCTTTAGTCTAACAACATTAATGACGTACGACAAATATTTTTCATATACTTAACTGCACCTAAAAATTGCTTAGTAATGTATATATTATATATAGCTGATACCCATGACTTCGTCACCGTTATCTATTAACTTAACAATATATTTTATACTAGCTACTGCCCGCGACTTTGTCCGCGTGGAATAGTTACTTTAGGCTAACGCTTACACGCAACGGAAGCTCGCAAAAGGAAAAAAACCCGATTTTGAAACATTCTCCTTTGGTGCTTCGCTCCTATTGGTCTTAGCGTAATGATATATAGTCTGTAGCCTTTCTCGGTAAATAATCTATCTAACACAGAAATAATTTTTCAAATCGGACCAGTAATTCCTAAGAACCTAGTTCGTACAACCAAACAAATAAGCTTTATAATGTTAGTATAGATTACTACTTTTCTCTCATACTTCGAGCCGTCATTCAAATTACAATAACTTTTGATAGAGTGGACCGATTTTAATAAAACAAATACTAAGTTACTCCCAAAGATATGCTTTATAATTTGTTGTGAATCCTGTACTTTAGCAGTGACGCGTGTTCATACAAACAGACAGACAAAGAGTCATTTTCAAAAATGATTCAACTATATTCTATTACTTATTCCTAGACACCTGTAACAATTTTTTTTACGAAAGTCAATGAAGTACAGACAACTTAGATCTACATTCTTTTTATACGTATAGAAGATGGTAATCAGAGTACCCTACTTATCATACTTATTCTTAAACTTTTAAAAAGTTTGCATGCGGTAATTTTGATGGACATTGTCTGAAAAATCATCTAATATTCATTCATTTTTGATTGGAGGTTACAACTGTGTTGCTATAAGACACATTAAAAGCTAACAAAGAGTATTTTAAATCCCTATACGGCATTTAAATTTATTGAGAAGATTACATGAAGATAACAGTTGAACTTGCACATAACTTGCACAGTTGAACATTCACAAGAATTATCATCATGTTAAAAGGACGTAGGACCTTAATATTAAAAATTATCGTTAAAATTTGTTGCATCGATATCGATAAAAATATATGGCATTTACAAAGAACAACTATTATGAGGTCACACCTATTGGCTTACTGAGAATTTACCATTAAGTCGGTATTTTGATGAAGCTACGGCAACATGGCTAGATCCCTAACATATTATTTATATAGTACCCTGAGATATATATTTCAATCACATATTATGTTTAAGAAATGCATATGAGAAATTGTAGAATAATACATTTCTGTTTAAGCTCCTTCATGAAGTATAAAATTTCCTTTCCTTAGTATTTAAAACGTTTCTGTTCAAACTCAAAGGAGTTTACACTTCATAAAGATAAACTGTAAAGTTTTTGTTTTCGTTGATATAAAAAAAATGCTACATGATTCTTTTGCAATGTAAGCAAAGACGTCCAATGTTGTGTGCCAAAAAGAAATCATCAAAATTCACTCCTGGTATTTACTATAAATCAACAATTATGTAACAGACGTAAGTATTCAACATTCAGCTATCGATCAATTAGTTTTATAGAGTGACATAGTGCCGGCGCAAGCGTAACCGACGCTCGATACAAAAGTGTCGCTCGCGCCTGATTAAGATTCATTTGGCGCGTAATGAGAAAAAGTTTGCGCGTGTCAAATGGCTGCGTTTAACAGCGCATGCGCGTGACGTGACCACACGAACTGGACAGACGGGCGTTTGTGTTACAAATTTAATAACAAAGCTTTAGTTATACAACAATATACAGACATTAATCTTTCATTATATTTATTCATTGAATGTCATCATAAAAGGAAACTCATTTTAGACAATGTTAATGCCTTTCATAGATCAGAAAGTGACAGAAATTTTACAGGTCCATGTCTGATTTCTTTTTACTAAACAATTAAACAAGTGAAGCGTTAAATTGTTTAAAGTAATAAAAAACAAAACAACGATGACCGCATAAGCAGGATGACAGTTATCTTGTAATGTTTCTGTTGCATATATACTTACACAACAAAGGCATTTTCATAAACCAGCTTACTTCTTAACTCTACAAAATACTTTCTAATCAATAGGTGTGGGGTTTTGGTATACTAGTATAGTTTTTTTCTATGCCAACCTAGTTAGCTACCACCTTCAAATACAAAAAATACCTTTTTGAGAGCGCCGGATACCCAACTCCCTTCCCCATCTCCCAAACACAGGCTGGCAACGCACTTGCGACTCCCCTGATGTTGTTAGTGTCTATGGACGGTGGTGATCTCGTAACATCAGGTGAGCCATCTATTTGTTTGCTTCGTATGATATAAAAAAAAATCTATCCATAAGCGTCTATAGGTGTGTACCGGCAATCCGACTTGAGAGCAAGTCCTCCTGTAGGTGAGGCATGTATACCGCTTTAGACCACATCGTCACTTAACATCAATTTGTGGTCAAACGCTAAAACCGATACCATGTTATTACAAAAAAGTTAAACACGTATTAAATACTTGGTTTAAAAAAGTTTCCTAATAAATGTACTGTGCTCGCCCGAGACAAGTTCGC
Source organism: Antheraea pernyi (assembly GCA_015888305.1). Taxonomy (NCBI): domain Eukaryota; kingdom Metazoa; phylum Arthropoda; class Insecta; order Lepidoptera; family Saturniidae; genus Antheraea; species Antheraea pernyi. Next base: position 36,990 of record MU159398.1, on the reverse strand, counting down.
GTTACCCTTTTTCGCAAATCTAACCTAACGTAACCAAAGCGAGACAAAAGAGCAAGACGGCGAAAATTCAGCGACCGCGGTGCATTTAATAGGAAACTTTTTTAAACCTAGTATTTAATACGTGTTTAACTTTTTTGTAATAACATGGTATCGGTTTTAGGGTTTGACATTTTTAAAGCCAGGGTTCAATACGTATTTAACTTTTTTGTCATAACACCGTTCGTGTATAAAAATAGAGCAAATCAATGTTAATGTGGTATCATATCCCCATTATCCCCATGTATTATCTAACATCTCACCCCTTTGGAGATAAATTTCCAAAAACCCTTTCTTAGTATATTCATTTAAAAATTCATGTTTATTGATTAAAGAAATTCCTATTTAAATTGTCATATACTTTGAACTTTGATCTGCTTGTCTGTTAGTTTGAAGAAATTTATATACATTATTATTAATGATTGATTGGTAGAGAATGCCTTCGGTATTAAGTCCGCCATTGCGTATTTAAGGCATAATGTATAAATAAATAAATTATCTTCTATACATTCCACTGCACGGTTACAATCGTTTCAAAGTAATGTACTGTATCTACTTAAGAAATCTTTACCTACAGAAAATATGAATATCAACTAAATTAGTCAATTGAAAATACGCAACAATAAGCTTCGTCTATATTTGGATTATGTGAACAAGAAATTCATCGATGTAATTAAAAATTCAATTATTTAAATTTTTGTTTTAAGTAATCCGCTAATATATTCTGTATTTTGCATATACGATTCATTATTTAATTTGGGCTAAAAAATTAGCATAGTTATGAGAAAAAATATAATATAATCTGTTCTATTTACCTACAAAAATATAATTATCATAAATAAAAGTAACTTGACGATTTTAAATGTATGTCACCAGTATTTTTATGTAGTCTGCATAAATGCAACCTTGATTCGTTTAACACACGGACTGTGGTAGTGTATATTGTTTGTTAATGAGAATGTTTCTGACGTATACAATATTTATAAAAAAAAATTGCGTGTATAAATGTACGTGCATGCGTGTATAAATAAGTTCGTGCAGGGAAAGAAATGAAAGTTCTTTGGATTATGTGTATTAAATTATATATATTTGAGAATGCTCATAAACTATATATTATACGAAGACACGTAGTATAAATACTTATACATGTACTCACTTTGGTATACAACTAGATAGGCTACTAATGTTATAGACCCAGATAGATATTTATACATGCTTACACATACACACACCTACTTTAGGTGTTTTTTATGTTTATTTCATGTATCGTCTTTAGTTGTGTGTGAGCACGGTTGAACTATCAAATAAAAGTCAAAATTTTAATGATTACGAGTTTATATTCTTCTTCCACAATCTTTGCATATTACTCACTAATTAATTAAACATAAAACACGTATTTATTGTACACACATCTGATTATATTTATCTCTACAACCGGACTATTGCAGCATTGCTATTGCTATTGTAGCATATTATATTGAGACGGGAAAACGATGACTGGACTTTGACCCCTACATATCCATAGCATGCACTCTATAGATATGCAAGTGTGCGTCTCTACACCTACTATAAGTTTAATGCGTAACGATTTTTTTCCCTACCATGCCGTAAGAAGTTTCACTTTAATAATACCCTAAAATTAGAGAGTGTATATATCAACGAGATGACCACAAAACAAAAATCCCGATGTAAAAAGTTATTTTTGTGTTATACAAATCTTTTATGAGTGAAGATCCTATGCTATATAACTCTTCACCATGATACCATACCACGGAGCACTAACAGACATCAATAGGTATGGCAAATTGTGTGAAGTGTGACAAAAGTGTGTGAAACAGGAATGTGTTATGCGAGAGGAACTCAGATGAATACAGTTACTATCTTCTATATCTTATATCTATACAATATATAATAAGTATGTAAATCTAAGATATCTGTACTATTTAGATATTTGTGAAAAGAATTGTTGCAGGTGTCTTGAAATAACTAATAAAATACATTTCAATCATATTTAGTAATGTCTGTCTGTTTGTTTATTTGAACATCACTGCTAAAGTACTGGGTTCACAATAAAACCTCACCTAGAAAATCATAAAACATGTCCTCGAGTAACACTTAGTCTTAGTTTAATTAAAATCAGTTCAATCTATTATAATTTATTGTAATTCTAATGACGAGGTGACTTAAGTACCTACGAGAGGAAAGAAGAAAGTAAATGGACTTAATAAATTCAAATGATGTTATAAGTTACTATTTTTTTACACTATGTTTCACGTGGACGGAGTCGCGGGCACAGCTAGGGGTAAATAAATCCAAATGGCATCAACATTACTGTATATGTTAAATATCAAAGACTATAGTAATCTGTTAGCAATGTAAATATGGATAGTTATTCTAAGACAAACTCAAACGGTTAACTGTTTCGCGCCATTTCGAATAAAGCAGTCGAACGACAACGCTGCGTTATTCTTTTAACATCATATTGCTAATACATACTGTAAACATATGTACTTTCTGTTATTAAAAACGCTCGTCTGTTCCGTACCAGCGCGATGTCGTCGGCAGAGCATTTGTAGGTCAATGGGTACATCAGAAGTAAGCAAATTGTTACCTTTGAGATAAACTTAGTCAATAGATTAATCTTTCAACCACTAACGTTGCGTAAGTACCCTTACGTTGAACTTACGTTTCTGGTTTTAGTTGAGACATAACGTTATACTGTGTTGTAAATGTTGTAAGAATATAATAAAGTTAAACGATGGTATGGTTTCTTAAAATCATGGTCCCAACCGTCTTGCGAATGATTTCGTCACGAAATTTTCCTTTTTAACAAGCACAAGTCTTAAAGTTAGCGGTTTTTTTTCTTCTTTTATATAGTCGATTTTAGTTTCTCCACGTTTTCTGTAGAGGCGCTGTTAGTAACTTAAAGGGCATGAAGCCATTGTATTCGAATTTATGAAAAACTATTGTCAGTAGTACATCATTTGACGTATCGTCTATGATCGTTTTATGTACAGAGCTAACTTAAAAGTAACAATGTAAGGTATAGATTGATCTGGGTTCTGCAAATATTTTACACTAGCTATAGTGAAAACAGTAACTAAAAGTAAAAAAAGCTAAAGCGGTTTTTTTTCTTCTTTTATATAGTCGATTTTAGTTTCTCCACGTTTTCTGTAGAGGCGCTGTTAGTAACTTAAAGGGCATGAAGCCATTGTATTCGAATTTATGAAAAACTATTGTCAGTAGTACATCATTTGACGTATCGTCTATGATCGTTTTATGTACAGAGCTAACTTAAAAGTAACAATGTAAGGTATAGATTGATCTGGGTTCTGCAAATATTTTACACTAGCTATAGTGAAAACAGTAACTAAAAGTAAAAAAAGCTAAAACTAACTAAAAATGTAACTAATAAAGTTGTAGCGAACTGGCCATTTAAAAGTGTCTATGCACACTGGCCTTTTTGAAAAGATGACTTATTCGATATGGCAGACGGATATATATTTTTCCTCAACATCCTCAACAAGTCCATATTAAAAGTCTCGATTGCAAAGTCGGTGTTTAATTTATTACATACATATTGTATTGAACACGCCCCAAAATTTGTGACCCTCGACGCCTGTGATCAACGCTCCAACATATTCGGGCGATCACAGTATTTGCAACACAATATCGAGTGGCAAGACAACGGTGACTTCCACATTGCACCGACAATTTCACGACAACTGTGGCCAAATACGTAGAGGACAGAACCTCAACTTGGCAACGTCGTGATACGGAGGCTTCTGGAGTGTCTACTAAACTCACAGCCAGATGACACCTGAACCGTCAACCGTTTACAGCATGGACTCAACTGCTGTGCAATTAACATCGCTAAAGGAGGTGGTGCAGCAACTACAGCATGAGGTGACTTTATTCGAGAGTCAGCAGCACCGCGTATTCCGTACCCGCTGTACTCCTCTCACAGTAGATGAAGCCACTCATCTGCGCTCCGGTGTTGGTATCACAGTAAATTTGGTAAGAAGGCAATTAAATGTACTGCATCGTGTAACTGGACTGAGGAAAACTCGGAACAGCAATCAGTAACGGGGGGCACTGATTGCTGTTCATTAGAACTAATAACCGTCGCTTATTTGTTACTGATAGGATTACGAAGCACCAGTTCCTGGTCGATACGGGGTCTGATTTATGCTGTTTCCCTTATAGGTGGCTTCGAGAAAAGAGATGTCCTTCTAACTGGGAGCTCAGTGCCGCTAACGGCAGTTCCATCAGAACTTTCGGCACCGTCAATCTCCGGCTCGATTTGGGACTACGTCGTGACTTCAGTTGACAACTTGTAGTCGCAGATGTCAGTAATGCAGACTTCTTGGCACACTACCAACTTTTGCCAAATGTCACAGCATACACACACATAGTAACGATGTCAGCCTCAATTTGACAGGCTCCAAAATTTTCAGTACCATCGACCTGGTAAAGGCCTACCATCAAATACCGGTATACTACGAGGATATCCCGAAGACCGCCATCGTTACACCATTTGGCCTCTTCGAGTTTCCCTATATGACCTTCGGTTTACGCAATGCTGGACAAACGTTCCAAAGATTTATTGATGAGGTCACACAGGGACTGGATTTTGTTTTTCCTTACGTGGACGATATCCTTATATTTTCTGAGAATGAATCTCTTCATAAAGACCATCTCAGAATATTGTTCAAACGACTACAAGATTCTATGTTAAATATCAAAGACTATAGTAATCTGTTAGCAATGTAAATATGGATAGTTATTCTAAGACAAACTCAAACGGTTAACTGTTTCGCGCCATTTCGAATAAAGCAGTCGAACGACAACGCTGCGTTATTCTTTTAACATCATATTGCTAATACATACTGTAAACATATGTACTTTCTGTTATTAAAAACGCTCGTCTGTTCCGTACCAGCGCGATGTCGTCGGCAGAGCATTTGTAGGTCAATGGGTACATCAGAAGTAAGCAAATTGTTACCTTTGAGATAAACTTAGTCAATAGATTAATCTTTCAACCACTAACGTTGCGTAAGTACCCTTACGTTGGACTTACGTTTCTGGTTTTAGTTGAGACATAACGTTATACTGTGTTGTAAATGTTGTAAGAATATAATAAAGTTAAACGATGGTATGGTTTCTTAAAATCATGGTCCCAACCGTCTTGCGAATGATTTCGTCACGAAATTTTCCTTTTTAACATGCACAAGTCTTAAAGTTAGCGGTTTTTTTTTGTTTTATATAGTCGATTTTAGTTTCTCCAAGTTTTCTGTAGAGGCGCTGTTAGTAACTTAAAGGGCATGAAGCCATTGTATTCGAATTTATGAAAAACTATTGTCAGTAGTATATCATTTGTCACATGTACAGCGCTAACTTAAAAGTACCTTATTTAAGGTATAGATTGATCAGGGTTCTGCAAATATTTTACACTAGCTATAGTGAAAACAGTAACTAAAAGTTAAAAAGTTTAATTTATTACATACATATTGTATTGAACACGCCCCAAAATTTGTGACCCTCGACGCCTGTGATCAACGCTCCAACATATTCGGGCGATCACAGTATTTGCAACACAATATCGAGTGGCAAGACAACGGTGACTTCCACATTGCACCGACAATTTCACGACAACTGTGGCCAAATACGTAGAGGACAGAACCTCAACTTGGCAACGTCGTGATACGGAGGCTTCTGGAGTGTCTACTAAACTCACAGCCAGATGACACCTGAACCGTCAACCGTTTACAGCATGGACTCAACTGCTGTGCAATTAACATCGCTAAAGGAGGTGGTGCAGCAACTACAGCATGAGGTGACTTTATTCGAGAGTCAGCAGCACCGCGTATTCCGTACCCGCTGTACTCCTCTCACAGTAGATGAAGCCACTCATCTGCGCTCCGGTGTTGGTATCACAGTAAATTTGGTAAGAAGGCAATTAAATGTACTGCATCGTGTAACTGGACTGAGGAAAACTCGGAACAGCAATCAGTAACGGGGGGCACTGATTGCTGTTCATTAGAACTAATAACCGTCGCTTATTTGTTACTGATAGGATTACGAAGCACCAGTTCCTGGTCGATACGGGGTCTGATTTATGCTGTTTCCCTTATAGGTGGCTTCGAGAAAAGAGATGTCCTTCTAACTGGGAGCTCAGTGCCGCTAACGGCAGTTCCATCAGAACTTTCGGCACCGTCAATCTCCGGCTCGATTTGGGACTACGTCGTGACTTCAGTTGACAACTTGTAGTCGCAGATGTCAGTAATGCAGACTTCTTGGCACACTACCAACTTTTGCCAAATGTCACAGCATACACACACATAGTAACGATGTCAGCCTCAATTTGACAGGCTCCAAAATTTTCAGTACCATCGACCTGGTAAAGGCCTACCATCAAATACCGGTATACTACGAGGATATCCCGAAGACCGCCATCGTTACACCATTTGGCCTCTTCGAGTTTCCCTATATGACCTTCGGTTTACGCAATGCTGGACAAACGTTCCAAAGATTTATTGATGAGGTCACACAGGGACTGGATTTTGTTTTTCCTTACGTGGACGATATCCTTATATTTTCTGAGAATGAATCTCTTCATAAAGACCATCTCAGAATATTGTTCAAACGACTACAAGATTCCGGTGTCATAGTGAACGCATCAAAGTGTGTATCCGGCGCTTTCACTGGCCGAATGAAATGCAACAATGCAAGCACTGTTGCTTCACGGTCGGTTTTCTGTGAAAGGGTGGTACTACCCCGGTCGAGCCGACCCATTCATGCTGAAACCATTAATAGCTTCAGCGCAGCTCTACCACCTACTAAAATGCTGTAGTCGCCACCAACGGTAAAAGTGCAACACCATTTTTATGGACGCCCAAGCTGTTGGAGCACTTTGAAACCTGTAAATCCAGTCTTTCAAACGCGACTTTTCTTCAGCACGCTATGAAATGATGCACCTTTAGGTCTGTTCACAGATGCTTCTAATACCCATGTGGGATCGTGTTTGCAGCAACAAGTCAATGGTCAATGGCATCTTTTAGCCTTTTTCAGTAAAAAGTTGACTTCCAAACAATCACAGTGGCCTGCTTATTACCGAGAACAACTAGCAATATACGAAAGTGTACAACATTTTCGATATAATTTAGAAGTTAGTAATGCAACTATTTTCACAGACCACAAACCTCTGTTATATGCTTTTGTACAAAGACGAGAGAAGCTACCTCTTGCACAGCTGAACCAACTGTCTTTTATCAGTCAATTCACAACTGACAACATTAAACGTTCTGACAACCTTATTGCTGATGGCATGTCACGAATTGAGGCGATTTCATTAGAGCAAGAATAGGACACCTTGGCACGTTCTCAAGGCACTGATGAAGAACTTCAAACATTATTGAAAGATGGTTCAAGCCTTAAACTAACAAAGATTAATATTCCTGATACTAGCGTTTCTCTGTTTTGTGATGTGCCCACAGATAGGCCGCGCCCATATGTGACTCCAGAACTCCGGCGGTCTGTCTTCAATAAGCTGCATAATTTGAGCCACCCCGGCGCACGAGCAACCACCCGCCTTGTCACCGAGCGGTATGTTTGGCCATCAGTAAACAAGCAATGTTGCGAGTGGTCACGAGCGTGTCCAGCGTGCTAACGCAGTAAAGTTTCCAGGCACAATACTGCTCCCCTCAGTAGTTTCAATCCTCCATGTCCATTTGGACATCATAGGACCACTGCCCGTTTGCGACGGTTATCGCTATTGCTTAACGGCAATAGACCGGGTAACGAGGTGGCCAGAAGTATGGCCGATGCGTTCCGTAACCGCACCGCAGAAGTGGTAGAGACTTTTACTAGGGAATGGATCTCTAGGTTTGGCATACCACTTTGTATCACGACCGACCAGGGTACTCAATTTGAGGACGAAGGACAACCGCATACCATCCGCAGGCAAATGGTATGATAGAGCGCGTACATAGGCAACTTAAAGCCTCTTTAATGTGCCATGAACAGTCATGGCTAAACGCTCTACCTTTTGTACTTCTAGGCATGCGCTCCGCTTTTAAGGAGGGTCTCAAGTGTACAGTCGCCGAGCTCATGTACGGTGAAACATTGCGACTCCCAGGTGAACTACTTGTTGCACCGCAGAATCCTGATCCTGCAGATCTCATCGTTAAGATGCGTAAACATATGTCGAAGATTCGACCAGTACCGGTATCACGCTATGGTAACCAAAAGTTTTTCTTATTTAAGAACGTATCAACAGCCACACACGTATACTTACGTGATGACACTGTTCGACGACCTCTTCAGCCGCCTTATACTAGACCATATCAAGTTCTTGAATGGTCTAGTGATAGCAAAACGCTCACATTGGACATCAAGGGTAAGAAAGTGTTAGTCACTATCCACCGCGTAAAACCTGCTTTCTTCTCGGAAGATACTCTTCAACCCTTATTTCCACTATCTTCACCAGTCACATCCGTTCCTCCTATCCTCAAGCCCCCTACAACCAATCCATTGCTCTCACCCTACGTTACTCGGTCTGGGCGAAATTTTAAATTTAAACCCGATGCTAGACCTGTAAGGAACTTTTGTGTATATTATATGATAATGTATATTATTGTATTATAGTTTTTTTGAGATTTTTTGTAACATAGTGATTTATATACTCATCGTAATATGTAAATATGTGTATGTTTTGCTATGTAAATGTTTTTTTACTGGGTTTACTTTTCTCCGTAGGGGGGTGGTGTAGCGAACTGGCCATGTAAAAGTGTCTATGCACACTGGCCTTTTTGAAAAGATGACTCATTCAATGTGGCAGACGGATATATATTTTTCCTCAACAGACAAGTCCGTATTAAAAGTCTCAATTGCAAAATCAGAGTTTAATTTATTACATATATATTGTATTGAACACGCCCCAAAAAAGTTGTCTGAATGTATTAAGTCCATTTATTTATCTACTTCTCCTTCTTATTTAAGTCGCGTCATTATTAAAATTACAATAACTTTCAAAAAACTGAACCGATTTTCATGAAACAAAGATTAAATGTTACTCGAAGATATGCTTTACGATTACAATTTTATCATGGACTCAGTACTTTAGCAGTTACAGTAGTTTAGTTAACAAAAATAATTGAAATGTATTGTATTACTTATTCTTACCTGCAACATTTTTTTAAATATAAATATAAAAAGTATAGACACAGTAGATTCACGTTGTGTAGAATATATGTATAGAATATTATATGTAGAGAATAAGACATGCCACTCAATGTTTGATTTATTGTGGCGCGCTAAATAATGTCATTGTTACAATATTTATGTAAATCTTATTTGAAACTACACTGTCTTTTGTTATTATTTAATGAAGCATAAAAATTAAAATAATTCGTTGAATGTCTCATAGAGTATTCAAGTTTTATCTGTAAGAAGTTTATTTGTGCTCCATACAGCTATATTTAAGCATGCTATGTTATCCTTCTCCCCAACCTTAAATGTAAATTGGAGACGTGGCCGTGTTTGTAAAGTAGAACCCCACCGGACTGCTCTTGCTGCATGACATTTTTGTATCTGTAATAAGATTAACAAACTCATTTATATTTTTGGTCGACCCAAGTACATTATAAAAAAATTGATCAGTAAGTGGCTCTACGACTTAAAGTACACAGAAATCGAAGATCTTCTTAAACCATAATATGCAGCATGATTGTCCTTAGTCCTTAGTTACAATGAGACACACACATATACACTTACACATGTACACTTATTCACACACGCATCCTACACACCCATGCACACACGCAAATTTAAACACACGCACACAAAAACTAGCGCACAAGTATTTTGTACTTTATTAAATTATATTAAATCTAGTATGTGCATTTAAATTCATACGGTGGGCGTTGACATCTGTGATACAGTTGAACACTAGTACAGATGTCAACGATAATTACTATTGGTACGATGATAATACATAGGTTATTCAATTAAATTCAGTGTCAGAGATAATGTAACTACCTTTGTCATTTGCTTTGTTTTTAATAAATGTTATTATTATTATTAAAGGAGTATTTGTCGGGATCTTAGTCTGTCATGTAGTAAAAGTTATATATTTTTTCATAATAATGTGTTATTTGATTCTACATTTTGTTATTGTGTACAAGTAAAGTGGGTGAAAAATAATAGCATGCAGCATGAATTCTGAGATGTCAGGAAAACACAAACAAAAAAGAAAGAACAATGTGTCATAGCTTTATGCGGTGTTATTACAAAAAAGTTAAATACGTATTGAACCCTGGCTTTAAAAAGGTCTCATATTAAATGCACCGTGGTCGCTGAATGTTCGCCATCTTGCTCTTTTGTCTCGCATTGGTTACGTTAGGATAGACTTGTGAAAAAGGATAACGCGAACTTGCCTCGGGCCTTTTAAAACTTTTAAAACCAAGTATTTAATACGTATTTAACTTTTTTGTAAGAACACGGATGGAGTTTAGACAGTAGTTGTAACTCGATACGACGTGTCTAGTTCGAAGTATCGAATTAAAGTGATTGTCGATTGAAAAAGCGACAAATTGTATGGTATTTGTGATCGATTTCATCATGAGAATATATGCGATTCACCAAGGTTTCAGCTGAACAATAATAATCACGAACGAATCAATTCGTGGCACTTTGTTCGTAGAAAGCGACAGTTATTGAGTATTGTTGCGACCAAGGTCGTTTCAGCTGACATTGCAACCGGATACGACGAGACCCTAATTACCTGACATAGTTCAAATTTTTTATATAAATTAATTGACAATTATATATGCACTATAGTATAATGTATATGTCATGTAAATGTAGTATATTACATATAGGTCTGGAGCCATAATTATGCAGATGTGTGGTACGCCTAAACTCTATGTCGAACAATTAGATGAATTAAATCCTATAAAGAGAAATATGCTTTCGTTGAAGGAAAGTATCGTAATAAAACCATAATACTTTGATAGAGTATTCTCTAGTTTGCACCTAATTTGCTCACTCTTAAACTGAACCGGACTCCAGTCACAATTATATATATTTCGCTAACAACAATAATTGATAGCTAGTCAGTTCTACTACTCCCTTCCTTTGTATCGTCCATTTATCAGTTATTATCAGCACACGTTGCAAAAAATGTAACCGCTAATTTTTATTCGTTTTTATTTGTATACGTATTATGTTATTAGTGCAAAAGATATTATTCTTTGAAGTTTGCAGATTTTATTTCGTAAACCAGTACCGCTTAATCTGTTGTCTCGATCTGCAATTACTTTAGCCTAGAATGTATATTATCTAACTATAACATACGCCCACAGTTAATAAGTATTGCCAACCTATTTCAGAGATAACTGCGATTTTGTTAAGGATAAGTGAAGAATATAAATGGTCTGTTTGGAAAGTTTTTTTTACATTAAAATAAGGTAAAATGACTATAAAAAGACTACGATACGTAAAAAATTATATTAACTAATCTGAATTACCAAACAAAAGGCTATAAGCAATACTATTATTATATGTTAAGAACTCGGTAATTTTTTTACAAATTGTGACACATCGTTTGTAACCAGTCAGTTTAATAACTAATTTAGTAGTCCGGTGAAGCTGTTAAGACCTTGCTAGGCCAATAGGGTAGTCAGTTCGAAAAAAAAAGATATTACAGAAGATTGTGAGAATTTGATACAAAAACAATTGCATTTCATCCTCTAAATCAAATTCATAATCATCAGGAGACTCCACTTCGTTACTCTAGAAGCTTCCACACAACGAATAAATGCAGACCCGCCTCCTAATTCCGTATTGCTTTTATTTTATACTATGTAGGCATTAATTAGGATTTGATCACAATCTCACTAGATTTTAATTAACAATGTGGCCTAAAATGGTCTAACGTTCACGTTCACGTTTGTCTAGAGGATTAGTTCCCAAGTGCGTGGAATACACCTATGAATTCTTGTCGACAGACTGTCAACTCAAGGGTAGTAGCTAACCAGGCGAGCAATAGAATATCCAATTCATGATATTACGGCGTTCCTTCACCAAAACCTCTGAAAGCGATAAGTAAATATTACCTTCGAAACGGCAACTTCAATTATGTTTCAGTTGTAGACGAGCCTGTCCAAAATCTCTGACTGAAGTTCGAAAATATCCTATCGTAAAAAGTTTTTAAAAAAACAAGCCTTGACAAGTGAATAATAACGCTACTTCCCTATATGTAATATCATAATTTAAATATTCGAAAATATCCTATCGTAAAAAGTTTTTAAAAAAACAAGCCTTGACAAGTGAATAATAACGCTACTTCCCTATATGTAATATCATAATTTAAATAAAAATCAAACAGTAGTATAAAATTTTGAAAATGCAGGCCTATTTTACCACAGATGTATTAAAGGAAAAAATACAACAAGCAGGCACGCACGCCCGTATGCTCGTACACACATCATTTACATTACAATATTCCTTAACAAATCTTAATATTGTACCTATTCTGTGAAAAATGTTATCGATACATAAAATAAAGGGGTTAAGTTATAGCTGATTTTCAAACACCTGTAATATTCATAAGAAAAAAATTCTCTTGGATATTATTACGTAATCATTAAATCGCACAATAATAATTTTACAATTCAAGACCGGAAATATATCGCCAGAGTGGAAACTAAAGCCGGAACCTCATTACAGCGAGACGGCACGCGAAGCGCCGCGCTAATCTGTCTCCGATAAAGTTAAGAGCGTAAAGGTCTTGCATGTATTATTTATCCAATCATAATTGTGGGAAATAGGTTAGATTCCTTCTATACAAAATGCATGCAAGCAACAGATGCAGCATCCGTCTTTAAGTAGGTCACATACTGTAAATAATGTTATTAACCGATTCATCGCATCATCAATAACTCAAAAATTCATTATACCTAGGTTGTAGTCACTATCGTACTATAGTATGTACTAGCGGGCCCGGCAGACGTTGTCCCGCTATGATTATAAAAAAATCCTTGACAAATTATATACTAAAACTTTCCCCATGAATCACTTTATCTATTAGTGAAAACCGCATGAAAATCCGTTCAGTAGTTTTTGAGATTATCGCGAACAGACAGACAGACTGACGCGGTAGAGGACTTTGTTTTATACTATGTAATTATATCTATATATATAATAAGTTTTGTATAAAAAATATTGCGATTCTCTTGACATAAGTAATAAAATACATTTGTGTTTGTGTACAAATGTCTGTCTGTCTGTTTGTTTGAACACGCATGACTGCTAGAATACTGAGTTCACGCCTCAACAAGTAAATCATATAGCATATTTACTGCGTGAACGCGTTACATGTTAGACCTCGTTCTCACTTTCCATCAGGTGTGACTAGGTTATGCCAGTGTAATATTTAAAAAAAATATCCTCGTGTAACATTTAGACTTGGTTTCGTTAAAATCGGCTGACTGTATCAAAAGCTAGTGTAATTTTGGCGACGCGACATAAATTCGAGAGAAAAATAGATTTTTTTTTTTTATTTTTATGTTATAGGTGGCAAACGAATAGGTGGGTCACCTGCTGTTAAGTGATCACCACCATCCATACACACTAACAACCCCAGAGGAGTCGCAAGTGCGTTGCCATCTTTCGGAGGGAAGGGTTAGGGGAGGGAAAGGGAGAGGGGAGGGGAGATGGGTCTCCGGCGCTCTCACTGACCGAACGAAACGCAACAATGCAAGCACTGTTACTTCACGTC